>CANTUR010000198.1:0-370000 GCA_947683625.1 Mallotus nudiflorus | reverse complement strand
TGTATATATATATATATATATATATATATATATATATATATATATATATATATATATATATATATATATTAAATCCTGGCATTCCGCTAGGTATGTTCGCCACCATGTTTCCTCTTGTAAGCCAATAGTCAAATTAGAAAGCTTATCCACCACTTGATTACCTTCTATGTAAATGTGGCTTATATGAACTTGCATTCAACTAAGGAACTCAATACATTCCTCCCAATCAAGACGAAGAGTCCATGGAACAGCTGTAGAATGATTTCTCAATAACCAAACAACAAGCACTGAGTCACTTTATATCCAAATAGGATGAGGATGCAGCAATTATGTTTTACGAATGGCAATCATCACGGCAATTAACTCAGCTTCCAAAGCATATCTAACACCTATAGGAATAGCAAATGAGGCCAAAGAATAACCACAGTAGTCATGTATTATCCCACCTGCACCAGCGAGGCCTGGCAAGCCTCTAGCAGCACCATCAGAATTAATCTTTAGCCAACCTTGATGTGGGGGCAACTAGAAAACTGGAATAAACTTAGGCACAGGCCTTGGAATACCAGCTATACTAAAGCGAGAAAGAATTATCAAACCAATGACAACATTATTCATGAATCCACATTTGAAAACTTTAACCTCCTTCACTTATTTGTAAATAAACCAAATTATAGAAGAAATGGGATGATAATCTGACTTGAAAATAATTGATTTCGAGAATGCTATATGCTCTAAATAGTCACTAGAAATCTTGCTCTCCATAAAACATGAAGCTGAGGAGATAGCTAAACATTCTAAACTGATTTGAAAAGATTAGTGAAATCGTAAACAACATCAATTTGTACCTGAAACATACTGCATAACGTAGACCAAAGAGTGACTGCATAATGACAATTAAGAAAAATATGATCCATACTTTCCTCCTTTCTTACACAAAGTAGATAGTGTGAAGCTAAAAAGAAACCTTCTTGAGCAAGGACATCATCTGTTGGCAACCTATGAAATAAGACACACCAAAGTAAAAAGGATTGGGACAGAGGGAAATAATGTCTCCATAAATCTTTTCCCCAAGCATCTTTGGGAGAAGAAATAAAAAATCATTTAAAGAGCCACGATCAATAAAAGTATCATGCGGGAAATAAGAAGACCTGATAGACAAAATACCATTGCTAATATCTGGAAAAGCAACTATAAAATCATGAGAAAGATGCCATCTCCCATTCATAAAGACATCAATGACCTTAGCTTAAAGCCTAGTTCTCAAATTAAAAGGAATGCCAAGTTTATCAACAATAGAATAAGCCAACCAATTATTAGTACAAAAATGAAGATTAGAAGATGTACCGGTCAACCATTGACAATTCTAAGATAAATGAAAATAACCTTGTCGAATTGAAGGCCAAATGGAAGAGAAGATATAAGAAGTTTGAATTGTCTTTAAGAGAGAAAGAAAGCGTGATCGAAGAAAGGAATAGACAAAACCTTTATCATAATTAACATTCCAAGCAAGCTTGTTAAGCATAGTTGAATTCAAACAACACAAACGCTTAAGGCCAAGACCACCTTCATCTTTAGGATGACAACAATCATCCCATTTAAAAGTAACTAATTTTTTATAAGTAATGGATCCTGTCAAAATAAAATTATGAATGGCTTTCTACAAATAACGAAGCAAAGATATAGCTCATTTATAAACCCTGAAAGAATGGAGTAGAGAACCATAAATCACAAATGTTAATAATGCAACCTGACTAGCCATGGATAAAACTTTACCTTTCTAATTATCACATTTAGAGAGGAGTTTGTCTACCATAGGTTGTAACTAACATATATAAAAATACCTTTAAAAAGGGGAACTCCAATATACTTAAAAGGTAACATACCATGCCTCATACTCAAAATAGAAGTTAAAATATTAGCTCTAGTAGTTGAAATATAGCTTCCAAAAAATATTTCAGACTTATGCCAATTAACTCTCTGGCTAAAAATATCTCCATAGGCATGAAAAAGTTGAGAGATAGCCTGGATGTTCATTTTACTCGCACGACCAAAGATCAAAATGTCATCATCATAAAGTATATGAGATGGGTAAAAGGAATGGCTACTACTAAACATTGGCATAAATTTGGATGTATCAACTAGCTGGAGCAATTTTTGATTAAGGCCATCTTCAACAAGATAAAAGAGAATAAGCGAGAGGGGGTCCCCGTCAATAAGCAAAATAGCCTTGTAAATGGCCATTAATAGAGATAGAAAGACGAGCATAATGAAAAAGTATAGCTATCCAATCATGAAATTTATCTGAAAAACTAAAGCAATGAAGAACCTCCAAAAGGAAATGCCACTCCATTGAATCAAAACACCTAGAAATATGAATCTTAAGGGCTATGTTACTACTGAAACATTTAGCATCAAGTAGATTGATGTTTACATAAGCAACTGCAATACAACTTTCAATTCTTCTACCTTTAATAAAACCAAATTGAGGGGCGATAATAAGATCCATAACAACAATATATAACCTATCTATAATTATTATAGTAATAATTTTATAAATAAAATTACTAAGAACAATTGGTCTAAAATTCTCAACTTTAAAAGCATTATTCGATTTGGGGATAAAAGTCATAATACTAACATTCATACTACCAATTAACGTACCTAAAATATAGGAACTATGAACGGCTTCACAAACATTCATACCAACAAAGCTCTAACAATGCTTGAAGAAAGCATCATTAAACCCATCAAGACCTAGAGCATTATTCGGTTCCATATAAAAAACAACATTATAGATATCTTCAAAAAAAAGGCACTCTATAAAGCATGGAATTATTGTCATCTGTTATAAGCTTCAAAATCACATCCTGCACATTAGATAAATTATGAGAATGATGCTTAGAAGAGAAAGTAGAAGGAAAATAACCAATAATATGTTTATTAGTAATAGAATCATCAGTAACAAGAGAATTATCTATTATGAGGCTATAAATGCCCATCTAGGGATGTCTCTGCAAAAGTAAATTATGATAAAATTTAGAATTCCAATCTCCATCAATAAGCCATCTAACATAACTTTTCTCTTTTAATCAGGTTTCTTAGTTTTTAAAATGAGAGGAGACAGCTTGATGAGCTACCATTTCCCTTATATGAAGGACCTCACAGAAACCAACATTATCAATTTCATTTTAAACCCAAAGTAATTCTTGTTTAGAAGTAGAAATTGTTAGATCAAAATTACCAAAAACTTCCTTATTGTAAACATGAAGAAAGCCATATAATAACTTAAGCTTTTGGCGAATGACAAACATTGGGTGACCTGAAATTACCAAAGAACTCTAAAAAGAGCTAACAGCCGAATTAAAATCCTTATGAGACAACCACATAAAGAGGAAATGAAATGGGAGATGTGGAGTAGTGGAAATTAGCTTATAACATAGAAAAATAATATTATGGTCTAATTGATGGTGCACAAGAGCATGGCACCCAATGAACCTCCAATTTGCTAAAGAAAAGGAATTATAAAAAGCTCAATCTAATCTTATATCCATTTGATCTAACCCTTTTTGATTATTTTTCCAAGTAAAAAATGGACCTTTGGTGTCTAAACAATTCAATCCACAAAAAGACATAGAGGAAATAAATTCTAAACAAGATCGTCTTGAAGGAGGACGACTTGTCTTCTCATGAGCACCAAAACAAGTGTTAAAATCACCCAAAATAAACCAGCTAGAAGTACAGATAAAAGATAAATATAGAAGCTCATTCCATAGATGTTGTCTATTAGAAGAAAGAACATTAGCATAAACATATGTTACATGAATCACCATATTAGAGAAAGAAAATTGAACTTTAACTTGATAATATGAACTAGAAATCAAATTGTCATTGCTAGCCCTAAACTTATTAGAAACCAAAAAACATATTGAAGGTAAATTTGAAGAATTTAAAGCAACCAAAGATATGTCCAAAAATCTCTAAATAAAAGAACTAATAGAGTCAAAAGAGACTTTAAGCTCAAAAATACAAATAAAATATGGATTGTAAGATTTATATGAATTAAAAAGAGATCGTTAAATGGCTTTATTGCCAAGACTTTTACAATTCTAGTATAAGACCTTCATTGGAGAGAAGTAGGCCTTTCACTAGTTAAGACTATATATAAAGTAGATTTTTTATTTTTCTTATGAGTAACTTGCTGCCAAGAATCATCTTCATATATATATATATATATATATATATATATATATATATATATATATATATATATATAGTGACTCAATTTTATTCTAACATTGCATTGCATTGAGTTGGAGAAAGAGAATCAACACGTGGTGAAGTAATAGAGTCATCACCCTCAACTGGAGAGGTCTCTAGATCAATAGTCTTATTCACAACACCAACCTTATCTTTGTCCTTCCAACCATCCTAGGCATCCACACCTTTAGATGGTGAGCTACTTTCATCTATATCAAACAAAAGAGATAGAGGAGCAACATTGTTTGGAATTTTAATATCCCGAAGATGATATTTAATGTCAATCAAAGTATCTCTTTGGATACATTCAAAAAGTTTTTTCAAGGGAACCGATGCATCAAATGTATGTTCTTTGTGCCAAACTGTGTGTACTTGAGAATGTCCTCATATTGGGGAAGCATTAGAAATTTTCCTTTCATTGACCTATTGCTTGATGGGATTATTAATCCGACATGAAGGACTGCCATGGCCAATGGAATGAAAAATGGTACAATAAAGAGGGACACTCTTATAAGATACCTTAATGTCATACATTGAACCTTCAAAATCTAATACCATATTATCTTTCAATGGAATTGATAAATCAACATCAGTCAAGACTATTGCAAAGTGACCAAAATCTCCTTCTAAGGTTGCACGATCATTTCTTAAAGGGACACTAATATTTTTTTAAATGTCTATGAGTAGTTATAGATCCCATAATTCCCATGGTAAGTAATAGAATCTTTTCCAAATCTTAGTGGTTGAGGTTTTCTCTTGGAATGGATCAAAACTAGGACTCCATCTCTGTAATCAAAGAATACCAGGCTTCAACAGAAGGGCACCTGGTCCCCTAAGCCTTAAAGAGTAAAACATGGAAAAATCCTTTGCCAAGGGATATTAAATACTATTGAGATTTCAAACCCCAAAGTGAAGTTAACCTCTCCTTCAGTTTAATCAATGTACAAGGTTTATCACCCTTGTTTAATATAATCTTGGCAATCAAACTATCTTGGCAAATAGCCAACCATTTTTTGTAAATATCAGGATTAATTTTGACAGCATGATAAGAGCCTAATTTCAAGGTCGTAACTTCAACAACAAGATGTTGAAGTGGAATAAATACAACATTATTGAGGGCATTTGCATAAGATTTCATAGCAAATATATTTTCCAAAGGAACAACGGTCTAAGAACATGGAATGGTGGACATGCAGGTTGTAGATCGTTGGAAGAGGTCCGTATGGCTTAGATGATAATCAACAACTCTTCTGGCCGGAGGCAAGGAGCAGTCAAAATTTTTGGCTGCTTAAGCATCCTGATGTAATAGTATCTGTAATGTTTATGAAGCAATAGCTAATATAATTTCACCAAATAGTTCATATATATCAGCTATCAGCTATTAGCTAATCGTAATAGCTATCGGCTATCAACTGATATAAACAGTTGAACCAAACATGCCCTAATTCTATATATTATACCATTAATGGTAATTTCATATATTAACATAAATAACTAACATAATTTTACTAAAGGATTCATATTTATCATCCACCAATTGTCAATAAAAATATTTATTATTTGTCCACTAACCACAATATCTACTAGCTATTAGTAGATATAACTAGGGGTAAGTAAAATCCACCCACCCTGATTACCCTACCTAGAATCGACCCAACCAAAGTCGGGTCAAGTCTCATTTTTATAATTTTGTAAGTTGATCGAAACCGACCCAACTGAAAATCTGAATTTTCCCTATAAAATATATATTTTTATAACTAAAATGAAACACTAGAGCATTTGTAGCAAAACGGTGAGGGATTTCCTTAACTTTTGGTAGGTTGTGTGTTCAAATGCCACAATCTTAATGATTTTTTCCATAATTTTGTGGTCCTCAAAGGACAAAAAAAAAAAACTCTCAAAATACAATCATGGGACTTAAACTGGATTCTAATGGAAGAAAGCATGCATGTTTACCATCCCACAACCTTCATGATTTTTTCCATAATTTTGTGGTCTTCAAAGGACAAAAAGAAAAAGAAAAAAAACTCTTAAAATACAATCATGGGACTTGAACTAGGTTCTAATGGAAGATACCATCTGGCCACTTATAATTCCTTTGTTCTTTGTTTTGCTCATTTTATTTATTAATTGGTCGGATACTTTACCTCTCAATTTGGTGCGATTTTAAATTTTTTAAAAAATTAAAATCCGATCTAACTTAAACCCGTCCAATGCTCACCCCTAGATATAACCGATTGAACCAAACAACTACTTATTAATTTATTAATTATTATTACAAGAACGTTGACTATATGAATAGGATTTGGGTTTTTTGTTTCCATTGTTGAAGATAGGAGAACATATTGTATTGTACATAATCATTTTGATGTAAACTAAAATATTTTTATTTAAAAAGATAATGAAGTGTACAACCTCTAAATGAATATAATTATAAAAAATTAGCCATAATAATTTAAAATGTAATCCATACTTTTACCATTTCCCCTTAATAAAACCCATTTTCTTCTTTTTTCCTAGTAAACTGAACGAAATGTCAACTCTTGCTATTTGGGTTCTCAATCTGGTTGTTTTTTTTAATATAATTAAGTGAACATTTTTAATTAATTTGTATATTATTTTCCAGATTTGAAGCTAAATATGTCAACAATTATGAAATAAACAATTGAAGATAGTTGTTTTTACAAATTATTTACCATAAAAATAATAAATTTTATCAATTCAAAAGTTATATTTAGGGTCCGTTTGAATCAAAGTTAAAAATATGGGATATAATAGTTATAAGTGTAACTATTAAGAAAGTAATAGTTATAATTGTAATAGTTAAATTATCAACCTTTATTTGGTAAATAAAGGATAATGTAGCTGTGTAATTGGTTTTTAAAAGCAATTGTTAATATATATGAAATAATTAAAATAATATAAATAAATAGATAAATTATTACTTTTTTTATAAACAATAACATTAATTTTAAAAACATTAAATAATTAAAAATTATTAGAAAAATTTCATAAAGATAAAGTTACATAATATATATTTATACGTTCATATACATTAAAAAAAACAAAGATATAGAGAGAAATAAATTGATTTATAATTTTTTTTTTTACAAATTTGATTTGTGTTTCATTAATGTTAAAAACTTAATTTATAAATAAATATAAAATGATAGAAAAATGAAAATTTCAATAAAATAATATTTATAGTCTTTACCCTACTTCCAACTAGGTTAATAAAAATACCCAGAAATAAAATCAACTGGTAAGGGGTTCTATTAATCTTAATGTTTTAAAATTTGCCAAATAGGGTAAAAGAGATTAATGTATTACATGTGTAACATTTACATTCCTTTAACTTCAATCCAAACACATATAATAATTTTTCTGAAATGCAACTTTAGATAATGATTACAACTTAAGGATCTTTTTTTTTTTTTTTGTCCTCCATAAGTAACCTTAATGACTAAAGGTGTGGACATTTAGATGGAGAGAGTAACGTTTGAATCTCTCCACCCCTTATGATGTAGGAAGCTTAATGGTTAATATTAATATTAATATTAATAAATAGAGAGTATTGTTCTTATATTTTAGAGATATATATCTAATGAATAAGACAATAATTTTCTCTCAAACTTTGCTTAAGTTTATGTGTTGAAACTTTTCTATTTTCCTTTAAGGTTTAGTTATGTAGTAACCTTACTTATTTTCACACTCACTCACTGCATTAGATGGTATCAGAGTAGGTTAATTGTCTACTCATATGTCAAGTGGTTGTGGTAGAGTAAGCAATCATATTCATGGTAATGCTCAAAGTATAGGAGCCTAAAGAACTGTATGGCAAAACCAAAAGGCAATGACTTTTTAAGCAAAGAAGAGATCACAAATTTTGGCAGATCAATGGATGCTTTAAAGAAATTGATGATCAATTTGATGTATAGACAATAGATGCCAACAAAAATCGATTTAACAATAGGACAAGTTCAAGAGATGATAGCGCTCGAGGCTAGCTTATTAATAGATTTATTTCTACAAAAACGCGTATATATGAAATCCATGTGGAAGTTATTCCTTGTTATGATGGTAATTCTTGTAGTAATTTTTTTGTTAATTGAATTGTAGAGATGAAACAAACTTTTAAATACTTAAGAATCTCTTATTATGAGTGTGTGAAGTTAGCAGCTTCTAAGTTGAGGGGTTGTGCTTATTCTTAGTGGAAAATATTACAAGCAAAAAGAAAGGAAAAAAGAAAAATATTTATTGATTCTTGATTAACGATGAAGTGGATGTTAGAAGATGAGTTCTTTCTGTTAGAGCCCATTTTATCCCAAGAAGGTATGATATGTCAAGTTGATGTAAAAGTGAAGAAGGCTAAAGTTAAAGCGGTTAATAATGAGATAATTAAAGATGTAAATAAAGATTTAGCACTGGAATGTGAAAGTTGGCACAATACATTAATTTAATGAAGACAAATGAGAAAATGTAGAAGATGAATAAACAATTTTTATGAAATTTAAGAAGAAATTAATATTCAGATTGAGGAAGAAGATATTGATAGTGAGATTAAAGATCTCAAAAGTGATGTGGAGATCATGAAAAATCAAGAGGTTCATGGCAAATTAATGATTCGAAATTCTCCTAATGTTTTTTATGAGCTTGAGCATGTCGATTTTATTGGGGTTGCAAAATTTGCATTGTTATTAATCCTTTTATATAAATCATTAGTGCAAAAAAAATTTCAGTTAAGAATTTGTCTCAGATTTCTTATTGAAGGCACAAAAATATTTAAAGTATGTATTTGTTTAGAAAGGAAGACTTTAATTTTCAAGCATAAATTCGAGGACGAGTTTTTTTTTTCAAGAATGACATTGGAGATTATTATTATTATTATTTAATAAGGGAAGAATATTAAATTTAATTGAGATTTTATTTTATTCTCATTCTAATTTTCCTTTTGTGTTTAGGATTTGATTTTTTTTTACTTACTTTGGGGTTGGTGGGATGTACCATTATATAAATAGAAAGTATTGTTCTTATATTTAAAAGATATAGATATAATGAATAATACAAGAATTTTCTCTCAATTTTTACTTAAGTTTTTTTATTAAAACTTGTCTATTTTCCCTTAAGGCTCAGTTTCATACAAACTGTTGACATCTTATTTTTAGCAATCCTCTAAAGAGGTCTAATGATGAAGTCGTCTATCGATTAGATAGACAATAACCTTAAAAAAGGTTAGCCATAGAGTGCTTCTAGAGTCACAGCTCATAAACCTCTAGGTCGTGCATCTAAATTCTTGAACTAGACACTCACACCATTGAACCAAAAACCTAAAAGACCAAACTTGTTTTTGAAATGTCTAAGTAAGGATTCTACTTTAAAGAATGGACCTTTGGTACAGAACCTAGGTTTAAAACCCTTGAACTAGGGCTTTAAGAAGCTAAATCGAAGTTTCTAGAGTCTGATTCGATGGTTTTGAGACCAAATCGAACTTAAACACCTAAAAGTTCTAAAAACCTTAAAAATCTCACCAAATCAAATTTAGACGGCCCAAACAAATTCTGGAACTCCAAAGATTTGAAAAACGACCCAAAAACACAATGGAAGTGATGAATACTCATGGGTCCTAAAAAAACCCACACATTACATCAATCCACGAGCATGGGTGATGAAAACATGTGCATGGATTCATATCCATGCACGTGAGTTTTCTTATGGGTTCGAGTTTCTATAAATTTCATTAATCTTTAATATTTTTTAGATGAATTTTTGGACAGATTTAGACTTTAATAAGCTAAAAGTGTATTAAAAACTATTGATTTTAAGCCTCAAACCCTTCAAATAAGGGTAAACGACTTATGGAAACCCATTTTCTGAAACACTCAAACCTAAATGTTCCTTTTCTTTTCTTTTTTTTAAGAATTCTAGATCCAAAATGTAAATTGAAACTCATCCTAGTCAAAAGCACGCAACAAGGGTAATATTCTAAGGGCCCACTTAATCATTTTAATTAAAATTGTATTTTTTCATTTTTTTATTTTTGCATATTCTCTTCTTTTTCTTCCTCTTAATTTCTATTTTTTATTTATTTATCCTATCATTTTAAATTTTTATTTTTATTTTATTTTTATTTGCATTTTTGCTTTTTATTTTTTTTATTTTTTTATTTCTCTCAATCTCTGCATATTTTTATCACCATTTTTTTTATTTCTATTGTATTTTTATCATTTTATATTTTATATTTATATTTTATTTTATTTAAATTTTCATCCATTTTTTTATAAGTTTTATCATTTTTACTTTATTCATGCACTTTTATTTTTATTATTTTATCATTATTTGTGTTGAATTTGTAGTTTTATGGATATGTGAAAAAGTAGTGTGGTGATGGAGTGGTGAAATTAAAATCCAGAGTATTTGATTTACTTATTGAGTTTGACATGTAAATTTTGCATTTTATATGTTATTGGACACCATTTTCATCATCATCATAATCTCACCACCATCATAAACTATGAATTTTATTTATTCTCTTCATTTTTTTTTTACCTATTTTCTTAACGTTTCTATTTTTATAATAAAAAATTTCTATTTTGACTATAGTTCTAATATAAAATTGGTATTTTTATTTATTCTTATTTTTTTAGTAATTATTGGACTTTTATTTCATTAAACAATGTTTTATTTGTTGTTTATATTTAAATTTTTTATTTTTAACATAAAAATGGTATCTTTTTCACTTTCATAGTCAAAATTTGCATTTTTATTCAAAATATTATTATTTTCGCACCTTTAATATTTGTTTATCATTTCATGATATCATCTTTATAAAATGAGATTTTAACATAAAAATAATAATTACTGTTAAATGAAATGTGGTAAAAGTAATTTTAACAATGATGTTTTTACCATAAATCTTTGAATTTGTTTTCTTAAAGTAAGCATTTTCCATTAATATAAAATTTTTTCTTCTCTTAGTTTTATTTTTTATTTATTTTTTTATTTCAATTTATTTTTATTTATATAAACTGTGCATTTTGCACTTATATCTTAATTTATTACTTGCTTTGATGCTCGTTTTGTTATTTAATTAATTTCCTTCTATCTTTATTAGATGATGTGTGTATGAATGAATAAATTAAATGTTATGAATGTGATGTGTACTTGCATGTGTTTGCATACTAATTTTTATTTTTAGGATTTTTCTTTTATTTTTCATTTCAATTGTATTTATTAAAACAAGCTATCATCAAAGTGATGTAATCCTTAATCCCGATTCTCTTTTATTTGTTTTCTATGTTGATGTATTTATTAGAATATGCTATTTCAAAAGTTATAATCCTTAATCTTTTTCCCCATATTATTTTTGTTTATTTTATTTGTTGATTTTGATTAATTGTCTCTTATATACTTATGTGCTACATGCTTACTCGCTTACCTACTTATTTGAAATATATATTATTTATTTACTTGAGTTACCATGTTTGCTATGTTTGTTTATTTACTTGCTTTCATTAATTGTGTATTCCATCTCAATTATTCTATGTGCCAATCCAATTATTCCACATGCCGAATATTAACCAATATTATTTTAAATTAACTTATATTTAAATATAGTAATACATCATTAAAGCGGAACTAAGATAATGCAACAAGCAATTTAGGATATGTTTATTAAGAAACAGTCAATAGATGTTACTACTCAAACCCTTAACCTTTGGCAAAGGAAATTTCCTATTTCGGACTATAGTCACATGGTGATTCCAAAACTCATAGGACTGACTCTACAAAATTATCCCTTCCAAATCATTAACATTCGAAAAATCAAATGTCAATATCACTTGTCTCTTGTGAGCCGCGATTATACCACTCATATGCCACAATAACTTTGTTTATTTTCACGTTGGATCACTGGGTCACCCTACTCATTAATCATGTTAAAAATATATAAATGTTTTTTTTTGTCGCGAAATTTAAGATCAAGTGACCCTATCTACATTAGAGCTCAATCACAATTCGCCATCTGAAAGGAGAACCGAAAGAGACATATCTCATTTCGTTTTTCTCTCTTGCCAAGTAGTAGGGATATAAAATCATATATAAGCCTATATATCATAAGTAGTATGCTTTGAAAGATACCTAGGTGAAATCTAGGACGTATGCTGTAGAATAATGCATTGTTAAGTTGACAAAGAATCAATCAAAATAATTTTTTTCAGCTAGAAAACAAAAAAATGATATATTAAGAGTGTCTTCAATTCAAATTAATTCATAAATTTTGTAAAATTCATTTTAAATTTTAATTTTTTAATTTTATAAAATTATTTAACATTAAATCTAATATATTTAGTTCAGTTGAATTTAAAAATCTTTAAAATCCTATTTAAAATTTACTTAGAAATAAAATAAATTCTTTAACAAAATTGAACCAAATAATTACTTAGTCTTCCAATTTTTCAATATTTAATTTAGTAGAATTTATCATTTTCTTTATAGAAAAATACTACTCTTTTTTATATAACCTATAAATCTTGGCATGCTCTGCTGGAATTCCACATTAGAAAAATGTGAAAACAATAAAAAGCTTATAAGTGATGTAAATTGGAACTTAACGCAAGCCAATTGATTTTGTATTACATGAGTTCAACTCCATTTATAAGTCTACATGTGTAAGCGTGGGCTAACACTCTCGAGGCCTATGGACTTGTGTTAACATGGTATTAGAGCGGTGATCTTAGGCTTGTTTTTGAGACTTGAAATTAGATGTGGCCCATTTGTGACCTCATTTGAGTGGTTGGGTGTAGCCTGTTTGAATTTGATATGACCTATATGAGTCATTTGGTACAGACCATTTGTCACCCCATCTAAATTGTTGGGTGCGACCCACAATGTTAGGCAAGTATAACTATCCATGCCTAGTTACACGTGAGGGGAGTGTTGGAACCCTACATTGGAAAAATGTGAAAACAATAAAGGACTTATAAGTGGTGTAGATTGGAACTTAACATAAGCTAATTGATTTTTTATTACACGGGCTCAACCCTATTTATAAGTCCACAAATATATGCATGGGCTAACACTCTCGAGGCCCATGGACTTGTGTTAACATGGTATTAAAGCGATGATGTCGGGCTTATTTTTTAGACATGAAATTGGGTACGGCCCATTTGTGACCTCATTTGAGTGGTTGGGTGCAGCCCATTTCAGTTTGATATGACCCATATGAGTCATTTGGTGCAAACCGTTTATGACCCCATCTAAATTGTTGGGTGCGGCCCATCAGTGTTCGGCAAGTATAATTGTCCATGCCTAGTCACGCATAAGGGGAAGTATTGGAATCCTACATTGGAAAAATGTGAAAACAATAAAGGGCTTATAAGTGGTGTAGATTGGACCTTAACATAAGCTAATTGATTTTGTGTTTCATGGGCTCAACCCTATTTATAAATCCATATGTGTATGTGTGGACCAACACTCTCGAGGCCGTGGACTTATGTTAATATAGTATCAGAGCGGTGATCTCGAGCTTGTTTTTAAGACCTAAAATTAGGTGCGGCCCATTTGTAACCTCATTTGAGTAGTTAAGTGTGGCTCGTTTGAGTTTGATATGACCCATATAAGTCATTTGGTGCTAACCGTTTATGACTTTGTTTAAATTGTTAGGTGCAGTCCATTAATGTTTAGCAAGTATAATTGTCTATGCCTAGTTACACTTGAGGGGAAGTGTTAGAATCCCACATTGGAAAAATGTGAAAATAATAAAGGGCTTATAAATGGTGTAGATTGGACATTAACACAAGCCAATTGATTTTGTGTTACATAGGCTCAACCCCATTTATAAGTCCACATGTGTATGCGTGGACCAACACTCTTAAGGCCCATGGACTTGTGTTAACATGGTATCAGAGCAGTGATTTTGGGCTTGTTTTTTAGGCCTGAAATTAGGTGCGGCCCGTTTCTGACCTTGTTTGAGTGGTTGGGTGCAGCCGAGTTTGATATGACCTATATAAGTCTGTTGCTATAGACCATTTGTGACCTCGTCTAAATCGTTGAGTGCGGCCCATTAGTGTTTGGCAAGTATAACTATCCATGCCCAGTTACACTTAAGGGGGAATGTTGGAATCCCAAATTAGAAAAATGTGAAAACAATAAATGACTTATAAGTAGTGTAGATTGGACCTTGACACAAGCTAATTGATTTTATGTTTCATGGGCTCAACCCCATTTATAAATCTACATGTGTATGTGTGAGTCAACCCTCTCGAGGCCCGTGGACTTATGTTAACATGGTATCAGAGCAGTGATCTCAGGCTTGTTTTTAAGACCTAAAATTGGGTGCGGTTGTAATAACCCTTGATTTTTAAATTATTTTAATATATATTGAGATATGCAATATTAATAAATTTAAAAGTTATAATTATTTATTTTATTATTTTGTGGTCAATAATTATTATTTATGTTAAATTATATTTTTTCTACGTAAATATTTTATTTTAGAAACTTATTATTGTAAACATTTAATTTACGTTACTAATGTTTATTATTTTGAATAGTATTATTTTAATAATATTAAGTTTAGTGCATTATTACTTCTGTTATTATTTTTATTAAATTACATTATTTGTATTATTATTATCATTTATTGTTAATTTATTTTATGTATATATATTAATATATGTTTATGTATATATGTGTGTGTGTGTGTGTGTGTGTGTCTACATATACATAAACAAGAAAACGCAACAAAGACTTCATCTTCCCCGCCATCCCGATCTTGCCCTCTCACTGTGCCCCCCCGTTCTTCACAACAAACCACCTTCCTCCTGCCATCACCGCCGTCATCTCCTCCCCTGTTCTTCTTCTTCTTCCTCGGGACATTGGACAGTAGGGAGCAGCAACGACATTAGTTGTATTCTCAGTCGCTAGAGACGTTGCAGATAGTGCAAGCTCATCATTCTAGTGCAAGCTCATCATTCTAGTGCTGCTCGACTCCTTTAGCTTCAGCCCAGTCAATTCCAAGCTTCGTTTGATTTTAAACCCAATCGTTTGTGAGTTTTCTCAATTTTTCGGTTTTGACCTATTTTGTTTTTTTATTTTTTTAGTTGATTTTTGGTTGATTTATGCAAACTCCATTTACAAATGATGATTCTAGTAGCTTAATCTTCATGAAAATATTTTTTTTATAATTTTTGGAATTTATTTTATTTTTGGTGAATTTTTTATTATTTTATTATTACTTATTTATTTTTTGTAAATTAATTATTTAAATTATAAAATTGGTTGATTTAGTGTTATTATGAGTTTTTATTAATTTTAGTGTTGAGAAAATAATTTTTGAGAATATTATATAATTTTTATGAATATTTTTAGTTTATGTAAATATTGGATAATTAGGTTAAATATGTATTTTTGTTGAAATTATTGGTTAAATATGTGTTTTAGTTGATATTAGTATATTATATGTTGATAAAATAATTTTAATGATTTTATATAATTTTTGAGGAAATTCTTTAGTATTATGTGTATTTTGATTTATTAGGGTATTTGTGTAATTTTTTTAAAATTATATTAAATATTATGTTTTAATTGGTTTTGGAATTATTTAAGGTAGTAAAATGATTTTTATAAATTATTTACTATTTTTAACTAATTAATACTAATTTTCAAAAATTATTTTCAAATAATATATTATTTACTACATTGGTAATTAAATAGGTTTTTAATTATTTTTAATATATATTTAGGCTATTTTAGCTATTGAATATAGTAAAGTGAATTTTTTACTATTTTATATTTAATTATCGAGAAATTGAATTTTTAATAATATTATATTATTATTTTGGGATTTTTATTTAATTATTGTGAAATAATTATATTTAGTGTTTTAATGTTAAATATGTTATATTTTGATATTTTGAGGATATTTATGGAAATTATTGATTTTCAATATATTTAATGTATATTTGATTTTTGGTGGAATTGTGGACTTCAGTTGGGAATTGTGTTGTTCGAGGTTCAAATTGAAGGCGTTGAATATTCTGTATTTTAAAGTGTATTTTTTTATAAGACTGACTCTACTTTTTAGTAGAGAGATGTCCGTTTTACAGAGGAAGTTTTGCCGAATTTTTGGTAGAATTCTCGTAAAACGTGACATCGGGTCGATCTTGAAATTTTGTGTCTGTTTGAGTTTTTAATCCTCTGTTAGAATCTTCTTTTAGAAATTCTTAGAATATTAAGTTAGATTTATTCTGATTGTCGTTATTATTTTATTATTTAGTTGCACCGAGATCGAGGCGTAGTGGACCGGGTTTGTCGAATCAGTCTCGAGAAGCGTAAACTTATAAATTGTTATTTTATATATACATCGCATTTAGGATGCATGTTTTAGTATATATCCATGTTTTGATTTGTATTTATTCATAATTGTTTAATTAAATGTCTTAGGTATATTTTTAGTATATTTTTGGTATATTTTGAAATAAATGCATGTTATACTATTGATTTATACTTAAATTGTTTTTAAGTACAGTATTGGTTTATTTTTTGTATATTTCATGGTTGATTTGAATTTATTTGACATATATATACTCGAAATATACTTAGCTTATTTTAGATATATATATGGTTCATTTTGTTATTAAGAATGTATTATGCAGTATTTATTTTTTCGTATGAATGTTTTATTTATGTAATACCTTACATTTTAATTGAATAAAGTAATTTTAAATTTGAATTTTTAATAAATACTTTTAGGTTGTATTATATAAGCGATAATTATTTTTTTATCTAATGGAGGTATATATATATTTATGTTAATATTATTTTAGGGTTATTAATTTATGTGAGTATGATTTTATTATTATGACATTTATTGTTATTATTAATAAACTTTATTAACCTCATGGTTAATTTATGTGCTATTTAACACATGCATATATATATATATATATATATATATATATATATATATATATATATATATATATATATATATATATATATATATATATATTTATTTATTTATTTATTTATTTATTTATTTATTTATTTAACATATATATACTCGAAATATACTTAGTTTATTTTAGGTATATATATGGTTCATTTTGTTATTATGAATGTATTATGCAGTATTTATTTTTTCGTATGAATGTTTTATTTATGTAATACCTTACATTTTAATTGAATAAAGTAATTTTGAATTTGAATTTTTAATAAATACTTTTAGGTTATATTATATAAGCGATAATTATTTTTCTATCTAATGGAGGTATATATATATATTTATGTTAATATTATTTTAGGGTTATTAATTTATGTGAGTATGATTTTATTATTATGACATTTATTATTATTAATAATAAACTACATTAACCTCATGGTTAATTTATGTGCTATTTAACACATGCATATATATATGTATAGGTTCATAATTTATAATGTAATATGGTATGTGTGTATGTATATTAGTAGGTTATATATATATATATATATATATATATATATATATATATATATATAAACGAAAAAGAAAAAGAAAAAAATAGAAAAGAAAGAAAGCACCTGAAAAAAAAAAAAAGAAACAGAGAAATAAGCTTCCCGACCCTCCTGCCATCCTCCCCTCTCTGCCCCTCATGGTCTTTTTCTTCCCTCTCACCATGCCATTCTTCCTTCCACCGCCTGAGAAGCCATTGCCGCCACGAGAGGAAGCTCCAGGAGGTGCTGCTATCGCTGCTTCTCTTCTTCTACCTCTATCAACTTCGATCCAAGCTGATCCGGCACCACCCAAGCTTCCCCAACTTCCTTCATCCTCTTAGGTGTCTGTCCAAGCTAAGAGCCACCACTGCAACTCACCTCCGGTGTCGAAATTGGAGGTTGAAGGTGAGTTGCTCTGTGTTGTTTTTAGGTTATTTTCTGGTTGTTGATCGAAATTGGATGTTGATTTTAGGTTGTTCTTAGGTATATGTTGAATTATGCCACTTAATTGCTCCAAATTCGAGTTTTTAAGCATTTTTCTTAATTTTCCTTAATTTACAGAATTTTTGCATAATTTTATTTAATTTTTAGTTGAATTATTGGATTTTTCATTGGGTTAATTAGTGAATTTAGAGTAATTAAAATTATATTTTGTAAGGTTTTAGGTTGATTTTAAAGTTTTAAGAATTTTGGTGTTAATTAGAGGTTTATAAAAATTTTAGGTATTTAATTAGTATTTATGTTAATTTCGAAAATTATTGTGAAAAATTATGATATTTTAATAATTGAAGTTATTAGTGAATGTTATTAATTTTAGAACTCAAATTATAATTTTTGAGATTTTTATACTATTTTTATAAATATTTTTGAGTTTATGCCAAATGTGATTTTTAGGTTAAATTATATTTTTAGAAGAAATTATTGGTTGATTTTATGTTTTAATCATATTAGGAAGATTAATTTTGAGAAAATAAATTTTTGGGATGATTAAATAATTTTAAGGAATTATTTTTAGTACTAATAATATATTATGTAATTTATGTATTTAGGGGTAAAAATGTAATTTTACGCTAATTATAGTTAAATATATATTTTAGTTAGTTTTATTAATAATTAAGGGGTTTAGAGAATTTTTATAAATTAATTGGTATTTTTACTTAAGTAGTGTTAATTTTAAATATTAATTCTAAATATTATATATCTATATCTATATATATATATATAAAATACATTATAATGGTTTTAATTTAGGCTTTAACTATATTTTGATAATGAAATACAAATTTAGTTGTTTAATTTTTTTTCATAATTGAGATTTTATATATTTTTAGTTATTTTTAGTATATGTGTACGTGAAATATGTATTTTGAGAAATAAATGTTATTAATTCTTGATGTTTTGTTGAGTTGTGATCTCGGTCGGGGCAAAATGTAGTTTTGGGAGCCCGACTTGAGTGTGTATGTTTGTGGTTATTAGAAGTGCATTTTCTATATAGGTCTGGCTCTACCTTTGGTAGAGAGATGTCCATTTTACAGAGGAGACTCAGTCGAAATTTCGGTAGATTTTCTCGTAAAATGTGATATTCATTATGATTTCTACCGTTAGTTAGGTTATATCCTGTCTATCGAGTCTTGGCCGGTTTTCCTTAAGTCAGCCTGGAATTTCATTGTTTTGTTGATTGTTGATTTCAATTCCATAGTCATGTTTTAAAAATCGATTTGTTATTTTTCTTTTAGAGCATATCAGAGCAGAAGCCGTGAGACCGAGGCAGACGCGTGGTCGTCAGCCTTCGCATTCATCTTGTAAGTCAATAGAACGATCTGTGCGTGTGTTTATTTAAAGAATGCATGCGCTCATATTTTTATTATATTGATTATATGATTTATTTAATTTAATGCTATTATTTAAGATTTAAATACATTTTATTTATTTAAAATCGATTTTGAGAAATTTTGGTAGAACGGGCTACCTGGTGGGCTTCACCAGGACTATGTGCACATGGTAGAGATTGAGAGATGGATCTGATATATATATATATGATTGGTGAATGCTAAACTGGGACGGGTGCCTCGGTGGAAGCCTTTGCTCTCGGGGACCGCCAGTGATTGTAAGGTTGATAATGGACTGGGATGGGTGCCTCGGTCGATGCCTTTGCTCTCGGGGATCGCCAGTGCCATATATTTGGATTAAGTGAATGACTACGACTTGGTGCCTCGGTTGATGCCTTTGCTCTCGGGGATCGGTAGTCTAGTTGGAATAAGTGAGTCCGGTTGGCCATTTAGATTTTTGGGGTTAGGGTTCTACCGAGATTTTTCAAAAGCTATACCTATACATTATAAATTATTTTACACTATAAATATATATAGTTTTCAAAAAGGTTTTCAAACTGTACAGCTCTTTTATTGACTTACTCAGTGAGGTCTGATTCCTCTCAATTTATTTTTTTTTAAGAGTTTGGGAGTTCGACCTTAGACTACCTCCACGCCAGGTTTCTTCTTCACTAGCTATTTTATGTAGGTCATTGTAAGTTATATTGTTGTATTATTCTAGGATGCTGCAGCAGTATATGTACTAAGAGTTGTATGTTTTAAGTATATTGTGTAGTTTATTTGTACCAACCACGCTTATGTATAAGATTTAAGTTTAATTTATAATACGTGACGTTGAAACACATTTCTATTAAACACTTGAATTTGTTTATTTTTAAGAAAAATCAGTTTGATAATGTGTTCTATTTTAAAATAAAGTTTTAAATTGTAAGGTGTTGTTTATCTTTTCTCTAAGGCTTACTACGGGTTTCGAGGGCCTTATGCCTTCCCATTCCCTAGTGCCGGTCACGTGCCCTCGGGTTTGGGTCGTGACAAAGTTGGTATCAGAGCATAAGTTCAATTAATTGTCTATGTTTGTCTTTCTGTGTAACTACTGCAGCTTTAAGGTTGATAATTTTCTTTGAGATGTTCTTGTTTCTAATTTCGTGTTACGTTAAATATTCTTACCTTGTTTTGAATTCAATTTTTCCTTGTCTTATTTTCAAAATGAGGTGTGTGCGCACCGACCCCAATGTCGATCCGACCCTTAGACTTGATGAGCAGTCTGTGTACGATGAGGCTCCCCTTCCTGCTCCAAGTCGTAGGGGCAGAGGTAGAGGTAGAGGTCGAGCCAGTGTAGCTACAACTGAGATTCCTTATTAGCAGCCAGTTGAGCCTGAAGCCCCAGCCGTAGATCCCACAGCCTTTGCAGCTGGACTGGCAGGGATTAATCAGGGACTAGCAGTGTTGAATCAGGCGATGCCCCTTGTACAGCAGATGCTTCAGCAGAGGAACCAGGGGATGTCAGATACTGAGGCAGCACTTCTTTACTCTCGGATCGGTAGAGTTTCTTTTGACGGTACGGGTGATGCCTTAGACTTCATTAATGCGATTAAGGCATGTACCAGGACGGGACACACGGATTATCAGAGGATTATGATTGTGGAGTTTTCAGTTCAAGCAGTAGCTCAGGACTGGTTTATGCAGTCGATTCAGCTATCTATGCACGAGTTGACTTGGCCAGAGTTTAAGGACCGCTTTTTGAGATTCTTTTGTCCTCCAGCCACCAGAGATACCTACAGATGGCAATTACTCCACATCCCTAGAGGTGATAGGTTAGTGGAGGACTATACCAGAGAGTTTAATAGGTTGTCCTGACATGCAGAAGATATCAGGAGGGACCCTTACAGAGCAGTGGAGCTGTATGTTACTGGATTGGGACCCACTTTTATTGGTATGCATACCGAGGACCGTACCCTAGAGAGTGTGATTGAGGAGGCCCATTTAATTGAGAGGCGACATATCCGCCAGGGCACCATGATAGATCCCTATATGGTTGGGGGCAGTGGATTTGGTATAGCTCCTGGATACTAGTAGCCAGCATTTCACATCGATAGTACGAGTCAGCAGGCTGTGGGTAGTTCACAGCAGGGTGGTAGGAGGTCCAAGACCCATCGAGTTGGTCGCCATGGTTATGCCACAAATAGGAGAAGTGGTAGGGGTCACAGATTCAGTACTGGAGTCAGCAGTAGTAGTAGTGGCTAGAGCTCCGGACAGAGTAGTTCTGGGTCTGGGGCCAGTGTATATGCAAGTTGTGGACGATTTCATTAGGGCCCCTGTCATTTATTGTTGGGCGCTTGCTTTAGATGTGGATAGGTTGGTCATCTTGCCAGAGCTTGTCCTCACTCTGGATACCAGCCATAGTATGCTCAGGGTTCATCTTCGTCAGTGGCTCAGCCCTACTATCAGATGCCTCAACAATATCGAGCACCAGTACAGCCACAGCAGAGACCGCCTCAGCCTATGAGTCAGCAGGGTTGAGGTTCAGTTGGTAGACCTAGTGGTCGCGGGTTTGTGCAGCCCTTAACATCTTAACAGGCAGGTCGTGGCCAGGCTCAAGTATTCACCTTGACACCACAGGATGCTCAGACTTCAAATGCAGTGGTAGCAGGTATTCTCTCAGTCTATGTATGTGATGCTAAAGTATTATTTGACCCCGGTGCTTCGCATTCATTCATTTCTCCCATGTTCGCTTCAAGAATCGAGTGGCAGCCTTCTAGGTTCTCCTTTCCTCTATTTGTGTCGACTCCTCTTAGTGACGAGTTGGAGACAGATATTTCTTTCCTTCGTGTCCGATGTTGGTTGATGGTAGGGAATTATCGGCGGACTTGGTATTGCTTGATGTGTTGGAATTTGACGTCATTTTGGGTATGGATTGGTTGTCGAGGTATTATGCCTTTTTAAATTGTCGAGAGAAAGAAGTGGTGTTCAGAATTCCAAATGAAGAAGAATTTTATTTTACAGGCGAAAAGAGCTCCATGCCTCGTAATCTCATTTCTGCCATTACAGCCCAGAAGATGCTTAGCAGGGGTTGTCAGGGTTACTTGGTAGTGGTAAGAGATGTTGATCAAGTGAATGGGGCGATTGAACAGGTGCCAGTGGTGTGTGAATTTCTGGATGTCTTTCCTGAAGAATTACCAGGATTACCACCAGATAGAGAGATAGAGTTCTGTATCGATGTCATACCTGGTATGGATCCTATTTCTATGCCACCCTACAGAATGGCACCAGCTGAGCTATAGGAGCTAAAAGAGCAGTTGCAGGAGTTGCTTGATAAGGGTTTCATCATACCCAGTACATCGCCTTGGGGTGCTCCGGTGTTGTTTATGAAGAAGAAAGATGGTAGCCTTCGACTCTATATCGATTACAGGCAGTTGAATAAGGTCACCATCAAGAATAAGTACCCACTTTCGAGGATCGATGACTTGTTTGATCAGCTTCAAGGTGCTACATGCTTCTCTAAGATAGACTTGAGATCTGGGTATCACCAGTTGAGGATCAAAAGAGGTGATGAGCCTAATACAGCATTTCGAACAAGATATGGCCATTATGAGTTCTTAGTAATGTCCTTTGGGCTGACTAATACTCCAGCAGCCTTTATGGACTTGATGAATCGGGTGTTTAGGCCATACTTGGACCGGTTTGTAATAGTTTTTTATTGATGATATCTTGGTTTATTCCAAGAGCAAGGCTGAGCATGTTATGCATCTGAGAAGGGTGCTTCAGACCTTAAGGGAGCACAGATTGTATGCCAAATTCTCAAAGTGTGAGTTTTGGTTGCATCAAGTGGCATTTCTAGGCCACGTGGTTTCTAGAGATGGCATACAGGTGGACCCTAAGAAGATAGAGGCTATTACGGAGTGGTTGAGGCCGACCACAGTTAGAGAAGTACGGAGTTTCCTAGGTCTAGTAGGCTATTACAGAAGATTTATGAAAGACTTCTCAAAAATTACTGCACCTTTGACAAGGTTGATCCAAAAGAGTGCTAAGTTGTATGGATAGACAATTGCGAAGAGCACTTCTAGTTATTAAAGGACTTGTTGACGTCGGCTCCAATTCTAACTTTGCCCTATGGAAATGAAGGGCATACAATGTATTGTGATGCTTCTAGAGTAGGATTGGGCTATGTGTTAATGCAAAATGGCCAAGTGATTGCTTATGCTTCGAGGCAGCTGAAGAAGCATGAGCAAAACTATCCTACTCATGACTTGGAGATGGCAGTCGTGGTCTTTGCCTTAAAAATATGGAGACATTACTTGTATGGGGTGACGTGTGAGATATACACTGATCACAAGAGCTTGAAATATATTTTTCAGTAAAGGGACTTGAATCTAAGGCAGAGAAGATGGATGGAACTCCTTAAGGATTATGATTGTTCCATTTTATACCATCCAGGCATGGCGAATGTTGTCGTGGATGCCTTAAGTAGAAAATCAGTAGGTAGTCTTGCCCATATTAGCATAGAAAGAAGGCCCATTATCAAGGAGTTGCATGGGTTAATTGACCAAGGGTTGCAGATGAAAGTTACCCGAAAGTGCCTTTTAGCTCAATTTAGTGTATGATCAGTATACTTGGGTCGGGTTAAGGAAACTCAAAGTAGAGACCCACAGTTGCAGAGAATTATGTATGAAGTGCAACAAGAGCAGTCACGGGACTTTGTGATTGACAAAGAAGGTGTATTGCAGTTGGGCACTAGGATTTGTGTGCTAGATGTTGATGATTTGAGGAAGGAGATTATGGAAGAAGCACATTTTTCTGCATATAGTGTTTATCCAGGTTCTACCAAGATGTATTGTAATACCCTATATATATATATATATATAATTATTTGAATAAAAAGGGATATATTTTTCTCAAATAGTACTAGTAATAGTTATTTTTGCATTATATTATATTATAATTGTGTTAACATTATATTTAGGGTTAAATATTGATTTAAATGTGTATATTAAAGTAATTTGTGTGTGTGTGTGTGTATATATATATATATATATATATATATATATATATATATATATATGTATATATATATATATATATATACATATGTACTAATATTTATCTATATACATACATGCATAAATATATATATATCAATATATAGTTATATATATTATTATATTACTGGTAATTAATATGTATATATATAATATAATATAATATGTATATATATAATTAGTGTATATATTTCATGTAGTGTATGTTTATGTATATATATATATATATATATATATGTATATATATATATATACATACACTAATTTTTCATCTAGACACATGTATGTATAACAAATATATCATATATATACATATATTAGTAAGTTATAATATAGTATGTATATATATATATATATATATATATATATATATATATATATATATATATATATATATATATATATATATACATATAGTATATATTGAAGAAAGGAAGAAGGAGCCGAAGCTCACCTCCCTCTCCCCACCGCGCAACGCCCTCGACTGCCACCATCACTGCGCCTCCCCCACCTCCAGCCACCATCTGCTGCTTCCTCCTCCTTCTCCCTCACCTCTGGTCGCCTGCAGAGCCGCCGGAAACCGCTGGAAGGGAATAAGCCGAGAGTTGCTCCAAAACTCGCCCAAGCTTCGTCCGGCCACCATTTCCCTCCATTCCAGTGCCAATCTCCTCCCCTTGCACCGATGAGACACATTCCAAGCTTAGTTCAAGCTTTAATCTCGTTTTTTGTTGAGTTTTGAGGATTTTTAGTTTTTGAGCTCTAATGTTTTGAATTTTTTTTAACTTGCTCTAGCTTGATTCATGCAAATTTCCTTTTCAAATGTGATTCCTAGTAGCTCAATCTACCTCTAGGAATTTTTGTATAATTTTTGGAATTTATTTTGATTTTTGGTGAATTTTTGAATATTTTAATATTATTTTAGGAATTTTCGGGAATTAATTATAAAAATAATAAATTATAATAATATTTGGTATTTTGGTGTTATTATGAGTTGATATAAATTTTAGGGTAAAGAAGATAATTTTTTTAGAATATTATACAATTTTTAGGAATTTCTATACTTTATGTCAAAATTTAATTATTAGGCTAATTATATTTTTTTAGAAGAAATTAAAAGCCATTAATATTTTTTAATTATATTAAGAATTTAACATTTAGAAAATAAGTTTTGGATGATTAAATAATTTTAAGAAATTTTTTTTTTAGTATATATAGCACATTATGTAATTTATATATATGCTAGGGGTAAAAATGTAATTTTCCACTAAATATGGTAATATATATATTTTCATTAGTTTTATTAATATTTAAAGGGTTTAGACAATTTTTATAAATTAATTGATATAATTTCCTAAGTAGTGTAAAATTTTAAATGTCAAATTCCCAATATATATATATATATATATATATATATATATATATATATATATATATATATATATATTCATATAATACATTACCAAGGTTTTAATTTGGATAATAATTATATTTATATTGTTGGTGACAGAATAAAAATTTAATTGTTTAATTTTGTATAATTGAGATTTTATATAATTTTATTTATTTTAGCATACGTGTATGTGATATATGTGTTTTTAGAAAAATGTTAATACTTCTCGATATTCTGTTGAGTTGTGATCTCGGTCGAGGTTGAGTGTAGTTTTGAGAGCCCGACTCGAGTGTGGATGATGTGAATATTAGAAGTATATTTTCTATGCAGGTCTGGCTCTACCTTTGGTAGAGAGATGTCTGTTTTACAGAGGAGACTCTATCGAAATTTCGGTAGATTTTCTCGTAAAACATGATACTCGTAAAATTTCTACCGTTAGTTAGGTTAAATCCTGTCTGTCGAGTCTCATCTGGTTTTCCTCGAGTCAGTCTGGAATTTTATTATTTTGTTGATTTCTGATTTCTGATTTCGATTCCTTAGTCATGTTTTAAAAGTCGATTATTATTTTCTTTTAGAGCATTTCAGAGCAGAAGCCGTGAGGCCGAGGCAGACGCGTGGTTGTCAGCCTTCGCATTCATCCTGTAAATCAATAGAACGATCTGTGCGTGTGTTTATTTAAAGAATGCATGTGCTCGTATTTATATTATATTGATTATATGATTTATTTAATTTAATGTTATTATTTATGATTTAAATGCATTTTATTTATTTAAAATCGATTTGAGAAATTTTGGTAAAACGGGCTACCTGGTGGGCTTCACCAGGACTATGTGCACATGGTAGAGATTGAGAGATGGATCCGATGTATATATGATTGGTGAATGTTAAACTAGGACGGGTGCCTCGGTGGAAGCCTTTGCTCTAGGGGACCGCCAGTGATTGGAAAGTCAATAATGGACTGGGATGGGTGCCTCGATTGATGCCTTAGCTGTCGGGGACCGCCAGTGCCATTTAATGGGATTAAGTGAATGACTACGGCTTGGTGCCTCAGTTGATGCCTTTGCTCTCGGGGACCGGTAGTCTAGTTGGAATAAGTGGGCCCGGTTGGCCATTTAGATTTTGGGTTTAGGGTTCTACCGAGATTTTTCAAAAGCTATACTTATATATTATAAATTATTTTCACTATAAACATATATAGTTTTCAAAAAGGCTTTCAAACCGTACAGCTCTTTTATTGACTTACTCAGTAAGGTCTGATTCCCCTCAATTTATTTTTTTCAAGAGCTTGGAAGTTCGACCTCAGACTACCTCCACGCCGGGTTTCTTCTTCACCGGTTATTTTATGTAGGTCATTGTAAGTTGTACTGTGTGTTAATCTAGGTTGCTGCAGTAGTATATGTACTAAGGATTTGTATGGTTTAGACATAATTATGTAGTTTATTTGTACGAAATACGCTTATGTATAATATTTAAATTCGATTTATAATGTGAGACGTTGAAGTACATTTTATTTAAGTAGTTGTATTTGTGTATTCTGAGAAAAAAAATCAGTTTGATAATGTGTTCTGTTTTAAAATAAAGTTTAAAATATGAATGGTTTTATTTTCTTCTCCTTTAGGCTTACTACGGGTTTCAGGGGCCTTATGCCTACCCATTCCCTAGTGCCGGTCATGTGCCCTCGGGTTCGGGTCGTGACATGTATCATAACTTAAAGGATACATATTGGTGGAATGGAATGAAGAAGAATATTACAGAGTTTGTATCCAGGTGCCTGACTTGCCAGCAAGTAAAGCTTGAACATCAGAGACCCTCGGGACTGTTGCAACCTATGTCAATTCCTGAATGGAAATGGGATATGATAGCCATGGATTTCGTGATTGGGCTACCTCGGACTACTGGTGGTTATGACGTTATTTGGGTGATTGTTGACAGGTTAACTAAGTCAGCACACTTTCTACCAATGAAGAAGATGTACTCTACTGATAGACTGGCAAGACTTTATGTCAATAGGATTGTTTGTCTACATGGAGTACCTGTGAGCATAGTGTAAGATAAAGGAGCCACATTTACCTCAGTCTTTTGGAAAGAGTACATAGGGCCTTGGGTACCAAATTGGATTTCAGTACGGCCTTCCACCCTCAGACAGATGGTCAGTCAGAGAGGACCATCCAGACATTAGAAGATATGCTGAGGATGTGTGTAATGGATTTTGGAGGACAGTGGGATTCACACTTGCCATGATTGAGTTTGCTTACAATAATAGCTATCATGCTAGCATCGAGATGGCTCCGTATGAGGCACTATATGGTAGGAAGTGTAGATCACCATTGTGTTAGGAGATTGGTAAAAGCCAGTTAACGGGTCCAGAGTTGGTGCAAGTCACTTCAGAGAAGGTCCTCATTATACAACAGCGATTGAAGACAGCTTTCAGTAGACATAAGAGCTATGTTGACCCTAGGAGGAAGGATGTATCCTTTATGATTGGAGACATGGTGTTTCTGAAGGTGTCTCCAATGAAAGGAGTTATGAGGTTTGGCAAGAAGGGTAAGCTAGCCACCAGATACATTGGACCATTTGAGATTTGGTCTAGAGTGGGTGAAGTGACGTATAGGCTGGTGTTACCACCAGAACTGTTGAGAATCCATCCTGTATTTCATGTATCCATACTGAGAAAATATGTCCCTGATCCATCTCACGTGTTGCAACCTCAAGCCGTAGAGCTTAGCGACGATCTGACTTATGAGGAGTATCCAGTGGCGAATGTGGATCGCCTAATCCGACAGCTGCAGACTAAGGAGATATCGATGGTGAAGGTGCTATGGAGTAACCATTCCGCTGAGGATTGCACTTGGGAAACTGAAGCTGAGATGCGAGTTTCTTTCCTGTATCTCTTTCCCTCTTAGCCTTGTAATTCTTATATTTCTTCTTTTCTTGAATTCAGGGACGAATTCTTATAAGGAGGGGACATTGTAATACCTTACATTTTAATTGAATAAAGTAATTTTGAATTTGAATTTTTAATAAATACTTTTAGGTTATATTATATAAGTGATAATTATTTTTCTATCTAATGGAGGTATATATATATTTATGTTAATATTATTTTAGGGTTATTAATTTATGTGATTATGATTATTATGATATTTATTATTATTATTAATAAACTATATTAACCTCATGGTTAATTTATGTGCTACTTAACACATGCATATATATATATATATATATATATATATATATATATATATATATATAAGAAAAAGAAAAAAAAAACTGAAAAGAAAGAAAGAAATTGAAAAAAAAAAATGAAACAGAGAAAGAAGCTTCCTGACCCTCCTGCCATCCTCCCCTCTTCGCCCCTCACGGTCTTTTTCTTCCCTCCCTCTCACCGTGCCATTCTTCCTTCCACTGCCTGAGAAGCCATTGCCACCGCGAGAGGAAGCTCCAGGAGGTGTTGCTGTCGTTGCTTATCTTCTTCTACTTCTATCAGCTTCGATCCAAGCTGATCCGACGCCACCCAAGCTTCCCCAACTTCCTTCATCCTCTTAGGTGTCTATCCAAGCCAAGAGTCACCGCTGCAACTCACCTCCGGCGTCGGAATTGGAGGTTGAAGGTGAGTTGCTCTGTGTTGTTTTTAGGTTGATTTTAGGTTATTTTCTGGTTGTTGATCGAAATTGGATGTTGATTTTAGGTTGTTCTTAGGTATATGTTGAATTAGGCCACTTAATTGCTCCAAATTCGAATTTTTAAGCATTTTTCTTAATTTTCCTTAATTTACAGAATTTTTGCATAATTTTATTTAATTTTTAGTTGAATTATTGGATTTTTCTTTGGGTTAATTAGTGAATTTAGAGTAACTAAAATTATATTTTGTAAGGTTTTAGGTTGATTTTAAAGTTTTAAAAATTTTAGTGTTAATTAGAGGTTTATAAAAATTTTAGGTATTTAATTGGTATTTATGTTAATTTCCAAAATTATTGTGAAAAATTATGAAATTTTAATAATTGAAGTTATTAGTGAATGTTATTAATTTTAGAACTCAAATTATAATTTTTGAGATTTTTATACTATTTTTATAAATATTTTTGAGTTTATGCCAAATGTGATTTTTAGGTTAAATTATATTTTTAGAAGAAATTATTGGTTGATTTTATGTTTTAATCATATTAGGAAGATTAATTTTGAGAAAACAAATTTTTGGGATGATTAAATAATTTTAAGAAATTATTTTTAGTACTAATAATATATTATGTAATTTATATATTTAGGGGTAAAAATGTAATTTTACGCTAATTATAATTAACTATATATTTTAGTTAGTTTTATTAATAATTAAGGGGTTTAGAGAATTTTTATAAGTTAATTGGTATTTTTACTTAAGTAGTGTTAATTCCAAATATTATATATATATATATATATATATATATATATATATATTACATTATAATGGTTTTAATTTAGGCTTTAATTATATTTTGATAATGAAAGACAAATTTAGTTGTTTAATTTTTTTTAATAATTGAGATTTTATATATTTTTATTTATTTTTAGTATATGTGTATGTGAAATATGTATTTTGAGAAATAAATGTTATTAATTATTAATGTTTTGTTGAGTTGTGATCTCGGTCGGGACTAAATGTAGTTTTGGGAGCCCGACTCGAGTGTGTATGTCTGTGGTTATTAGAAGTGCATTTTCTATGCAGGTCTGGCTCTACCTTTGGTAGAGAGATGTCCATTTTACAGAGGAGACTTTACCGAAATTTCGGTAGATTTTCTAGTAAAACGTAATATTCATTATGATTTCTACCGTTAGTTAGGTTATATCCTGTCTATCGAATCTTGTCCGGTTTTCCTTGCGTCAGCCTGGAATTTCATTGTTTTGTTGATTGTTGATTTCAATTCCATAGTCATGTTTTAAAAGTCGATTTGTTATTTTTCTTTTAGAGCATATCGGAGCAGAAGTCGTGAGACCAAGACAAACACGTGGTCGTCAGCCTTCACATTCATCTTGTAAGTCAATAGAATGATCTGTGTGTGTGTTTATTTAAAGAATGCATGCGCTCGTATTTTTATTATATTGATTATATGATTTATTTAATTTAATGCTATTATTTAAGATTTAAATGCATTATATTTATTTAAAATCGATTTTGAGAAATTTTGGTAGAATGGGCTACCTGGTGGGCTTCACCAGGACTATGTGCACATGGTAGAGATTGAGAGATGGATCCAATATATATATATAATTGGTGAATGCTAAATTGGGACGGGTGCCTCGGTGGAAGCCTTTGCTCTCAGGGACCGCCAGTGATTGTAAGGTTGATAATGGACTGGGATGGGTGCCTCGGTCGATGCCTTTGCTCTCGGGGACCGCCAGTGCCATATATTTGGATTAAGTGAATGACTACGACTTGGTGCCTCGGTTGATGCCTTTGCTCTGGGGGATCGATAGTCTAGTTGGAATAAGTGAGCCCGGTTGGCCATTTAGATTTTTGGGTTTAGGGTTCTACCAAGATTTTTCAAAAGCTATACCTATACATTATAAATTATTTTACACTATAAATATATATAGTTTTCAAAAAGGTTTTCAAACCGTACAGCTCTTTTATTGACTTACTCAGTGAGGTCTGATTCCCCTCAATTTATTTTTTTCAGGAGCTTGGGAGTTCGACCTTAGACTACCTCCACGTCGGGTTTCTTTTTCACCAGCTATTTTATGTAGGTCATTGTAAGTTGTACTGTTGTATTATTCTAGGATGCTGCAGTAGTATATGTACTAAGAGTTGTATATTTTAAGTATATTGTGTAGTTTATTTGTACCAACCACGCTTATGTATAAGATTTAAGTTTAATTTATAAGACGTGATGTTGAAACACATTTCTATTAAACACTTGAATCTATTTATTTTTAAGAGAAATCAGTTTGATAATGTGTTCTATTTTAAAATAAAGTTTTAAATTGTAAGGTGTTGTTTATCTTTTCTCTAAGGCTTACTACGGGTTTCGGGGGCCTTATGCCTTCCTATTCCCTAGTGCCGGTCACGTGCCCTCGAGTTCGGGTCGTGACAATTTAAATGAAGGATATCAATAGAATGTGCTACCTAGTGGGCAGCACTATGACTGTGTACGTACTGGTGCGATAGATTGAGGGTTGAGTGAGGATTACTTGTGGTAATTATGATTTGATTGAGATTGATTGATTGATTAATTAAGATGTGATATAATTGATAGTATGGTTGCTGAAGCTCCGTTGATATAGTGTTTTGAGGCCAATTACATTGACAATCAGATTACTGGAGCTTGGTTGACTTAGTATCTTAGGGCCAGTCTACTGTCCATATGGAATAAGTGAATTAATTTGGAATTAAGTGAGCCTGTATGGCTAGAGTGATATTATTGATTGAGGTTGCATTTAAATAGGGTTCTATTTGATCCTTTATAAATATATGCTTTTCAATATTTATATATAAAGTGATTTCAGCATCTGTATGAAGTGCTTGTTTATATATTTATTATATACGACTGATTGATTGCATTTGACATTAGGAAATGCATGTATATATATTATAACGATTCACTCAGTGAGGTCTGACTCCCCTCAGTTGATTTTTCAGGAAATTCTTCTTCTTCAGACCTCAGTAATAGGTCCATTTGCCGGATTTCTTCAGCCCCGGCTTGTTTATGTATACTACTTACTTTGTTTTATTTGTACTCTAGAAAACTGCAGTAGTAAGTTGTATTTGGTTTTGTTGTATGTTCGTTGTAATTTTAGAGGCCCTTCTCTAAATATTGTATTATATTTTTTATTTTATGATATGAGAAGTTTATTTTTATTATATTGGTTTGAGATTTTAATTATGGTGCATATTTTATTTTAATTATTGCATGCTTTTATTCTTTTAAGGCTTACTACAGGTTCCAGATTCAAAAGAATTCTCGTTCCTTAGCGTCAGTCATGACTTCCAATTTGGGTCATGACAGCGGCCCATTTGTGACCTTATTTAAGTGGTTTGGTATGGCCCGTTTAAGTTTGATATGACCCATATAAGTCATTTGGTGCGGACCGTTTATGACCTCGTCTAAATCGTCGGGTGTGGCCCATCAATGTTTGGCAAGTATAACTATCCATGCCTAGTTACACTTAAGGGGGAGTGTTGGAATCCCACATTGGAAAAATGTGAAACAATAAAGGGCTTATAAGTGGTGTAGATTTGACCTTAACACAAGCTAATTGATTTTGTGTTACATGGGCTCAACCCCATTTATAAGTCTACATGTGTATGTGTGGACCAACACTCTCAAGGCTCATGGACTTGTGTTAACATGGTATCTGAGCTGTGATTTCAAGCTTGTTTTTTAGACTTGAATTGGGTCCGGCCCGTTTCTGACCTCGTTTGAGTGGTTAGGTGCGGCCCATTTAAGTTTGATATTACCTATATGAGTTGTCATTTGGTGCAGACCGTTTGTGACCTCATCTAAATTGTTGAGTGCGGCCCATTAGTGTTTCGCAAGTATAAATGTCCATGCCCAGTTACACTTGAGGTCGAATGTTGGAATCCCACACTCTCAAGGCTCGTGGACTTGTGTTAACATGGTATCAGAGCTGTGATTTCAAGCTTGTTTTTTAGACTTGAATTGGGTCCGGCCCGTTTCTGACCTCGTTTGAGTGGTTAGGTGCGGCCTATTTAAGTTTGATATTACCTATATGAGTTGTCATTTGGTGCAGACCGTTTGTGACCTCGTCTAAATTGTTGAGTGCGGCCAATTAGTGTTTCGCAAGTATAAATGTCCATGCCCAATTACACTTGAGGTAGAATGTTGGAATCCCACATTGGAAAAATGTGAAAACAATACATGGTTTATAAGTGATGTAGATTGGACCTTAACACAAGCCAATTGATTTTATGTTACATGGGCTCAACCTCATTTATAAGTTCACATTTGTATGCGTGGGTCAACACTCTCGAGGCCTGTAAACTTGTGTTAACATGGTATCAGAGCGATGATCTCAAACTTGTTTTTGAGACCTGAAATTGGGTGTGGCCCATTTGTGACCTCATTTGAGTAGTTGGATGGGCCTGTTTGAATTTGATATGACCCATATAAGTCATTTGGTGAGGACCGTTTGTGACCCATCTAAATCGTTGGGTGCAGCCAATCGATGTTTAGCAAGTATAATTGTACATACCTAATTATACTTGAAGGAGAGTGTTGGAATCCCACATTGAAAAAATGTGAAAATAATAAAGGGCTTATAAGTGGTGTAAATCTGACCTTAACATAAACCAATTAATTTTATATTGCATAAGATCAACTCCATTTATAAGTTCATATATATTTATTTATTTTCCCTCTAGCAAATTTTATTTGTTATTTTAGCCAATTTTTTTTTACTTTTCAGCCAAGCTAGCAGTATAATGACAGTCTATCTAAATTGATGACTTTTCTTTCTCCTTCTAATTATCCTTGTCTTTGAAAGAGTATAGCTTAGCATTTTTAAGAGTTGAATCACCATCTGAGAGGACACCCGACATGGACGTATCTCATTTGTTTTATCTTTTGCTAAAATTAAAAAAAAAAAATCAAAGGATATAAAATTACTTAAGACTGTCATAAACTAATATGCACTGAAAGATACATAGATGAAATCTAAGTCCTTATTACCTGTTTGTTTTCACAAAGAAATCCTATTTTATTGTGTAACTATATAATGTTTGAATTTTTCAAACAAGATAAATAACTATTACGTGTCATTGCAAACTAGCCCTAAATTTGTGAGGAATGATAACTCTAAAATTTTTATTTTTTTTAGTTTTAACAGTTATGTCCTAGAATAGAATTTATTAAATAAACAAATTTTACAAGTTTTAAAAACTATTTCTTTAATTCTATTTGTCAATCAAAAAAATTGTTAACTACTCAACTAAATGAGCTTCAAATTTATGTAATTTTTAATAATTCAGTGTATATATGTATACACGCCATAAGTTTCAAATTTACGGCACATGCCAGGAGCCATCCTTTATATATATATATATATATATATATATATATATATATATATATATATATATATATATATATATATATATATTGAAAATAAGAGAATAAAATGGCATATTTATAGCTGGTATATTTTACCAATACCAAACTAATAAGAAAATAAGTATCAAATATAGTCCTAACTGTGATAGAAAAATTAAATCTCAACTAAATAGAAAAATATAAATTTGCCCCCTAATTAAGTTTAACTCAATAAGAAAAACTAAATACTGTATATGCCTTTCTGCTCATTTTTCTTCAATGTAAAAACTTGTTCTTCACTTTGTTCTTTAAAATATCCCCACAATTGAAATACACATCCTGCACGCTACACGGTTATGTTTCGGTCGATAAGACATTCTGCATACGGAATACAGTTGTTTGGTCATTTTGTATTTACTTCTGAATCAAAAATAATAACTTGGCAAAAACAATATCGAAGCAGACATAGCTGGAAACACAAATATATCTCGAACTGTGTTCCTCCCTGAATAAAATTTCATAAGTTGCTTGAATTCTTAACTGATTATCTTCAACACTAAAAATCTATCCCGGCACCTCTAATCTTTGAGCCAGCTGATTACCAAAAAAAATCTATAATAATATCACACCACGAGGCTGTGGAATGTCCAATTAAATTCACATCACAAGCTCTAATAATAATTTTAAAAGGAGACTGGATGGGGTTCAAAACTAAGATAAATGTCATTTTACTTACAAGCTATTGCAATACAATAAATAAAAAATCCAACTCCTTATAATTTTATTTTTCTTTTAAAAAATCTTAATTATATAAAATATTTAGAAAGCTGAAATGATGAAAAGAATTATGTGTATCTAGTGTAGATACACTTTTATTTTGAATTATTTTTTTTTTTTTAACATTGTATTAATATTACTACTTTTGAAGGGAGATTATGGGGGAGTGAAAAATTAAACCCATAATTTCTATCAATATCTTAGCCTGTGATATGATGGTAAATCATCTGTTCTAAACAGGTTAGACTCTATCAACTTATATATTGCGGACTAAACATATAGTAATTCATATAACACATATCTAAGTTTTTTGTAACTACATTTTTTTTTAACAACTAGTAACTAGAGATGATTAATTCCTAACACCATAAGAGAAAGTGAAAGATTTGAATTCTGCTCTTCTCAATAAGCTATCCACATTTTTTACCATTTGGGATATTTGTGGTTGCTCTCCAAAACACATATCTATACTTTTGTAACAACATGTTGTGTTGTATCTCTAGATGGTCTGTACTTTTCCAGGCCTCCAAGCTTTATTTTACTGGGTTTTTTAATCCCCTTCTCAGGAATTTTTTTTTTTTTCAGGTTTTCTTCAATAAATTGTTGCCTCATATCTGCATGATTTAACGTATAACAATTAAAAATCATGAGAAATTTTTATCTATATTAAATATATTACATTTATAGTATACCAAATTAATAGGTAATTTATACAAATCAATCAAAATAGCCTAATTAGTATTCTCACTTATGAAAATTATAAAAATTTTGAGTTCAAATGTTTACTATATTATGGCGTTATAAAATAATAAAGTCTTATATTAATTGTATACTTGTTAGAATGTATCTCTCTATATATATTGAATAGGCATGTAGATATGAATAAATTAATTATAATATAAATAATAAAGTCTTATATTTCTTTCATGTAATGAAACAAATATTTTGAATATAATAGTGCATTGAGATTTTGAACTATTAATGCATCATGCACTTCTTGATTTTTCGACTAGGTCACATTACTTTTACAAAACTTCATTAATTTCATTTATATGAAACACATTTTTATGGAATTAGAATGAATACCATTTTAAGCCACTCAAGTCTACCTCTAGTCTTACAATCTAAGATCACAGTATATGAAATTAATCAAATACAAATTAAGCCAATAAAGAAGTATACAAGTAATAATTTTTCTCTAAAAATATCTTAAAGTGTAGGGTTTGAATCCTACCATTATTAATTTAAAAAGAATTAAAAAAAAAATAGAAAAACTACAATAAATTGGTGGCTAGAAAACAATGATGTGGTTGTGGCGGGAAGGAAATGGGTATGAAGATGGAAGAAAAAATAAAGAATAGAGCTGAAGAGGGGAAGGAGAAAAAGTGGACAAGGGTGTCATTAAATATTAACTAGCTGTGAATTCATATTTTGTACAGATTACAAATAATATAAATATTTTTAAATAAATAATTAAATAAATTAAATCATAAATTAATTAAATATAAAAGTGTAAATATTTATTATTTATTTTTAATATTATTTTTAATTATTGATTAAATAAAATAAATAAATTATAAAAAAGAGTGAGAAATTATATATTTTTGGGATAATGTCATTAAAGGGCTTGTTTTGAACCATTTCTCGGCTCCCTTTTCTCTTTCAAAATTGGCTTTGGCGGCATTTTCCATGTTTTTGTCTTTCATTTTAGGCCATTTTTGTTTAAGCTTAAGGGCCACTTTGGTGTTTTCATGTTGGTAGGTTGGCGATTTTCGTGTTTTTTTTTTTTTTATCTTTTTTTTTTCTCTTCACAAATTCTGGCTGAATTATTTTTTCTTAGGCTTTGTCTGCTTTGAATTAAAAAAACAAATTATGTGCAACTGAAGTGTACATTAATTGATGACACAAGTATTGCCTAAAAGTTTGAAGAGAAAAAAATTTTGAGAAAAAAAAAATATTGAGGAAAAAATATGAAGATAGTATCTTTAAAGATAAATAAAATGTTGAGAAAAAAATAAAATGTTGAGAGTACCTTTACAAATTTTAGTAAAAAAATGTTGAGAAAAAAAAAATGAAGATAATATGTATTTGTTGTTTATTGTCTTTTAGTTGTTGTTTTTGTTGTTGTTTTTTTTTTTTTGATTGTTTTTTTTTTGTTGCTTTTCAATTGTTGTTTTTTATTACTTTTTGTTTTTAATTTTATAAAGTTGTTTTTCAATTGTTTTTTTTGTTTTTTTTTGTTGCTTTTTATTGTTTTTTTATTTTTTTCGGTGTTGTTGTTTTTTGTTTTTCTATGTTGTTGCTTGTTGTTTTTTGTTACTCTTTGTTTTTGTTTTTTAAAATGATGTCTCACTTTATGAATCTAAAAGACATCATTTTTATGAAAAGAAATAGTAACAACAGATATTATAAATCATATCTTTATATATTATCTAAATGTTATATGTTTAGAGTATAAAAAAGTTATTATATGAAAACAACCTTTATATTTTATTTTAGATTCTTTTCATAGTTTGATATCAAGAAAATTATGTGCAATTGATGATGCAAGAAAATTATGTAATTTAAGCAGTGATTTTTCTTAGGGTTTGTTTGCTTTGAATTAAAAAAATAAATTATTTACAACTGAAATGCAAATTAATTGATGACACAAGCCTCATCAAAAGTTTTGAAGAGAAAAAAAATATTCAGAAAAAAAATGAATACAGTATCTTAAAAATAAAAAAAAAGTTAAGTACCTTAAAAATAGAAAAAAATGTTGAGCAAAAAAAATTGAGAAAAAATGATAAATATAGTAGAAAAAAAGTAGTATTTTAAAAATAGAAAAAATATTTCACAAAAAAAATATTGAGAAAAAAAAAAAGATGAAGATAGTAGAAAAAATATTGAGAAAAAAATGTTGAGAAAAAAAACAAAAGACAATACCCTATAAATAGATGAGGAAATGAAAATGGTCCATATTTGAAAAAAAAAATGCTTTTATGTTTAACTTAAAATCAAATACGTAATTTTTATGAAAAGGATAAATAATGTTTTAAATATAATAGAATTGGAGTGTTTTATATCAAATAAAACATGTATATTTTAATAAAAATATATTTTTTATTATATTTTGATAGAAACAAATCATGAATTTTAATAATTTAACACAAGTTTTCAAAAGTGAATGTTGAATTATAAAGAGAGATACTTGTCAAATTATTTGCTTAATATAACTTTAGAGCTCAACATTTAATATATTTATAATATATATAAATGTAAAGGGGGAGGAGGGAGAAATTACGAAAAAAGTTTTCACTTATTATTATATAAAAATTGGATAATTTAGTTATTTACTAATAAAAGTAAAGTTAAATTAATTAAAATATGATTTTAATTTATTTGAAAATCTGTTTCCTATTTTTATTAGATTAACTTTTATTTTATCTCTAATAAAAATTAAATTAATTAAAGTATAATTCTAATTAATTAAGCCGTTAACTTGTATTTTATCCCTAATAAAATTAAATTATTGAAAATATTAGTAGTAATTTTGTTAAAAATATTTTTTATTTCTATTTTAACTAGGTCTACTTATATTTTATCTAATATAAATCAAATTTTATAACATAATTTTATAAGTCTTACTATATTAAATTTAGTAAGTAAATAATTAAAATTGAAATAAATTACTATGTTGCAATATAGCACTATCAAAATTGAAAAAAAATAGATAGACATATAAATAAAATAATCCTCTCATTTTTTTGAATATTTATTAAATTAAAGTTTACGAAGAAAATAATTATAATTAAATTAATTAAAAATTTTATTTGTCTTGTGTCTTTAATTATAGTCTAAAAAATAGAGCATATAATTTGTTTAAAAGTAGTATTTCTATTAAAAAAGTAGTATAATTCTCACTTTTATATATTTTTATAAAATTTAATAAAAAGAAGAGTAAAAAATTAAATTAATTAACCTTTATCATTTAAGTTTTAGTTAAAATTAAAAATTTACATTAAAATGTTTTAGAGTAAATAAAAGTAGTACTATTAAATATATTGAACAAATAAAGTGTCGTTGCTCAAATAAAAAATTTAAAATTGTAATAAATTATAAGTTTAATGAGGTTGTAGTACTTAAATTGTTATATAAGAAAATATAAATTTTTATTATTTTAAAATTTTATTAAAAAAATAACTAATAATTTTTTTATTATATTATGATTAAATATGATCATAATATTTGTTTTATACAAAATTAGCTCTAGAATTGAGGAAAATATTAATTATAAAAAATATTGAAAGAACTCATATAATTATTTAAATAAAAAATTTATCAAATGAATTATAGCTACATTAAGTTAATATTAAATTGTTATATACAAAAAATAACATTTTTATTATTATAATAATAATAATAATAATTGAATATATGTTTAATAGTTTATGTACTATCATGAGTTTGAAAAAAAAAAGTACTTATGTACTAGTATAAATATAAATGTTTAGATTATATTACCAACATATTAATAAAAAAAATTCAATACAAATTAAATAAAAAAATAAAATACAAATTAAATATAAAAAACATAAAAGTATACTAAAAATGGAATAATTAGAGTTCCGAAAGCTAAACACAAAGAGAGTCCATGCAAAATTTGAATTATTCAATTTTTTTCCTAATTTTCTTTTGTAGGATCTGTTGTAAGACCAAAACTATAGGGGAAAAGAGGTTCATAATGAGCATCGAAAACATTCATCGGAAGCTTATCTACCGTCTTGAACCAAGTGCGGGAGAGCTTCCCTGTGAATCCATAATCTCCGAAAAGAACGTCAGAAACTCCTTGGCCTTCAGTTACTGGCAGCCAAGCTGCAACAAGGGCATCTATTGAAGGAATATATGGTTCAATCACCAAAGGCCTGCCTGAGACGACAACGACAACGCACTTCACCCCCCGCAGACATTGTTAATTGCGGAAGGACCTGGTTCAGCAATGGTTAAGTTCAAACTGTCTCCATATGTCTCAGCATAAGGATGATCACCCACAACAACGGCAGCGTAGGAGAAATTATTGGCCTTGACAAATCAGCATCAGGATTCTCACTGTACACGATTTCTGTACTGGGATCAACAGCAGTTGATATAGCACTTAAAATCGTTGTTCCTACAGAGTTACAATGAAACAGTTTCCATCAATTATTTCTTGTAATTTAACTATGATATATATATTTAGTATAATTCATTGTTTTGGATCTGAAGTATTATGGATTGAAGTATAAATGAGAGGGAAAAAGCAAATACCAATTGTGTTGTTGTTGCCGCTCAGTCCCTGCCAAGTAAGAGTCCAGCCACCGCATTGATAACCCAAATTGTTAGCATGAGTTCCAGCAACTAGAATTTTGCCAGCTTTTTTACAGAGAGGTAACAATGGAGTTTCTGCATTATGTCCATTCTTTAAGAGAACAAGTGACTTCCTTACAGCTTCCCTTGCCAAATCTCTATGAGCCTATTATTATTTATTCATGGAATTCATCACTTGATATAGGCGTCAAATTCGAAAATGAAAATAAATATGATTAATTATGCTGGTAACAGCAAAAATAAAGAGAATTAACCTGGCTTCCGAGCTGGTCTACGAAGGTCTGATCAGCCAAGGGATTCTCAAACAGACCCATAACGAATTTGACTCTCAAAATCCTTCTAACAGCATCATCAAATACGACTCATAGGAACGGCATTGTTGTTGACAAAGCCAGTCAGGATATCTATAAACTTGGAGTGATTGTAGGGAAGCATGACCTGAAACATACATGTAAGTATAACTTCAATATTGTCATGATCACTAGGAAACAAGAATAGTAATGAGCATGCCATACAAAAAGAAATGCCTACTAATTATCATGTCGATTCCAGCTGAAATTCCTTTCAAAATTGAGTAAGAATAGTTTGAATGCGCAGATGAAGTAATCCTATCAATACCCTGCCAATTTGATATGGCAAACCCCTGAAATTTATCTCAATTATTATCCTACACGGCAACTCCATCATCTCTACATTATTTCTTTATAATATAGTCGTGTGTTTTCTAAAACTCTAAGCTCAAACAGTTTAATGAGGTTGTAATACTTAAATTGTTATATAAGAAAATATTTATGGATCTATAGCTCAAATATCATCGTTTACACAATAGACTCATAAATACTTGTTAGATCTATCAAAGACTTGATAAAGCTTGTGTAGATCTAATCCTTTTTACGTTTTCTGAATGACTTGCAAGTTATATTTGATCTTATTATATGATGATGATGAGAATTAAGTCATATTGTGAGCTTATTTGTGAGATTAGCATTGCTCGAGAGAGATTATTATTCGGTTTATGAAAGCTTGAGGTATGCAATATAACTTGAACTAATCTATTATTTGGCTTAATGATAATGTGGTATACAATTCCCAATAACATACCTTTCCCATTAACTGTTTTCTTATTATTCTAATTTATAATTGCTTGATTCATATTCCTTTGTTTAGTTGTTATTTTAGTTCTTTATTTGCCTTAATCAAACTACCATTGATTGCTCTGAACAAATACAATAGAGATTAATAGGTGTTTAGTTCGCAATCCCTATGGAGACGATACTTCACTTGTCACTTTATTACTTATTCGACTTATGCACTTGCGGTAGTCACTCAACAAAAATCAAGAGTTTTAACCATAAACAAAAACATACAATCACATGTATATACTTGATTGTTCAATTACAGATAAAATTGCTTTTACTTATCTTATTCTCTATGAAATATGGCTGTAATTTTGTTCAATTCAATCTACCCTACTTCCCTTCTCCTCCAATTTTAACCTTCAATCATCTAACAACAAGATAATTCAAGGCAAGCATAGCTAATTTTAAGATGGGTGTTGGGTTTTTGGCTAGAATTTAGGATTGCAAGGTTGGGGATTAGGTTTAGGTTCCTCTCCCTCTCCATTATTTCTCTTCTACATTTTTTTCATGCAGAGATTGTCTTTTTTTTTTTTTAGTAATTGTAACATATGTTATGGTAAAATACCATTTAACCTATATAATTAATAAAAAATTTCTCATTAACCCTCTTTCAAATATAAGTAATATAGCTCTAATTTTCATCAATTCTCATTGTTATTCAAACTAATTTTTATTAATTAATGTTAGGAAAAATGGTCTCATTTATCTTCAACTATAGGCCAATTTTCTAAATCTAGCCATTTATCGTCAACTGTAGGCCAATTTTCTAAATAATCTTATCTTGTAATTTGTATCAATTTAGACCTTTAACTCTTTGACTTCTTTAAATTTTATCCAACTTTCAATTGGCATATGTAATTTTTGACGTGCTTGCTAACGTGATAAGGAGATCAAAATAGTGTCATTTTAAACAAGACTAAAATAAAAAAAAAAATGGCCATTTCGGTTTGGTTGAAAATATATAAAATCAAACTAAACTGAAAATATTTAAAAATAACCGAATTAGTTCGATTTGATTTGGTTGGTTTATATTTTATTTTGAATGTCTATGAAATAAATTTATTAAGAGGTTTAAATATTTTTAAAATAATTGATTATATTGTAAAATAATAGTCATAAACCAATTAAATCGAACCATAAATACCATATAATTTAAAAATATTTTATTGGTTTGGTCGGTTTATTCGATTTTAGTTTGAATGTTTTTGTATCAAATAAAAAAGAGGTTTGGATATTTTTAAAATGATATTATTGATTTTATTTTAAAATATTAGTGATAAATAAACCAATTAAATCAATCATAAACATCATATAATTTTAAAATATTTTAGAAATTCAATTTAGTTCAGTTTAATTATATTTTTTTACAATAAAAACTGAATCAAACTTAAAAATTTTCGATTCTTTAAAGTGAAAATTAAACTAAAATTTTTTTTACAACTTAAACCAAATCAAACCGATTCAGTTTTCAATTATTTTTGCTCACACCTATTTGTCATGTCAATACTTACTCTCTTTGACACATCAACAAGCTACATTATCAATGACATATGTTAGTTGAAAGTTGAATAAAATTAAAAGAAATTGAAAAATAAACCATCAAATTTATATAAATTAAAAGATATGATAATTTGACTTATAGTTAAGATATGATAATTTGACTTATAGTTAAGGATAAATGTAACCATTTCCCCTCAATATTAAAGTTAAACTTTTCTTTGATTTTTAAAATTTAATTGCAACAATTCTCTAAAAAAGAGTCCAATATAGTTCAATCAGGAAAACAAGAAACATTATGGTTAAATATAAATTGCGGAATAAAGTTGAGAATTCAATTTGTACATTATCCCGTAAAAGGCACTTTCTTACCTTTGAGAGGAGAGGTCTTCGGCTCAAATGCCATCTCAGATAATGATAGATTAATTCTCACAAATTATATATATATTAACGCCACTGTTTCAGCAGTTAGCACATACATCCCATGGTTTAGCTGTTTAATCTGTAAAGCAATTCAAAATAAATTGGAACAATCTTCCACCTCGGTCTCAATTCTTGTTGACAAGCTTGACCCTTTTCTGAAGCTCTCGAGGGGGGTAAATTATGAAAAACAAATCAAAAAGTTGCAAATGTAATATATATGTATAACCTGACAATTTAGAGGGTTTTAGTTCTTGGTAGGCTTGGTTGTCAGACCAAACCCAAAGGGAAACAGAGGATCATAATGTGGATCACCAACATTCATCGGTAACTGGTCTACTGTCTTGAACCAGGTGCGTGCCAACTTGCCAGTAAATCCATAGTCACCAAAAAGAACGTCAGTAACACCTTGGCCTTCGGTTCCCGGAAGCCAAGCAGCTACAAGAGCATCTATACTTGAAAGATAGGGCTGGATAACAACAGGTCGGCCAGATATGATTACAACAACACATCTGACATATGCACACACATTGTTGATGGTGCTCCGGCCAGGTTCAGGAATTGTCAGATTAAGGCTGTCACCATATGTTTCTGCATATGGTGGCTCGCCAACTACAACAATGGCATAAGAGAATTTGTTAGACTTGACAAAGTTTGGATCTGGGTTCTCACTGTAGACAACTTGGGTGGTACTATCAACTGTATTTTTCACCGCATTCAGAATTGTAGTACCTGTTGTTGAAAATGATATTCCATTAGAAACATGTTCACAAAATAACGAAGCAAAATTACAGTTGATAGTCTGTTGTCCTGACAAACAAGGCTTATCACATCCGAAGTGTGGTTTCCCATGTATTAGTCAATTTGAAGCAATGTAGGCCATTCTTCTAAACGGTTAATTTAGCAATTAGCATATAATTACGTTTGTTTTCCCACAAGTTCTTGGAAACATACCAGATGTAAGGTCATTGCCACCAAGACCCTGCCATGTTATTGTCCAGCCTCCGCATTGATTGCCCAAGTTGTCAGCATGGGTTCCAGCAACCAATATCTTCGGAGCTTTTTTCAGAAGGGGCAGCAATGGTTTATCAGCAGATTCACCATTCTTTAGCAATACAAGCGATTTCCTCACGGCTTCTCTAGCTAATTGTCTATGTTCCTGTTCAAGGCACATTATATGATCAGAAAAGCATACTTCAATCCAAAAAATAAATAAATAAAAGACATTCAAACCCTTTAATGCAAGAAGATTAAAGCAGCAAACCTGACTACCAAGTTGGTTGACCAAACTCGTATCAGCTAGTGGGTTCTCAAAAAGGCCCATAGTAAATTTTACCCTAATAATTCTTTGTACAGCATCATTAATCCTGCTCATAGGGATAATGTTGTTCTTCACCTGATAGGTTAGATCATCAATGAACTCTGTGAAGTTATATGGAACCATGACCTGCAAAACAAAATAAGACAAATTAGAAATAGAAAAAAAATTTTAAAAAAATTATCATCTCTCAGATGCATCAGCTTGCAGACTGACCATATCAATTCCTGCACCAACTCCAGCTTCAACAGAATATGAATAATTAGCACGAGGAGGAGATGTAATCCTGTCAATTCCCTGCCAGTCTGATATTACAAACCCCTGTAATGTACCAACAGATATAAATTATTCCTACAACTTTGGTGTAAGAAACAATGCATCTGTATGAACAATGTCTTTACCCTGAACTTCATCTTATTCTTTAGGAATCCAGTGACAAGATCATGATTAGCATGCATCTTCTTTCCATTCCAACTTGAGTAGGAAACCATGACCGTTGCAACTCCTTTGCTTATGGCATTGAAGTATGCTGGCATGTGAATGTTGAGTAATCCATTCAAACTTATTACAGTATTGTCCTCGTTGATGCCCCTGGTTGTGCCACCATCTCCAACAAAGTGCTTGGCACAGGCTGCAACTTTGGTCCTAATGAATGTGATCAGCTAATTAGGGAAAATTGCAAATTAACACTCCTATACCAAATTACTGGAAATTGCTAATCAAAAGTTCCAAAACTAAAATTGTCCCTTTATTAAATTGCAGGGACTTTTAAGAACTTTGATCCAAAGTCTTTTTTCATCATGCATAGATATCTAATCTAAAAAAAAAAAAAAACATTCTGCAAATGGAACTTTGGCAGCCATCAATAAAATTGATAAAAAAGTTTGGAATCATACATATTCCAGCCATCCATAAAATTGATAAAAAAGTTTGGAATCATACATATTCCTGAACACCAGACTCCTCCAATCAGAGGACTTCCCCATTAAAGTGACTGGAAATCAGGACCCTTGCAACATTTCCATCATTATTAATATGGGATAAATATGTCCATTCAGAATTATGTACCTCTTCCATTTTTGACAATTGAGATCTAAGTTGTCAATTCATCTGATCAGAACCTTTGGAATCAGCTGAAATTACAAGGTACGTGATGATTTGCAGTTTGATCAATGCATGTGCTGAACAGATTCAGCATGTGGCCTATTGCCTGTGCATTTATGCATATGACAAATTGGGCGCTTTATTGTTTTCCCACAAACCACTTTCCTGAATAATATTTCAAGGTATGAAAAGGCAGTTCAAAACAAAAGTTATGATAAGGAAAGGAAATAATTTCCACAACTTAGTTACTGCCCTATTGTTATTGAGCCACATTGCCAAATTATAGAAAGGTCTCATATTTTTTATAGCAACATCAGCTTTTGAACTTATAAAGTCATACAAGGTAAGCTAAAATTGACTTACGAACTATTGATGGCCCGAACATTAATGCCTTCCACATGGATTTGCTTTGAGAACACCCAAAACTGTTAAATAGATATTTATTTCAATAAAATGGACATGTCAAGTAACCAAGGTCTTGCTCATGGATGAACCTTGAACTGGTGAAGGATCATAAGGAACTAGGAGACCTACACATTTTGTTTTGTCATTTACAGTGGAGCGCACTAAGTGGTCCATCATGGACCTAACCTGTGAGTGAGACCACTAATATTCTCCTAACAACGAACAAGAAGACAAACCAAAACCATTCTGACTATTCAAATCCTGTGACAATGAATTTACCAAGCAGATTTGAGAAGCTCCCCTAATTTGGTAAAAACACTCAGAAAAATAAACTCCTAAAATAGAAAAAAAAAAAAAAAAAATTGATAGTAAAAGTTCATGAGAATCATAAAGCTTACTTTCCAGAAGCAACAAAGGGAACAGCCGTTTTAGAATTGGCAGGGAGGTCTCCTTGTAAACCAGGTATAATCTCAGTCATTGATTGGACTATCCTATGATCTTCACTGTAACTTTCATAACAACGACCCCATCTTGGATCCCTGCAAACCTATGAAAGCAAAATCTTACAGATAAGATACTGAAAAAAAAAAAATCTTGGTAGAGACTATCTAGAATATGTAACAAGTAGTTTCTTGTCCTGTTTCATACCGCAATACAAGGAGCAAAGACATAAGGGATTCCTGTAGCTCTAACTTCAAGGGCAGTTGCTTCTCCAATTCTTTTTACAAGCTGTGGATCCCTGATAGTAACCACAAATTAACAATAAGTTTTAGTTACATCAATATTTACAATTTCATTGTAGAGAACATGGATATCATAATGTTAAACAGCAGAGCAACTTATCAATAATTCAAAAAGTTCAAGAATTTGTGCAAATTATGCCGTTTGTTAACAAGTTCAAATTTTGACATGGTTATACTGTGAACTTCAAGATTCAGTCTGTAGCACATAAAATCAAAACTTGGTTTTTAACAATTTTAATCCAATGGCTACTTTTTTAAGCTAAACAATCTGCATATGAATTTTAGTTTCTCGGGAAAATAATGAACCCGAAGGAAGTTCCAATTCGGAAGAACACAGTTAGTACTATCACTTGCAAACAGTGATACAATTGGCAATAAAACATTTAAAAGCTTGATTCTCTAGGTTTGTTACCCTCACATGAGAAGTAGAAAAAGTTCTTAAATCAATTGAACAATTCAAACAACAATTCTAAATGGCATATACCTGGTTGCTCCCAGCCCCACATTGTGAGGAAATATTGTAGCCTTGTAGACGTTGTTGTGACCATGAACTGCATCAATCCCATAAATCATGGGAATTCCAAGCCGGGTTGATAGAGCCCCCTTTTGGATAGTATTAACTGCATTAATCCAAGTCTCAGCTGTAGCCTTTGGTGCCGGCACACTCCCTCCCCCACTAAGCACACTCCCTAAGCACAGCACATTAACCGTTACACTTATAACACCACACTACTCCAAAAATAGACACCATCCAAGATTCAAAGAAACCTTTATAACCAAAAAAATTCAAAAAAAAAAAAAAAAAGATAATACAATCTAAGATACAAAACAGTACACATGCCATATAGATGGGCATATAGAGCCAAGTGGAGTTACTGTGATACGTATATATACCTATGAAATACTTCTTCATTACATCTGGGGTTGCAACAGCACGCTCAATCTGCACCATTTGGCCAATCTTTTCTTCAAGAGTCATTCTTTTCATTAAATCTTTGATTCTAACACCCAACGGTTGTTTTGGATCTTTGTATTTCAGAAGCTTAGTTTCACCCGCAACTGCTGCCAGGCAGCATAATAGCAGAAATCCCCAAATGGGCATCGACTGTCTCCCCATTTTAGTACCACAAATGGATCTATTCACTAGCTAGAAAATCTGGAAATTAAGCATTTTGTAAGAAACTGAACTGAAATGTAACAGTTAAAGAGGTAACATTTTAAGCTCCAGCTAAAGCAAGCAACGTTATGAGACTATTTACAAATATACAAACATACAAATATAACATTACCATGTTGAGCATGTCAAGTTCAAACACAAAAAAGAAAAATGTAGCTCTTAAACTTACATGGAGAAGCAAACCCAGAAGCCAAAAAAGCTTTACAGAGAAAAAGAGAGACGGAGGAATATCTGTGTATGGAAGAGAAGGTGATAATAGTTGGATATCCACTGCTTCTCCAGTTTATAGTTTCAAGGTAGGAGACAGCGGGCAGTGAGAATGGGAAATGCACCCAACAACCAGCTTGTGTATTTATACACAAATTTTTATATATATATATTTTTTTTCTTTTACATTTATGATACTTTTCTTGTTTTCCTATTGTTGCCCACAACTCAAGTTTATCTTTGTTCTCAGTGATTTTTTTAGCACCATAATTATTTGTGTTAAATTGAGTAACTTAGGTTAGTGTCATACAACAAATTTTCATATTTTTCTAAATAATTTTTTTGTTTATTATATTTGATGGGATTTTGAAGTTATTTTTGGGATTTGAGAATTCAATTTTACACATTAATACTTTTCTGTTAAACTAGGGGAGATTTTTTCTATTTAATAGAATATTTATTCATAATTTCACATATAAAACATTTCCACATCACTTTTCAAATCAAATTAAAATATTTTTACAAGCTTTTTTAATTTTTTATTTTATGCCAAAAGCTAGCAAAAGTGCTAACATATTTAAAGAATATACACAAAATAAAATAATAAAACTTGAAAGTGAATTTGGTATAAATAAATTTTAAAAATTTTTTATGAAATTTATTTATAAATTCAAATAATTATATTTGGTCTAAATAAAATACTGAAGAAATAAAAATGGAAGAAATTTCTATCACTAATGAGCATTCAATTGAAATTTTAATTAGATTGAATTGAATTGAAATAATTTTTAAGTTAAAACGGTTAAAAAAATTTAAAATTAAGATAAATTAAATAAAAATTAGAAATCAAATCAAATTTTTATTTTTAGTATATTATTCTATAGATATTAAAAAATTATATTATTTTTGAAAAATCATATAAATAATAGAACTATGAATAAAAATTATTTTATCGTCATATTAATATTATTTGTAAAATACAAGATTTAATAATAAATAATTTAGAAAATACAAATATTAAATTAATTTATGAAACTGAAGTAATTAAATTATTTATTCGGATTCCACACAATTAAAAACTTTTGGAAATTTGATACTTGGTCGACGGTGAGACTTCACGTCTGAACTGATTTTGCCTGGAATTTCTTTATTTCTGCCTCTAGAAGTCTAATCTTTTTTCCTCAATTTAACCAATTAAACTATACCCAATCAAAAGAAAGGAAAGAAGGTAAGCCCACCTAAACCCAATGGTCGTAGAATTTTAACATTTTATAAGGGTTGAAGGTTAAAATTTCCACTCTCATTCAACTTTCAAAAAATTATTATTAAAAAAACCGGAAAGAAAGGAACAAATTATGGGCAAATATGTAATTTTTTTTTCCCACTTTTATTTTATTTTTTTTTATTTTTTTAATTTTTATTTTTTATCTATTAAATTTTTATTACATATTAGATAAATGCATGTAGTTGACACATATTAAATTTAAATAAGTAAAAAATAGAAATTAAAAAATAAAATCAGTGAAAAATAAAAATGTCGTAGGCATAAATTCTATAGATGTCACATGGCATGAATTATAGAAGTGAAAAACAGGGGTGCAATTATATATTTTACCAACAAATTATAGATGGCACATGGCATGAATTCCGCCGATAAGTTTTCCAAATTGCAGAGTGGATTGCAACGGCACGCGATTTAAAACAACTTCCAAAATCATTGAAAAGGGGAAGAAACAAAAAAGCTGAACACTTTTTCGTTTTTTCCCTCTTTAAATTCAAATAATGTGCTGTTGTTGTCCACTAGGATTTTTTTTTTTTTAAGTAAATAAAACCAATGAAAGATGTTACCGTTGATAGCTCTAATTTTTTTTTAAGTAAATAAAACCAATAAAAGATATTACCGTTGATAGCTCTAATTCGGTGTATAATTTCAACAACCAAAAAAAAAGACCCTATTTGGAGAGAATAATGGAACAAGGATCCGTTTAGTCTTGAACTTTATTTGAACGGCAATTTAGTCTTTTTATTTTTTATTTTTGGGATAATTATTTTATTACATTTTTATATTTCATGATGTCTTTTGCCCAATTGCACTAAATTTAATTGAATCAAATCACTATTGTAATATTAAGTTTCATTGACCAATAAAATTAAATAATAATTAAACAACTAAAACTATCTCTAGACATATAAATTTTTGAAACTCATTAACAAATTTTGAATTTATTTCAATTGGGCTAGCAAAATTATCTGATAATTAATTTTAAATTAATTAATCAAATAAAATACAAAATATCTAATATGTCAATTGCCAAATAAAAAAATATATAAAGAATATATTATTCTCCATATAAGACAAAATATAAAAATATATGAATAATATATATTTTTTGTAAAATGATAAGAGTCAAAGAAAATATATTCTTGCCTAAAATATAAAGAGAATATATTATTTTCTAATCAAGTAGAATATATATATATATATATATATATATATTCCCTACAAAGAAATATACCATAAATGCACCTCTTCAAATTTTCTATAAATAGAAGCGCTTATGGTTTAGTTCATTTGAAGGGACACAATGATTGAAGATCAAGTCTCAAGTCACTGGAATTCTATAATCAAAGCATCAAATAAAGCTCTGCAAAATTCTCTCCAAGCATCAAGACAACTCCAGTTAAATTATCAAGGTTTCTACATCTACAATTAAAAAGGTGCTTAAGTCTTCAAATCTCTACAAGTCTTCAAATCTCTACAAGTCTTCAAATCTTCAAGCACAAGTCTTTAAATCCTCAAGCATAAGTCTTTAAATAGTGTTCGTCACTCTTTGAGGATTCAACGCATCTTTTTCACCAAAATCGAATGAGAAATCTTCTACGAATTCAAGAACAAGCTTTTCAAGCTCTTAATTTGTTATCGACAAAGGAAAGCATCAAGGATTTAATCTCTACACTTGTAGAGATATGTATTAGAGATTGTACCTCATTCTTTATTCTAATAAAATTCAAAATTAATATTTGTTACTATTTTCTTATGTCTTAATTTCAGAACAAGAAATTTGCGTTAACAAATTCGTGGCACGCCTAGTTGGACCTCTTTACCTTTCATCTATTTCCTTTAAAATTTCATAAAATTCAACAATCAAGATCTATGGCTTTAAATAACAATGATCATCAATCCAAGGCACTTACCCACTTCATTGTGCGAGGCACTACTAATGTTGGTATGCTGGCCCAAGAGCCATCATCAAAGAGAGGTTAATTGAGAACATTTATGCACACACTCTTCATATACTTCAAAGTGTGTTCATCTCTCCACCACTAATTGAAGAAGTGGTGACTCCTGCTCAATCTCTATAAAAAATGAACGAGAGTCTTTATTCATCCATGAACAACAATGTCACTCATGGTGACGATGCATCAACCTCTCCACATGACTCTTCTGATGTCATGAGTGTCATGATGATAAACACTACCTCTTTGGAGGAGCAAATTGCCAAGATGAGTAAGATCTTGGAAGCCCTCACTAACTCAATCAAAGAAAAAGATGAGCAAATTGCCTTTTTATAAAGAAAGTTAATGGCTTAACTGAAAAGGGAGTTATGGACACTGATGACTAATAACAAAAGAATAAAAGAGTTGTGCAAATTCCTATTGTTGCTATTGGTTCCACTTTTGGTGTAGCGTCAAAGCCTACCCAAGTGCTTACTAATGAATCTATAACTGCAGATCAATTGAAGGACCTTATCAAGAAAGTTATCAAAAGTCAAGTGGAAAAGTATTAATCAACCATCATATACATGTGCCAAACCATACTCTCAAAGGATTGATCTCATGGGAATGCCTGCAAACTATCGACCTCCAAAGTTTCAACAGTTTAATGGTAAAGGCAACCTAAGGCAGCATGTGGCTCACTTTATAGAAACTTACGACAATGCTAGTACCTATGGTGATTTAATGGTCAAACATTTCCTTGAAAGGAAATGCTTTTGACTGGTACACAAACTTAGAACCAGGCACTATTGATGGATAGGAGCAATTAAAATGTGAGTTCCTTAATCACTTCTACAGCACTCGTCAGATTGTTAGCATGATAGAGCTTACAAATTCACATCAATAAGCTGAAGAACCTATCATTGACTACATTCATAGATGAAGGAATCTAAATCTTAATTGCAAGGATCATTTGTCTGAAACCTCTACTCTAAACATATACATTCAAGGCATGCATTGAGGGTTACGCTACATTCTTCAAAGTATCAAGCCTAAAACCTTTGAAGAGTTGGCTACTTGAACACATGATATGGATTGAGAATTACTACTACTAAAGGTCAAAATTTGCCCATGGACAACCCAAAGAAAGGAAAAGAAAATCAAGATGCTCATATAGGGGGAAAACCATCTATAAAAGTAAAAATAAAACAAGCCATGGTTATAAGTACAACGCCTTTTAAAATTTCTAACAAGTTTAAGAAGAAGTAAGAGGTAAAAACTACTACAACTCAAGGCCAAGGTGTAAGTAAGAGTACTTTAAAAAGAAGGCAATAAAAAGAGTACCTTTTTTTAATACTAGTATTCCTCAAATGCTAGATGACTTACCCAAAGCCAATCTTTTTTGTCACGACCCAAAACAGGGGCCATGACCGGCACTAAGGAACGGGAATTCTTTCGAATCTGGAACCCGTAGCAAACCTAAAGTAAAATAAAACATGCAATAATAATAATAACAATACTTAATGCAGTGGAAATAAAATCATAAATATCAAAATAACATTTCTACTAAATGAAATTAAATCAAATCTTCAACTCATATATAAATAAACGTTTAATACAAGTTTTAGTTCAAATTTTTAAAGTATATAACTCACACAAATATAATACAATATCTTTTTAACAATTTTACGACTACTGCAGTATCTAGATCATAAAATAAAACTCAAGCGAGCAGTTTACATAATAAAGTCGGGGCGGAAGAAATTCGGCGTACAGGCCTGCTACTGAGGTCTGATAAAGATGACTCTCCTGAAAAATAGTCAACGGAGGGGAGTCAAACCTCACTGAGTGAATTGCCATAATATATATACATGCATACTAAATGGCAATGCACACAGTCAATAGTATATATATATATATATATATATAATAAGTATATATATACAAGCAAATACACACAGATGCAATAAAATCATTTTATATATTTTTACTGAAAATCACAGTTTATGAAGGATCAAATAGAACTCTAGAAAATCGCAACCTCAAAATAGTGTTAGACATCACTCTAGCCACACAGGCTCACTTATTCCAAATATATTCACTTATTCCATTTGGACAATAGACTGGCCCCGAGACACTAAGTCAACCGAGCTGCAGCAGTCTGACTGTCAGTGTGATTGGCCTTGAGACACTTGGTCAACCGAGCTCCAGCAATCACACTCCCAATTCATATCTCACACATCAAATAATCATATCCAATCAATATCCATAAATGGTTAGTAATATAGCCTAAATGCTATCAGCGTATTGGTACGTACTCGGTCCTAATGCTGCCCACTAGGTAGCACATTCTATTGATATCCTTCATTGAAATATAAAACATACATTCATAAAAATAAATGATGCATGAATTTAAATATAATAGCAACAACAACCATATATATATTAGAAATATACCAAAAGTAAATCAGATATATTTCGAGTATATATACGTCAAATAAATTCAATTAAATTACAAAATAAACTAGAATATACCAAGGATATACCTAAAAGCATTTTAAGAATGATTTATTAATAAAACATGCATACAGTTTGAAAATATACTAAAAATAAACTTAAGTACTAATTAAATCATTATGCATATTTAATTAAAATAAAACACATATTTCTAAAACATGCATCCTAGAACATATATATATAAAAATAGCAACTCACTATTTATTGCGCTCCTCGAGATAGGTCCGACGGGCCTGGTCCACTAGGTCTCGATCTCGGTGCAACTAAACAAACAATAATAATAGACATCAGGATAAACCTAACAGAAAATCCTAGAAACTTGATCTAGAATATTAGACACAGAATCAGAATTAGGGTTCGACCGGGCATCACATTTTACGAGAATTCTATCAAAAATCCGGTAGAACCTCCCCTGTAAAACGGACATCTCTCTACTCAAAGAGTAGAGCCGGCCCTGCAAAGAAACACACTTCAAAAAATAGGCACAGAACCACAATCACAACCCCTCGGTCGAACTCCAAACTACAGTTTACTAACCGAGGTCTACAATTCACAGAACAATACAGAAATACCACAAATACCCTTATATACTAAAAACATATTTTATAAGTAGAAATTACGTAATTAACCCTAAAACACAGTAAAAACCGATAAAAACTCATTTTATTAGAAAAATCATATATTATACATATAATTGAAAATAATTTATGAAAAATAGTTTTAATTAGTTAAAAATATTAAATAATTTGTAGAAAGCATTTTTATACCCTAAATAACTATTAAAACCAATTTAATTACATTTTTAGCCAATTTAGGGCAAACTTACCAAAATACCCCTATATATATAAATATACTAAAATTCATTCAAAAATTCACCAAAAATAATATAATTGCAAAAAATTAATTTTCTCAACATATTTTTCAATAATATCACTAAATAAACTTAATTAACCAATTAATTTCAATTAAAAACACAATTAACTCTATTTTCTCAAAATTACATAAACTAATTAAATTCAAAATAAATACATAGAAATTCACAAAAATTCCAAATAAATTTTTGTAATTAATTTCAACACCTATATTTACCATAAAACACAATTTCATAATTTAATTAATTAATTTTCAAAAATTAGAAAATAATAATAAAATAATAAAAAATACCCAAAAATCAAAATAAATTCCAAAAATTCTACAAAAATTCACACATGAATATTAAGCTACTAGGATCAACATTTATTAAAGGATTTTTCATGAATTGATCAATTGAAGCTCAAAAAAAATCGAAAAGCTAAAATGGCCGAATTTGAAAAATTAACAAAAACCTTACCAAATCGAGTTTTAAGCTCAAATAAAGCTTGGAATCGCCTTCTATGGATTCATAGGAGTTCAATGACACCGAAAAAAGGGGATTTAGTGGCCGGAATCACGAGGTGTGGAGGAAGAGGGAACTTCGGTGAAAACAATAAAAATTCAGTTCATCGGTGCCGGAGGAGACGTTTGCAGGTGGCAGAGTGGCTGGAGGAAGAGGGTGAACATCCGGGAGGCACACCGATGGTAGTCAGCCGGAGTTGCAGCTGGAAGGGGAAAGAGGTGGCGTCGAGAGGAAGAAGAAGAAAGGGGGGTAGGTTTGGTAATTTTGCAAAGTTATATATATATATATATATATATATATATATATATATATATATTAATAACTTTAATAATTTTTTTATTAAAATATATTAATATAATATTTAGGAAAAACATACACCACATGTTTAAAATACACAATATATATATATACACACACATGCTAATTAAATAATAACTATATAATACAATATGATTTAATGGAAATAAACCCTAATTTAATCTATTATGTAAATATATGTGCATGTATATATATATTCTAATATGACAATTAAAATAATGCATGGACTCATGCAATTTTATAAATCCATTTAAAATAGTTAATATTGAATTCCTTACGTGTAAATTTTCCCGAAAATGCAAGTCCCGGGAAAATTTTACATAAATGTCTTAAAATAATATAAAACAATTAAAATTAGCTTTAATTAAATAACAAACTCATAAAATATCAATATTATATATAAGAATTATTAACACTGCATATCCCGATGCAGTATAAAAATATTTAAAAACACGGGATATTACATTTTTCAACTACCTAAGTGCCCTAAAGAAGCTGATCAGATGAATGATCTAAATTACTGTAAGTATCATCGCTTGGTTAGTCATCCTGTTCAAATGTGTTTTTTTTTTAAGGATAAAATTATGCAATTGCATGAAAAGGGAGAAGTTATTTTTTATGAAGAAGTTGCCACCTCCAATACAACTTCAATTATTATTCACTATTCCGCAACTATAAAGTTTGGAAGTTTTAAGCCTGTTGATGTTTCAACACACCTTGTTAATGGCAAGATTTTACCTTAATCCATACAAGTTACTGTGCAATAAGTCTTACATTCAATTGGGGCCATCAAATGTCAAGATATATGAGATTATTACGATGAAGGATGGACTTTTTTTGCTTAAAAGAAAGGAAGAAAGAAGAACAAGCCCACACTAAAGCCCACTCTTAATAGAGCCAAAGTCATAAAAGGGCCTGTTAGAAAGTTAATCATTCTAAAAGTAAAAAAGAAAAAGGCTCCTTTGCACAAGATAGAGAATAAGATCATATAGAAACTAAGAACACTTGTGACCCTCAAAGAGTTTTTGCTAAAAGAATTCTTGGACCATGATGATGATGTCATTACTTGCTACTACCTCAATGAAGCATCAAATAACCATAAAAATGAAGAGGAAGAAAAACTTAAGTTCAAGAAGTTTACTTGCAGACTATGTACCAAAAAAATATATTTCACTAATGAGGATTTGTTACTTGGGATGAAGCTTTACAATCGTCTACGTTTTGTTTAAGGTTATCTCAATGAACAAAAAATCAATAGGATTCTCATAAATGATGGATCTACTATGAACATCTTACCACTCAAGACCTTAAAAGACTTAGGTATACCTATGGATGAGCTTATGAAAAGTCATTTGACAATTTAGGAGTTCAACTAAGGAGGATAAAGAACTCTAGGCAAAATTTAGTTGTTAATACTTATAGACGAATTCCGATCAGATGCTTTATTTCAGATGATTAATGCTAAAACCACCTATAAAATGCTACTTAGATGGCCATGGATACATGAGTATGGTGTTATCTCATCTAGGAGTCTGGAAAGCCTAAGAACTTGAGCTATGGTGATCGAAATTGAGATTGTTGGTGAACGAGCTCACCTACTACTATTGTCGTGTTCGCATGTTTCGGTGGCACTTCGACAAAGTTCAGGTGATGGGAAGGTTGAGGAGGAAGAGAGGAGTTGATGGGTGGTGGTGGCTATGGTTGCTTTGGAAATGGTGAGGGTGGCGGTTCGAGTTGTGCAGAGAAGGAAGAAAAAAAGCAGAAGAGAAAGGGAAAAGAAAAAGAAAAGAACGGGAAAAGAAATGGGGAAAAATGGAGGTTTGACCAAAATTAAAGTGCTGACATGGTTTGTCTCTTTATATATATATATATATATATATATTAAAAACTAAACACACATATATATACACAACACATAGACCCACATACATTATGCACATGCACAGTATGCACTAATAATAATAACAACAACAACAACAATAATAATGATAATAATAACAATGCTAATAATAATAATAATCATAATAATAACAATAATAACAATAACAATCAAAATAACACAAGTACATGATACACATGCACACTAATAATGAGGATAATAACAACAACAACAACAATAATAATAATAATAATAATAATAACAATAAAAACAACAACAACAACAACAATAATAATAATGACAATAGTATTGATAATAAATTTAATATTTTAAAATAATAGAACTCCCAAATAAATTATTTTATGTAAGAAAAATATTTAACGTAAAATAAATAAATACTAGTTACAAATAATTATAATATATATATAAATTTTAAATATTGTTAACATTCATATTTCAAAATATATTTTAATAATTTAAAATAAAGGGTCATTACAATCTTCCCCCCTTACAAGAATTCGTCCTCAAATTCTAATAAAAGAACAGAAAACAAGAATTTATCGAGGAAAGAGGTAAGGGTAGGCAACCCTCATCTCATCTTCTATCTCCTAAGTGTGCTCATCCACATTGTTGCTTCGCCACAACACCTTGACCATAGGAATCTGCTTTGAACGTAACTAACGAACTTGATAGTCAATTATTGCAACTAGCTCCTCCTCGTATGTTAGGTCTTCATTCACTTCCACACTCTTAGGCTGCAACACGTGTAAGGGGTCCGAAATATACTTCCTGGACATTGAGATATGGAACACTGAATGCACTTGAGATAAATTCGGAGGCAAAGCCAACCGATATGCAACCATGCCCACTCTCTCCAAAATCTCAAACGGTCCAATATATCTCGGTGCTAACTTTCCTTTCCTACCAAATCTCATCACACCCTTCATCAGAGACACCTTTAGAAACACATAGTCTCCAATCTAAAACTCCACATCTCTACATCTCGGATCCACATAGCTCTTCTGTTTACTAGCTGCAATCTCTAACCTCCTTCTAATCACAATAAATTTCTCAGTGGCATCCTGAACCATCTCAAGTCCAGTCAACGCTCTCTCTCCAATCTCATCCCAACATAAAGGGGATCTACACTTCCTTCCGTACAAAGCCTCAAATAGTGCCATCCCAATACTGCTATGGTAGCTCTTATTATATGCAAACTCTACGAGTGGCACATGATCATCCCAGCTACCTCCAAGATCCAATACACACATCCTCAATATATCTTCAAGTGTCTGGATCGTCCTCTCAAACTGGCCATTTATTTGAGGGTGAAAAGCAATACTAAAATCAAGCTTAGTGCCCAATGCTTCCTGCAACTTCTGCTAAAATCAAGAGGTAAACACTGAACCTCTATCAGATATAATGGATAAAAGTACTCCATGAAGGCACACAATATGCTTAACATCCAGCTTCGCCAACTTAGCTACAGAATAAATGGCTTTAATAAGCAAGAAATGAGTAGACTTGGTTAACCTGTCTGTAATCACCCAGATGGAATCGTATCCTTTCTTAGAACGAGGTAACCCAACCATAAAATCCATAGCAATTCTCTCCCATTTTTACTTAGGAATAGGAAGAGGTTGAAGTTTCCCATAAGGTTTATGATGCTTAGCTTTCACCTGCTGACATGTCAAGCACTTAGAAACATAATCAGCTATGTCCTTCTTCAACCCATCCCACCCATACAAGTCTTTAATGTTGTGGTCCATTTTAGTGACACCTAGATGTACGCTGTAAGCTGTAGAATGCGCTTCCTTAAAGATCTTTTCTCTCAAATTATCCACATTAGGAATGCATAACTACCACTGATCCATAAAATACCTTTATCATCGAGAGTAAAATCAATGAACTTCCCTACATGAACATTCTCTACAAGCTCTGCTAGAATAGGATCTCAGCCCTGAGTGGCCTTAATCCTATCTCTCAGCACTGATTGGACTCTGAACTGAGCTAACAGTTGATGTGTAAATTATTTATGTGTCTTAGAGATGAATTTTAATAAGTTTTAAATAGATAATAACTTAATTAATGTTGTTTTTTGGTACAATTAGGACATTAGAATAGTTCAGGGACTTATTTATATTTTTGGGTTTATTATTATGCTTTTTGTGGAATTTTACTAATTTATTACTTTTATCTTTTAGTGGGCCCCGAACTTTGACTTTGATGGGCTAAAGAATAAGGGACTTTGGTTAGACAGGAAGAAGGAAGAAAGCTAAGCCCGAGTCCAAGCCATGAAAGCCTTAAAATTCTAAATAACATGTCACGGCTTGCACAAGAATTTCACACGACTTGCACGATTTTATGTCAAGTGTACCAGAGAAGTAGTGAATCACATGGCATGGCAATAGGCCCGTGAACCCAAGCCGTGTAATGAAGTTTAAGTGCACGGCTTGCCCGAAGCCATGAGGAGAAGCCGTGCCTTTCTTAGACTTAATTCTATATTTGTTTCGGTTTTAAGTCACGGTTGTGACACCAAGCCGTGCCATGAAGATTGTTCCAAATTCCACATGTTTTAAGGAATTAGATGATCTTAAAGACTCCTTAACTACCCTAAGTCATATAAAAGGAAAATAATATATCTAGGGTTAGAAAAGAAAAGGGAAGAAAAAAGTTCACATCAAGATATTGAAGAGGTGGATAATTTCCAAGAGATTGTGCTCACCACTTTTCAGTATTCATTAGCTTTTTATTGTTTTCTTTTATTATTCATGGATCTTATTTTAGCCATGAGTGGCTAGTTTTATTTACAGAGTCTCAGTTAGGAGTAGTTATTCCATGACATGATTTGAATACTTATTCTTAATTATAATTGATTTAGTTTTCAGTTAATTCTTTATATTTCAATAATTTTCTTGTGATTCATTCTAGGCCTATTTGAGTTGTATATTTATGGACAATTTTACCAACAAGAGTCCTGGAAATTATTAGCTTAGGGCATAAAGAACTTAGACCACTCAGCCACAAGAGTAAGTGAGCTCTTCGGGGAGTCACGACTGTAGAGATACGGTGGCAAATAATTGCTAAAGAACTTAATGAGTTTGGATTAGAATTTAATCATGAATGTAGGTTAAATCTTGATCTTTGCATACTTAATTGAACTTGAGAGAGGCTTTAGGTAAATTAGAGTAATTACCCTTAACTGAATTCTAGGTTAATTAAATTAATGTTGTATTCATGATTTGATTGGAATAGTGAAACTAGACCTAGACTCTATGTTCACAATTAATTGATTTTACTTTTCAAAGTTATTAGTCATTTGATTTCTTTTACCCAATTTATTAAATTAATTTACTAGCTAAGATAATAAGTAAGAATTGTTGGTAATCAATAGTCAATCCCTATGGGAACGATAATCCTTTATACTGTAACCACAACTGTGCACTTGCAGGTATTTAAAATGCAACAACAGTCCTCCTAATATGCTAATCTTCATCATCAAACCTTGATCCACTAACTGATGCAACTCTTAGATTAAAAGTCTCCTCTCCACATTAATATGAGCAAGACTACTTGAGGACTTCCTACTCAAGGCATTTACTACCATATTAGCCTTGCCTGGATGATAAATAATCTCACAATCATAGTCCTTCAGGAGTTCTAACCATCTCCTCTACCTCAAGTTCAAATCTCTCTGTTGAAAAATGTACTTAAGGCTCTTATGATCTGTGAAAATCTCACAAGTCACCCCGTATAAATAATGTCTCCAAATCTTGAGAACGAAGATCACTGTAGCCATCTCTAGGTCGTGGGTAGGATAATTATATTCATGCTTCTTCAACTGCCTCGAAGCATAAGCTATCACCCTACCATTCTGTATTAACACATAACCTAGGCCAACTTTGGAGGCATCACAATACACAGTGAACTTATCTACTCCATTAGGCAAAGCCAAAACTAGAGTTGTGGTCAACTTCTCATTCAGTAACTGGAAACTGTTCTCATAAGCATCTGACCACTCAAACTTCACATTCTTCTAAGTTAAATCAGTCATAGGAGTTGCAATTCTAGAAAAATCCTGCACAAACCTCTTATAATACCTAGTAAAACCTATAAAACTTTGAATCTCTATGACTGTCGTTGGTCTGGGCTAGTTAAACACTACCTCTATCTTTTGTGGATCAACCTGAATACTATCTTTAGACACTACGTGTCCAAGGAATGCTACACTCTCCAACCAGAAATCACACTTTGAGAATTTAACATAAAGCTAATGTTCTCTTAGTGTTTGCAGTACTGTCCTCAAGTGATATACGTGCTCTTCTATACTCTTTGAATACACCAATATATCATCAATGAAGACTACCACAAACTGATCGACATATGGTATAAGTACCCTATTCATTAAATCCATAAAAGCAGTTGGTGCATTAGTCAACCCGAATGACATCACTAGAAACTCATAATGGCCATATCGAGTTCGAAATGCCATTTTAGGAACATTGGCTTCATTGGTTCGCAATTGATGATAACCTGACCTCAAGTCGATCTTGGAAAAGAATTGTGCACCCTAAAGCTGATCAAACAGATCATCTATCCTTGGGGGAGGATACTTGTTCTTCACTGTCACTTTGTTTAGCTCTTTATAATCAATGCACAGTCTCAGGGTGCCATCCTTCTTCTTTACAAATAGGACTAGTGTACCCTAAGGAGAAACATTAGGTCTAATGAAACCCTTATCTAACAAATCCTGTAACAACTCCTTCAACTCTGCAGGAGCCATTCTGTAGGGCGGCATCAAAATAAGAGTGGTGCCTGAGACCACATCTATATAAACTCAAGCACTCTGTGAGGTGGTAAACCTGGCACCTCCTTAGGAAAAATATTAGAAAACTCATAGGCAACAGGAACATCTGTGATAACTTCTCTATAAAAGTATCTCTGAAAATGCCAAGTATCCCTGACAACCCTTCCTCAGCATCTTCCTAGCCGTGATAACAGAGATAAGATTTTGATGTGCAGAACTCTTATCACCCATAAACTTAAATTCTTGTTCATACGGAATTCTAAAAATCACCTCTTTACTCCGACAATCCACAACGGTATCCTGCTGAGACAACCAATCCATACCAAGGATCACATCAAACTCTATCACATTTAATAATACTAATTCTACTGGCAGTTTTCTACCCTTTACTAACACTGGAAAATCAGAAAGAACAACATCGGTGTCCAACGAATCGCTTAGAGGAGTGGCAACAGATAAAGGAAAATCCATCCTCGAAGCTTGCCAACACAACTTCGAAGCAAAAGTAGAGGACAGGAAAGAATGTGTAGCACTTGAATCAATCAAAACTCTAGCATCCAAGTAACAAACCTGTATAATACCTGCAAAAATGACATTGGATACCTGAGCATCCTGCTGGGTGAGGTGGAAAACTCTAGCCTAACCTTGACCTCCCTACTGACTGGTGGAACCCTAACCAAAACCTTTGGCAACCCGTCTAGTACCTCTACTATGCCCCTGCTGGGGAACAATCTGAGTCAAACTTAGATATTGAGCCGGCGGCAACGGAATAGGTACTGGATCTGCACTGGCAATAGACTACTATGAAAACTGCTGTGATTGAAAACTAGAATATAGGCATGATCTAGCATAATGTCCTATCTTTCAACATAAAAAACAAGCTCTAAAAGTCATATAGCACGATCCTTGATGGACTCTCCCACACATCCGATAAGCACAGGCTGCTGATCCTGTGTTGCCATAACCAGAACTTCAACTACTGCTACTGCTAGAAGCACCTGACCCAAATCTAATAAGTTTACCAAGTCCACCTTGGCCATGTCTGCTTCTCCGATGAACTCTCTACTGAGGTCTTTGGCTCTATTGATAGGATCCTCTCTGTCAACTGCTAGAGCCAATCTGAAATGTCTGGAACAGAGTATTTTGATATCCTCAAGACTGAATACCTCCTAGTTGATAATAATTAGGCCTAGCTCCTTACCTTACCAATCTTAACTCTATCTCCTTAGCCAACTCGATAACAGATTCGAGAGTAAGGCCTGAAGTAGGCATCCCAGCAAAAGCAAAACCTAGACCAGTGACGTAAATAGCAAAATATTGATCTCACATCAAATCCTCTATATATCTACCTAATATGAGGAACTCTCTAGTATACTCCTCAACAGATCTATCACCTTTGGTGATGCTAATCAGTTGAAGTCTGTAGCTCATCTGTAGTGGCTTTAGACATAAACGTATCATAAATCTATCTTAGAACTGAGCCCAAGTCATCGTCATCATATGTGGCTGAATGACCTGAATGAACCAATCCAGGGCTAGTCCTTCGATAAACAACTCAATGATCATGATCCGCTGATACTCGGTGTGAGTAGTCTGAGTCCTCATCTCAATAACATGTAAAAAATCCAGAGGGTCTGAAGTCCTATCAAAAGCTATATAACCCACTATAGCATAAAACAATGCTGCCTCAAGGTCGGACATTCTCTACTGATAGGCAGGCTGCATCTGCAGTGCAATTAGAGGTATCTCAACTTCCTCGTACTATGGCCCTACAAGTTCCTCATCTTATAGGTCTCGCTGTCTATGGCGACCTATCGCTCCTCGAGGTCTACCTTTGCCTCTACCTTTGCGCCTCACTGGTGGCTTTAAAGGTAAAACCTCATCCTGAAAGGACTTATCATCCTCGACCTCAACAATCAGTGGAGCAATACACGCTCGCCTCCTCATTTTGAAAAGATAAAAACCAACAAGATTCAGACAATAGACAGACAATAAATATATAACTTAACGATTACGCGGAATACTAAGTCAAGGAAACTTATCAAAGACATAACTGAACCTAATTTACTACAATATTTTTAAAGAAAAAAAAAACTCTGAAAACCTAGGTCCACAACACTAATAACCTATGCTCTGATACCAACTTTATCACGACCCAAACTGAGAGTCATGATCAGCGCTAGGGAACAGGAATTCTTTCAAATCCAGAACCTGTAGCAAGCCTTAAAAATAAAAAAAAATGTAATAAATAAATAAAAATACACCAGAATTAAAATTTTTAATCGATATAAAATAAATATTCAAATCTCATTTCATAAAATAAAAATATTCATACAATATTAAGAGACATGTCTCAAAACCAAAATAATATACTGTTGATATAGTACACTATTACTATAGTATTCTAGAGTACAAATAAAGTTCAAATAAATAAATTACATAATCTAGTCGGGGCTGAAGAAGACCGGCGAAGAGGTCTACTACTGAGGTCTGAAGAAGAAAAATCTCATGTAAAAAAATATTGAGGAGAGTCAGACCTCACTGAGTGAATTATTATAATATATATACATGCAATCTAAATCATATACAATCAAACATCAGTATATATATATATATATATATAAATATATACAGACATTTCACACATATGCTAAAATTTGCTTTTATATATATAATAAATGTAGAAAATATTTATTTAAATGAATGATCAAATAGAACCCTAAGTATTCACAACCTTAAACAAAAATATCTCACTAGCCATACAGGCTCACTTAATTCCAAAGTAATTTACTTATTCCATCTTGGATAGTAGGTTGGCCCTGAGACATTAAGTCAACCGAGCTCCTGCAATCTCACTGTCAGTGTGATTGGCCCCGAGACACTAGATCAACCGAGCTCCTACAATTACACTACTCATCACATCAATTCGTAATAATCGATCAATCAAATTTTACCTCAAATGATTTTGTAAACTTAACCCTAAAATTTATTACACTGGTACATACACAGTCCTAGTGCAGCCCACTAGGTAGCACGTTCTATTGATATTCTTCATATAAAACCGTATATTTAATAAAAAATAATAAATACATAATTAACATATAATTACATTCATTATAAGAGAATGTACCATTTATATACTAGAAATATACCAAATGTATACTAAAAATATACCAGATATATATGCCTCACATATACCAAAAATAAACCATGAATATATCAAAAATATACTAATTGTATATTGAAAATATAACAAGCATATATGTTACATAAATATCGAAATATACCAAAAATACATTGAAGGTATAACCTAACATATACTAAATCATCTAATAAAACAATTCATGTATAAATACATATTAAAAACATGAATACTCAATATCATGCATCATATATGCAATGCATATACAAAATAATAACTCACAAGTTTGCGCTCCTCGAGACTGACTCGACAAGTCTGGTTCAATAGACCTCGATCTCGATGCAGCTAGGAAAATAAATAATAATAAAATCAAAATAAATTCCTAACATATACTTTTAAGAATTCTAAATTAAAACTCCTAAAATAAATTCGAAAGACTCAATCTAGTAATTAAAACTCAGTTAAATGCAAATTCTCAGGATTGACCTGACATCACATTTTATGAGAATTCTACCAAAAATTAGGTAGAGTCTCCTCTGTAAAACGAACATCTCTCTACTTAAAAGTAGAGTCGATCCCGTAAGAAAACACATTTCTAAATAATACAAAGCTCAACACCTCGAGTTGGAACCCTGAACTACACAAATTCCCAACTAAGGTTCACAATTCACCACAAAATCAACATTAAATAATAAATATAATAAAAATCACTAAATTCCATAAATATCAATAAAATACCAAAAATACAATTTATTTAAATAACAAAAACATTAAATATAATTATTTTCATCTTAACTAAATAAAATCTCGAATAAATTATATATTATTAATAAAAATCTGATTTTTCAATTATTCAACATAAAATAATAAAATTTACAATTAATTACTTAAATAGTCCAAATATATAATAAAAATAGTTAAAAACTTAATTAATCACAAAAATAGTATATAAAATTATTATTTGAATATATTTTCAAAAATTAGTATTAATTAATTAAAAATAGTAAATAATTTGTAAAAATTGTTTTAATACCATTTATTATTCCAAAATTATTTAAAATATATTATTTAACTATAATTTAAATAAAAACACATAATTTACATATAAGTCCAAAAATTAAATAATACCTAAATATTATTCAAAAATTAATCAAAATTACTAAAATTCATTTTAATACTAATTATTATTCCAAAATTACTTGAAACATACTAAATAACAATAATATAAATTAAAATACAAAATTCACCAATTTATATTAATTTTTCCAAAAATTAATTTTTTACATAAACCTTTAAAAATTCATAGTAAATAATCGGGATAGAATTTTAATAAACTTTCTTCACAAACTATATTTTAAATAATCCATACTATTAATTAAAAATACAAAATTTTTCCGGCGATGGTCATCGGAACAGTGACTTGCCGAAAAACCAAAACCCTAATAATTCAAAAAAATTCTAAAAATCAAACAGAAATATATCTAAGTAGCTCAAGCTTCCCACATCAATATTTATAAAGAAACTAAGCATGGTTCATACAAATTCAAGCTTAAAAAAATTCAAAAACCAAAATAGGCATAAACTTAAATCTAGATAAAACTCACAATTGAAGAAGTTTAAGCTTGAACCAAGCTTAGAAACAAGTTCTTTGTAACTCAAGGAGTTCGGAAATCCCAAGAACGTGAACTATGGTGACCATAATCAAGATCGCCAATGAACGAGCTCACCTACTGCTGCTGTCATTTTTGCACATTCCGGTGGCGCTCCGACAGTCTTCAGGTGAAAAGAAGGTTGAGGAGGAAGAGAGGAGTTGATGGTGATAGGTAGCGGTGGCTATGGCTACTCCGATGAGATCATGAGGGTGGCAGTCCGAGGTGTGCAGAGAAGGAAGAAAAAATGCAGCAGAGAAAGGGAAAAAGAAAAGAAAAGAAATAGGGAAAAAGGGAGGTTTGACCGAAATTAAAGTGTTGACCTGTTTTGTCCCTTATATATATATATATATATATATATATATAAATTAATTAAAAACTCAACACATATATATAAGTACACAACACATAGACCCACATACATTATACACATGCACACTATGCACTAATAATAATAATAATAATAATAATAACAAATAACAATAATAATAATAACAATAAAAATAACACATGCATGATACACATGCACAGTAATAATGAGGATAATAACAAATAATAATAATAATAATAATAATAATAATAATAATAACAACAAATAACAACGACAACAACAACAATAACAATAATAATAATAATGACAATAGTATTGATAATAACTTTAATATTTTTAAATAATACAACTCCCAAATAAATTATTTTACGTAAGAAAAATATTTAATGTAAAATAAATAAATACTAGTCACAAATAATTATAATATATATGTATAAATTTAAAATATTATTAATACTACATATCTCAAAATATATTTTAATAATTTAAAATAAAGGGTCATTGCAAAAAGGAAGAAGTTTAAGGTGAAAAAAGAGCACACCATTGAGATTACTTCAAAAGACATATGTAGCAAGTTTCCTTCTAGAATGAAAAGGTGCTCTAAATGGATGGTGTCTACCGGCTAAAAATTAAAAGGTAGAAAATAAACAATAGTTATCACTGGTTAAGAACTATACCCAACTAATGAGGTTGATGAAGAAATGAAAATAAAAGTCAACCATATCACTATGGAAGGTTCTTGAGGAGGTGCTACGCTTGAAGATTGGTAATGTTCTTAGCCCATATGAGCTAAAACTGTGAATGGCATAAAAAAATTCACTAAGTTAAAAATCTTTCATAAGGTAGCTTAGGCAAACAAAAAAAAATTTGAGTTAAGTTGACTTGATCTTCCCAATAAAGTACATAAGTAGCTTGGATTCATACTAAGTTCACACACATAAAAAAAAAGAGCATTGTTTGTAATCCCGTTTGAACTATGTTTTGACTTGATCTTTTATAAGAAAGTACATAGGCAGCTTAGATTCATTCTAAGTCCAGTCACATTTAAAAAAAAATCAATCACTCAAGGTTAAAATTTCATCTCGATGGAGCCATTAGCAAAGCCATATGCGTTCATAAGATAAACATAAAAAAAATAAACTCATGTTTTTCTTATTGAATGATAAAAAAAGCTATCTTATTATATAAAGATGAAAAAGGAATAACATGGAATAAAAATGGATAAAAAATATAGATTAAGGCTCCTACTTAAGATTCTTCAACTCATCAAAATTAATCTTAAGAAAATCTCGAAGCTCTTGCAGTTTATTCTCTTCAGCAACATAATGCACAAGAGTCTTTTCAATAGTAGAAATCTCATCTCGAATCTTGGAAACACTATCTTGACTCTCTTGAATAATCTTCATAGTCACCTCCAAAGAGACTTAAGTTCCTTCTTCTTTGCATTTAAATTTTTGAGTTCCTCTTCAACTCTGATGAGCTTAGTTTGCAAAGAAGATTGATTGCTAATAGCCTCACTTTTAAGTGCTAGTAAAGCATTTAGTCATCCCTTGAGCTTATCAAGTTCCTTAGCTTAAGCACTTGATAAAATGCTTAAATGAGTTTAGATTTCTCCTTATTCACCTTCTTAATATTTTGAAGGAGACCATCTAAATGTTCCTTTGGAACTGAAGTGTTAATATTGTTGAAATCCTTTAGCATATCAAGAAATTTACAAACATTTTCGGCCATTAAAGGAATTATAGATAGAGGTGTATGAGTAAACCTCTCTTATAAATGCTTCCATAAAAGCATTACAGCTTGGTAATGAAAATAAAAGAACATGTCATTGGCACAAAGTTTAATAACTTCAAATGGATCAGGATGATAAAGTACTTTTGATGATTTCCCTGATTTATTCATCTTTAGCTGTATAACATCAATAATGTGTGCTTTAGAGGCATGTTCCATAGACTCTACTGGATGATATTATCCAAATGTAGTTGACATTATTTGAAAGACTTTAAAGCTAAGTGCAGTATCCTTTGTATCTCCAACCTCTATATTAAAGTTAGGGAATGTATGCTTCAAAAAAAGAAAAAGAATAAGCAAAATATTCTAGAACATAAAAAACGAAGCAAAAAAAAAAAATACCAGCTCATCACATGGGATAGTTGAGAAACTGATAGCTGCTTGAAAATCTTTTAGGTCTCTAGAAATCCACAACTTAGGTTTTTTGGGTCAATTCCAATGATGATCAGAATCTTCTTACTCACTACTCAAATAATTTTACAAGTTTCTAATAGATTGTGCCGGAATTGGCTTATTAACATTGTTATTAGGTGCAAAAATTGTGACTTGCCCATTTGATGAAGAATTTTTCTTAGCTTGATCTTCATAAGTAGCTTTGACTTCATGTTCTTTGGAAGTGCTCTTTCTTGTTGTCTTCTTGGGTGCTTGAGAAGAGAATCCATCAACAGGCTTTATAGCAACAATATTAGAAGATTTTTCATTATTTTTATTAGTCTTTAATCGAATGATCATTATTTGGTCTTTTGAGGAGTTTGAAGCCATATTTTTTCTGACCAATCCAAGTAGTCATTGGTGGTAGAAGTTTTGTTATCATGTAATATGGGTAGCTTGACTCTTGCCAAAGTAGAAAGCTTGGTACATGATTGCCAAAGTTATATCACATCCTGCAAAATCAAATCATCAAAGTGTTATGATAAATCACTAGGAATATCTTGATAAAATCCAAATTGTCTATTGAATTTGTAAGGACTATATGGCTCGCATATGTAGACATTATTGCAATGTGTAGCCAAGAAGCTTAAGCGAAGGCTAATAAGGTACTCTTTGCGACTAGTAGTCAAGTTATTATCATCAACCAATATGGGTATCTTATCAACAACCAAACAAGTATAAATTTATCTTGACGAGCTAGTAAAAAGGTCAAGAGCTCTAGAATCTTCAAAAAATTTTGCCATCTACTCACCAATACAATTAGCCATCATAAGAGATCTCTGATGATTTGAAATAAAATGTGTTTCAAATCTTTTAGCAAGCCATCCAAATACATAATGAGCAGGAAAGGAAGACACATAAGTGCTAAAGTCAGTAATAGTCAAAATTTGCCTTAAACCTTGGTAAATGTTTACTAAAAATGGAAATGCCAAAAAAAAGCGTTGACCAGTCACCATCAAGCTTACAACCTTAAAGGTACTTGGATAAATCAAACCAACATCCTTACCTAGAAACACAACTTGCATAGCTAATAAGAAAGAAAAGCTACTAAGTAGGTTTCTTCCTGAGTATCAATTGCTATACGAAGTGTAGAGAAAGGCTTGTTCTATTCTTTCGGATAAAGTGAAGTTTTATCAATGACACCAGAAGGATTATAAGTGTCCTTTGGATGTGTAGTCCTCTTTTTGGAGGTCCCTTGTATCTTGAAGGCCTAAAAAATTAGAAGCTCACTAAATCAACAATGGTCATTTTGTAACGGTCTTCAATCTTTTTGTAGTTTTGATGAAAAGCAAAGAATAAGTACTTGTAGATGTAAGGTAGATGGTGTTTTCCATCATGATCAAGCCTATTTAATTCTTCGGCTGATGGAATGACTTCATAATAAAAAGAATCATAAATAGGCAAATCGGCTAACACTTTCAAATCCCACATAAAGATGGTTTTCTCTCCATTGATAATGCAAAAAGTATTTCTAAATGGATCCTAATGCTCATAAAAGTCATGCATGACATTCAACTTGTAGTCATAAGTGAAAAAAGAAGCATAAACAATATCATAGAGCCTTACAATAGTCAATAAGTGCTCATTGCTCGCTAATATATCTTTAATCCTTTCCTAATAGCATTTGGTGTATGTAGCTTCTCCCAAGAATGAAGAAAATGATGACCATGAAGATTCACCATTACTAACGTGGTATTTTAATAGTTGAAGATCATTAGATAAAGGTTTAGCAGTATGAAGTACAGATTATAACAATGTGACACTTGAAGAAGTGATGGTGTCAAGTTTGGAGTCATAGATGTCTTGTGATATTTCCAAACTCTAAAAAAATTAAACTCCAAACTCCAAAAAAGTTTCTATGCTTTAATTTTTATTAAACTAACTTCAAAAAATATTAAACAAGAACCACTTTTATTAATTTTTCTCTACTAAACACCTTATTCTGCTAAATATACTAGATCTAGATTTCGTAGATCGTTGATATTATTATTTAGTTATAAAATTGTCATATATTTTATCCTTGTTTACACTGGGGCAAAAATTATTTTAGGCTTTAAGTTTCATGATGGGCTTATTTATCTATTTAGGCCTTCTTAAAGTTGTAAGCCCATGGTTGTGTTCTCTTATTGTAATGTTAGAGTTTGAGTAGGATTCTACTTTGATAGTTAAAGTTTGGTTATGAATTAATAACTATTGTGTATATATTTTAATTTAGTTGAATAAATAAGGGACATAAACATTGATTTATTTATTCTTGCCTCATGTAGTTTTACTTCCAATAAGTTAAAAGGGTTAGAACCTGATTCTAGTCCTTATAGCACCCTAAGCTAATATTAAATCTTCACTTTCTTGTTTTGGTTTTTCTTATTATTGGCTCATAGGAACCCATTCAAATAATCAAAGATATTTGCTAAATTTTTATTTGGCAAACATCTTTTTGGCATGCTCAGTAGGACTCTTGTATGTTTGTGCAGATGAGAAGCCAAAAGCAAAAAGTGATTACTAGTAGAACTATAGATAAATCCTCCTCCTAGAATTAGAAGGGTGATTAGACTTCTTCTTTTGGTCTAGCTTTTCTAATGGAATTTTTATAAATAAGAGGGAATAATGATGTCAAACAGACTTAAACAGTAGTTAACAACATGCAAACATAAATTATAGCAAATAATAACAAAATTTAAAGCAAAAATTAAACTAAAATCATCCAAATTAGTCTTAACTACAATAATAGCATCCATTTCCTTCATTTTCCTCATAGTCGTTCCATCATACGGGATCCAATAAGTAGATTACTAAGAGGACCCAAATCAAAAGCCTTGCCAATCCTATCATTAATTTCTTAAGCTTGTTTTAACACATTATTTGACACATGTAAGAAAAATTGAGTTGGGGTTTACTGAGTTTGATTCGAGTAAGGAATGACTTCATAATGATGGGTGGCTATGGTGTGTCAAGAGAGAAAGGATTGACTGGTAACAATATGGTGTCAGGAAAGCAAGTGATGATAAGGGCAAAATCAGATGAAGAAGAAATGGCATGGCAAAATCATGTGAAGAAGAAACAACATGGTGAAATTTGGTTATGGTGTGGTAGAAAGCAAGTGATAATGAAGGGTTAAAGTAGAGATGAAATAATAGTATTAAAGCAAAATGAGATGAAGAAGAAGCACCCCTAAATTCATGAGATTAATTTTATTTTTTAATAAAAGGAACCTGCTTTCTCCTTAACCTATAGAATACAAATAGATTCTTTAGATTATAAGTCTTTTAATCAATGGTCCTAAATAGATTCTCTAAATCCAATAATTATTATATTTGATGACACCATGTCATTATGATACTACATAATTTGCCATGATTTTAGCCCTTTATTTTAACTGTCCATAAATGGATGTTATCTTGTTTTGCAACACAAAACATATGCAGCTCATATATAAATACTCCTATTTAACATTATTTTTTATGCAGGCGTTGAAGAAATTACAATTCGTTTATGAAAAATTGGATTAGTGGCATTTTTGTAATTTTTAGCAACTTTGGAGTTTCAGATTTTAGTGTGAAAAAAGCTCAATTTAATTGGAATTGGCCCAACAATTCCAAATCATTAGCTTTTTAGGCAAATTCCATCGTTTAGGCCTCCAAATTGGCAATTTTCTATTTTGGTTGTTTTAGGGTTTTCTTTTCCTATTTTGTTTAGGATTCTTTTATTTAGGGTTTTTTCTTATTTAAGCTGTGTTTTGGACTTTTGGCCGTGTTGTTGATTATTAATAAAATTTATAATTCCCTTTAATTCTTTGAATTTTGATGCCTATTTCTTGAGTTTGTAAATTACAAGTTATAGAAGATTAGTGTTTGGCAATCGTGCGTGATTCAATGAACATTAATTCCTTATTTTTCACTCTTTTGCTACGTTAGTTTGGTATCAGAGCTGTGATCCTCGGGCAAGATGTCTCGTAGACGACAACAGTAGCAACCATAACTGCAACATATAAAGGAGGTTTACGAGCATGACGACCTACGTCAGTTTGAGCAGCGAGTGGAGTAGATGGATCGATGGATTGATGCCTTCATGGAGCAGCTCACAGAGAGGATGGGTGAGTTGTTAGCCAATTAGAATAGGGGGCAGCCAAATTAGTGTCAGATCCCTAACGTAGATGATCATACCAACCCTTTTACTGACGATAAAGATGACTATGGTGATGACCTTGACGACGTTCCATGTAGGCGTCAACAGTAGCCTATTAAGAATGATAATTGAAGATGGTGGGAGGTAGGTAAGCAAACTGAAATCCCTGAATTTTATGGCACCTTATAACTAGAAGAATTTCTTAATTGGTTGGCCACAATAGAAGAGATCCTGGAATTCAAGGGAGTACCTAAGGGCCATCGAGTGCTATTGGTGGCCATTAGATTTTGAGATTGAGCAATGGCTTGGTGATAGTAAATTAACCAGACGCGAGTCTGATTGGGGAAGTTAAAAATTATGACTTAGGAGAAGATGAAGAAACATATGCGTGTCGCATTTCTTCCTTTTAATTATCAACATTTAATGTATCAGTGCTTGTAGAATTTGAGGTAAGGAAATCATTTAGTTGATGATTACACCATTTAATTTTATCAGTTGATTACTCGCAATGATGTGCATGAGACAGAGGACCAATTGGTTGCTTGATATATTAGAGGGTTAAGGGAACAAATCGTAGAGACAGTCAACATGTTCGATCCTATGTCTATTTTTGTAGCACACCAATGAGCGTTTCAGATTGAGAAGCAGTGAACAATTGGTTTTATGCAAGCCTCTGGATTCAAAAGTGTAGGGGGCAATGGCATTGTGAATCGTGCAACTGACGGAATGGCCTAAGACAATATTGTGAACAAAGCTAGGGCAGTACCAACCACTGCACAAAACATTAGTTCGAGTAGTGGTATTAAGTGTTGTGCTTGTAGGGAAGTGGGTCATAGGCAGTCTGAATGTAAAAAGAAAGGAAAAAAAGTGATGCTTGTTAAGGCAGAAAAGGCATTCAAGTTTATCAAATTACGCCTTATTACAACTCCCATTTTAGTGTTCCCTAATTTTCATCAACCTTTTGAACTACATTAAGATGCTTCTAAGGTGGGAATTGAGGTTGTTTTAAGTCAAAACAATAAGCTAGTAGCTTATTTTATTGAGAAGTTGTCAAGACCCAAATTGCGATATAGCACCTATGATGTCGAATTCTATGTTGTGGTTCAGGTGATTAAACATTGGCGTCACTATTTATTTTGGAAGGAGTTTATCTTGTATACAAATCATGAGACATTAAAGCATTTACATCGGTAAGATAAAATTTCTACAAGACATGTTAATTGGGTCATTTACCTTTAGAGATTTACCTTTGTGGTGAAGCATAAGTCAGGTGTGACCAACAGAGTGGTTGATGTGTTGAGCAGGCGAAAGAGTTTGTTGGCTCAAATGTCCATTGAGGTACTTAGTTTTGATTCCTTTGAAGAATTAATTGAGACTGACCCATATTTTTTTGATATTGTGGCTAAGGTTAAAACAGGGGAGAGAATAGATTTTCTATTGCAGGAAGGATTTCTGTTTAAGGGTAATCAACTATATGTCCCAGATTACAGTTTATGTTTCAAAATTATTAAGGAATTACATGGTATAGGGCATGCAAGATGAGACTGGACCGTGCAGTTGGTACAGGCTCGATATTTCTAGCCTACCATTCGTAGAGAAGTGGAAAAACTAGTGCAGTAATGTTGGATTTATCAGGTTTCTAAAGGGACAACATCTAATGCGGGTTTGTATATGCCCTTGCCAGTTCCTTCGCAGCCTTGGGTGGAGCTTAGGATGGACGTTTTTCTAGGATTACCACGCACACAATGAGGTAATGATTCTATATTTGTGGTGGTTGATCGATTTTAAAAAATGATGAACTTTGTTCTATGTAAGAAAACCACAAATGCTGTTCATATTACTCAGTTTTTCTTTAAGGAAATTTATAGACTGTATGGGTTGCCTATATCTATTATGTCTGATCGAGATACCAGGTTTCTTAGTCATTTTTTGCCACCTTATGGAAAATAGCAGTGCCTATCATCCATAGACAGATGGGCAAACTGAGGTGGTGAATCAATCTTTAGGGAATCTACTAAGGTGTTTAGTAGGTGAACATGAGAAGAGCTGGGATCAAAAGCTGTGTTAAGCAGAGTTCACTCATAATTTTGTAATCAATCAGAGCACTAGGTTTAGCCCTTTTGTTGTGGTGTATTCTATGGTACCAAGAGGACTGATGGATTTAATTCCTCTTCAAAAAAAAATGAGGGTTCATGGCAAGGTAGAGGATTTTATTAATGGATTATAAAAGGTTCATAAGACTGTCGATGATAATTTAATCCAAGCTGCCTCTAAGTATAAGCAAGTCATTGATAAGAAAATGTGGCATGTTGAGTTCGATGTGGGGGATAATGTGTGGGTTGTCTTTACCAAGGAGAGATTTCCTATAGGTGATTATAACAAGTTGTCTGCCAAGAAGATTGGATCGATGGAAGTCATTAAGAAGATCAATCCTAATGCATACTGTTTGAAGTTGCCTAGCCATATTCATATTGCAGGTGTTTTTAATGTTAAGCACTTGATTCCCTATGTAGGTGATTCTTCAGACGAGTCAGATTCATGGGTGAATTCTATCCACCCTAGGGAGAATGGTGTGGGTGTTAAAGAAATTGCAATTCGGTTTATGGAAAATTATGAAAAATTGCATTAGTGGCATTTTTATAATTTTTAGCAACTTTGGAGTTTCATATTTTGGCGCGATAAAAGCCTAATTTGATTGGAATTAGCCCAATAATTCCAAATCACAAGCTTTGCTTGTGTGCTCCATTGCTTTTTGGGCAAATTCCATCGTTTAGGCCTCCAAACTGGCAATTTTTTATTTTGGTTGTTTTAGGGTTTTCCTTTCCTATTTTGTTTAGGATTCTTTTGTTTATGGTGTTTCTTTATTTAAGTTGTGTTTTGGACTTTTGGTCGTGTTGTTAATTATTAATAAAATTTCAAATTCCCTTCAGCTCCCAAACTTCTTTGAATTTTGATGTCTATTTCATGAGTTTGCAAATTACAGGTTATAGAAGATTAGTGTTCGGTAATTATGCGTAATTCAATGAACATTAATTCCTTATTTTTCACTCTTCCGCTATGTCAATTGTTTTCTTTCCTTTTTCATGTTCCTCTCTTTTTCTTTTTATTTTCATACATTGATCTTAATTCAAGTAGTTAAAGCCCAAATTACATATCTTTTCACTCGCAAATTCAAATTGATATTCAAAGTAGATAATTATGTCCCATACCTTGTCTTTCATACATTATCATTCTCATTGGCATTTAAAGATGGATTAAAAGCTTTTATGTTAAATAGTATACCGATCTAAACAGTTATTATGCCATGTTGCAGTTATAAGAAACTAATACATAGCTCAATAAATTTATATGATGATCAAAACATAAGAAACACGTGCATAACTCAGAAAATTCCATAAGCTCTTATCCCCTTATAAAAAGACACTTAATAACCCTACTATAGATAATTTCAATTACAAAAATAATTTAGAAGAAAGTGTATAAGCGTTAATCATGAGTTCAAAAAAATTTAATACAATAGTGAGGATTAATGTTGAAAATGAAGTTGCAGAAATAATTAAGAGATTGAAGCTCTAGTCGCTACAATTCAAATAAAAATCTTTTTTTGCTTCTTTTAATTAAATTAGAACATGGGTTGTAATCTTTAATTTTTTCCCATGCATTTCTCACTTCTTCAAGTTATGAAATTCTAGTCTAATACTCGATTAGTGCTAAATCAATCCAATTGAATTTACTGCCTATGTTTTACATGTTGTATTCTTCAATGTATTTCTTGGTGATTGAGTTCAATAATTAAAGGAAAAGGAAATAAGAAAATTAAAGAGAATAACAAAATTAAGAAGTTCATTAGTCTAGTTTAACTTAATGAGAAATAGAGAAATTAAATTACTTTTACTAAATTATCATTTAACTTGATATTGAGATTTTATAGTTAACAATCATTTTGGTGTTCAAAATCATGGATAGAGAGTTGTTGTTAAACTAACTTAGCCAAGAAAATAAATGGATAATGATGCCCTTAATGGTGTTTAAAATGTTCTATTCATATTCGATAAAAAAGTTCTCAATGGCCCTAAATTATTACTAGGAAAATTTAGCAAAAATGGAGAAATCTAAAAGGAAGATAAGGTTTTTTATTTTTTTAAATTGAAAAATATGTAGTTGTAGTGGTATGGTTTATCCATTTCAAGGACTTCATCAGGGGGATCGGTTGTCACTATTCTTGTTTATCATTTGTGTACAATGTCTAAGCTCTTCTTTACAAAATGTTGAAGCTGTAGGCCTTTTACATGGTTGTAGGATCTCTAGAGGTGCCCTATCAATATGCCACTTACTATTTGTAGATGACTATTTTATCTTCTTTAAAGTGATCTTGTATGAAGGTTAACAGGTAAAGCATTTACTGGAGAATTATGAGGCATTTTTAGGCCAAACTATCATGAAAATTGCCCTAAATGGGGGTAAATAGCGTTATTAAGGTTTAGATGACATATAAAAAATAAAAGAGAAAATAAGAAGTGATTTAGGACAAGATAAATATGAAAAAGAACAAGAATAAGAAGGAGAATTGACATGAAGAATTTAAAAGGTTCATATTATAAACAATCATACGTCTCCACTTAACTTATCCTTAAGTTAGGATTTTCAATCACCTGCACCAATGTTTATTCCTAAAATTGATTACAAAATGGTGTTTTCAATAGCTCATACCAAACCTTATAATAATGAGTTTTCTAGGCTCACTTAAAACCTTTTCCTAAGTGTTTTTAAGGTTTACACTTACACCTTCCAACATGAGTTTTCAAAGCTAATTCAAAACCTTTACAATAAGTTATTTTTCAAGGGATCAACAATAACCCAAAGAGAAAAAACCTCACTGCCCACTTCTTTAACCCTAAAGATTGAGTATATGAAAGAATCTTAACTCTATTAGTCATCCAACTCTCATAAGAAGGGTATACACAAACTTGACAAAAGTTTATTTATAAATAAAAAATATACAAGGAAAATTATAAAAGAAACAATTATAGCTCAATGACTTTTACATAATAAATTTATTCTTCAAAGTCTCTAACTCCTCAAGTGATGTCTTAAGCTTATATTTATAGTGGAGGAGCCAAAATATGGTTATTGGAGTTTTGATTTTTGTCTCTTACAAACCTTTATCTTAGTTTAACTTTTCTCTCAATTTTTGTAGGAAAAATGATGCTCATGGTTGTGACCTTCAATTTCATAGCCGTTGGAGCTCTGAAATAGCTATTACAGAGGTTGTTACATCACTAAAATGGTACTCACAATCCCTATCACGATCCTAACTATGCCCGTGAGTGCCATTGTCTTTTTTATTTACTTGAGCTTTTCTTAGTCCGAATCGTGATTAAAATGCTCTGATAATGAGGATGATGGTCATGATTGTGAGGAGAACTATAAGGGCCACTGCCACTTCAAATGACATGATTTCGATTCTCTTTTGGTTCATGAGAATGCTCACAATCATAATGCTATTCGTGAGCATCCTTGTCTTTATATTTTAGGCACATTTTAAGCTCCATAACTTTTTCCAATGAGTAAAGTTTTAAACCTAACTAAAGTACACACTCAAACACACATATCAGTAGATTAAAATTGATTGTTAAAGTTAAAATCAAGGGTAATAAGATATTGATCATGCAAAGGTTAACATGTTAACTATGTTAAGTCCTCTATCTTTTTTAGTTAAAGTATTGCTTCTAATTTGAGAACTAATATCAAAAGCATCCTTAATATTTTAGAAGTGGTAGATCATGTGAGGTACTTAGGCTTGCCCTCTCTTGTAGGCAGAAATAAGAATGAAATCTTTAGTTTCATCAAAGATCTAGTATGGTAGAGACATCAAAATTAAAGGTGCAAAAATCTCTCTTGAGCAAGAAAAGAAATCCTTCTCAATATTGTGGCGTAAGCTATGCCAAATTATGTAATGAACATTTTCTTACATCATTGAGGAATTGGAGTAGATGACAAATAGTTTTCAATAGGGGAAGAGTATAGATCTCAACATGGTATAAGGTAGAGTAAGTGGGAACAACTTTGTATGCCTAAGAAGTTTAGAGGATTAGGGTTTAAGAATATTAAAGACTTCAACTTGGCAATGCTATCAAAATAAGCTTGGAAGTTGCTTACAAAATCGAACTCATTAGTGGCTCGCCTATTTAAATCAAAATATTTTCTATGAACTTCTTTTCTTGAAGTCCATCTAGGAAATAATCCTAGTTACACCTGGTATAGTTTGCTAGCAACTCAAGAAGTTATAAAGAAAGGTGCTAGAAGACGAGTTGGAAATGGGCTCAACACCTTGATCTGGGCGGATCCTTAGTTATCGGATGTCGATAATGGTTTTGTTACATCACATTTTAAGGGAGAAGTATAAAACATCACAGTCTCTAATTTGTTTGAAGTTAAAGGCTAACGATGGGATAAAGATCTTATCCATGATTTGTTTAATGATAAAGATAAGAATTTAATTTTCAAAATACCACTGCGTAGTAGATGTGTGGTTGATTCATGGTATTTCAAATACCACTGCATAGTATATGTGTGGTTGATTTATGGTATTACCTCTTTTCCTTAAATGGTCTATTTTCTGTTCAGAGTTGCTATATAAGTATGCATTGTGAGTATCCTTCTGATTCTTATCAATTTTTGGAACAATTTATAGAAGCTACAAGTGCCATCTAAAGTTTGAACTTTTTTATGGAGAGCATGCTCTAATTTTTTACCAATAAATGAGGCTTTTATATCTTAACGGGTAATGGTTTGGTGCATGGTGTAGTCTTTATGGAATGCAAGGTGAATCTTGTTTACACTTATTTTGTGAATATTCTTTTGCCAAGGAGGTGCAGATTCAATCTTTACTACTAGTGCTTTGTCATAATCATAATTCTTTTTATTGCTTGGGTTCAATGCATTTTTCTTATTTAAATCTAGAAGAAAGGGCTCTTTTTGCGGTCATATATTAAAATTTATAAAATTATTGCAATAACAAGATGTGGAGAAATAACAAATAGAAAAGTGCGCTTTATCTTAAATCATTCGGGCCAATACTTATATCAATGAAGGTGTACTGCTATGATGAATTCATGACTTAACATCTCTCCCACTGTTGTATCTGAAGGTAACCTTGTGTGGGCAAAGCCTTTGGTTGGGTTGTTGAAGGTGAATTTGATGTTATGGTATGTGAGGAAAGGAACTTGATTGAGACTGGGTGTCTCATCAGATCTACATTGAGGGAGTTCATTAAAGCTTTCTCTATACAAAACTATGGTAACTTCTTGCCTAAAGATGCTAAGGCTCTTTCCTTGCGAGAGGCCTTGAGTTGATTAAAGTCTTGCCAACATGATTGTGTTGTTTTGGAGTTGGATGCTTTACAAGTTATTCAACCTATTAGATGTCTTAGTGATGAGTCTTTTTTTGGATTGATCATTGCTGATTATTGTATTCTTATTTCTTTTTTTTTTTCTTGTATTCAAGTTTGTTTTATTAGAAAATTTGCCAATGAAGCAATGCATACTTTAGTAAAAGCTGCTCTTTCTTTGTCTGATCATCATGTTTGGTAGTCTGTCTTGAACTTTCTCTTTTCCATTATAGCTCAAGAGAGCTTTTATTGATTATTAATGATATCTCAGTTTTTATTTTTTTAAAAAAAATAAAAAATTTAATAGAACAATTAAAATGTTGATGAAATTAAAATTGAGTGATGTAAAAATTTGATTTTCAAATAAGAGGGAAAAAAGTGTAAATTAGGTGGCCATCTCTAACCACACATCAATTTTACTGTTTCGTTATTGGATTTGGCGTGAACTTGCTCCAACCGAATGCTAGATGAGACAACAAATTTGCTTTGGTGAATAGTGCCAAGGAAAATTTGCTAGGCACTGTTCACCACACCACACACTATTCCTTTTTTCTTTTTTTTTTTTTATAGTTACACAATAGTCTTATACTTTTACATGATATTTATTTTAGACACTTTTTAATTAATAAAATATAAAATTAATTTAATGTATTATTATTTATATTTTCAAAATTTATATAATTATTTATTTTAATTACGTATATTATTAATTATATTCACATTAATATAGAACAACACTGAATAAATATTATAAACATTAGCAAACATTACATAAATATTAAAATATTACACAATTACAAAAAAAAAATACATGAATATTAAAAATATTTCATAAATATTAAATATTTTAATAATTTGATAGTTCAGTTCCAAATTCACCAATATTATCAAAATAAATTGTGATATTTTATATTATTTATTATTACATCCTAATATTTATTTGACTATTATGTTTACTAAATTTTAGTTGCATTTATATAAAAATTGAATTAAAATAATTCATTATTAAACTAAATTTTGAGTAAAATAAATATTAATAATATTTAAATTGGATAAATATGTAAAAAATAAAAAGTATGAGTGTAATTTTTAAAGATAATAAAAGTAATAAATAATAAAAAATATAAAATAATATAAAAATATTATTTTTAGTGTGAAAATTAATATTATGAGTTTTTTTAAACAATTGAATGTCAGAGAAGTGAGAGATGAAATCGATAATTTCATTTTACGGTATTTATCACTTGAGTCGTTAGGGTGTGGAGAGGACATGGAAATCAAATTAACGTGCTTACATAAATTTCGTGCAAAACTTGCACTAAATTTGTGTTTTGGAGATTGGCTTAGAGAAGCAAACGTAATTTGCTCAAAAAATTAAACACACTTATTTAGTAGACCGGCAGAACTCGTTTCGACTGGTTCTTGAACATTAGAAGCCTCTCCGGGTCTCATACATCAACGCAGCGCAAGAATAACCTGAAACCCATTTCAGATTCTTGCGAATACAACCTCATTTTCTCCTACGACATCAAGAAGAAAAAAATAAAAATAAAAAGAATGTATCGTAGGAGTTTGTTAATTTCACTTAAAAGAGGAAAAGCAAAATCACCTTATGCTTTCCTCCTACACAATTCCTACTGCACAGATAATAACGGTAGCAGCGATGGGTTGCAAGGTTCAAGACTCCAGATCTTCGATCGTCACCTTAAACGCAAACAAGTAATTTCGATCAAAGCCTCTGGTTTTTACAACAGATTTTTTTTTTTGGTTTAATTTACTGGGTAGAAGTCTGTTTAAGCAATTTTTATTAGAAAGCAGACAATTCTTCTCATGAATTTTCTCGTTAATTTTTCTGATTATTGGAAACGTCTATTATTTTGCTTGTTCATGGTGCAATTACGTTTGGGTATCCGCGTAATTGTAAAATCTTTGTGTTGGCAGCGGGACCGAGCTGCTTGGTTGATGCGCCCGGATGATTCTTTTGTCAATGCTGTTGCTGATAATCTATTGGATCGATTAGAGGTGATAACATTCTTTTCCATTTTACATATTTTGTATCTCCGTTTTCACCCTTGAAAGCCTTTTATAATCAATACAATTGGAACTTTTCTACATTGATAGTTGAATTGCTGCGTGTTTGCCTTTTTTGTAGGATTGCAAAAAAACCTTTCCATCAGCATTGCTTTTGGGAGGTTCTTTGGAAGCTATCAGGTGTTCTTTACGGGGTCGTGGTAAGTAGGCATTTTGCAACATCTTCATCTCAATTGTGCTTATTGATACAATTCACCATATCTGTCTTTTACTTGTACCCTATATTTCTGGTCTATAGCTAGCCCAAAAATTTCAGAAGTTTGTGATATTGATAAGAGGCTAATAGTTTTATCAGCCCTTTAGACTCCAATAGGCAAAAACCATCTTTAAACCCCGAACTATAACGGTTTTTTCCATTGAGCCCCTATGTTTTTATTGTATTGCATTGAGCTCCCATTTATGAAGCTATTGAGCCATAGTTTGTCCAAATTTGACAGACAAACTGCAATTGTTTGTCACACTATTAAGTGGCAAGTAACAATTCGTTTCATATGCTGAATGGTCAAATGTTGGCTGACTAGACTTAGTAATGTTTACCAGTTAACAACAGTCAACATTACTAAGTCTAGGCAACCAATATTTGACTTATTCAGTATAGGACACAAATTGTCACTCGCTATTTAACAGAGTGTGATAAACAATTGCAGTTTGTCTGTCAAATTAGGACAAAATGGGGCTCAATTGCTATATAAATAAAAGTATAGGGGCTCAATGTAATACAATAAATGCATAGGGGCTCAATAGAAAAAACTGTTATAGTTCAGGGGCTTAAAAATTTATTTTGCCTACTCCAATGTCATGTGGACTTGAAAAGAATGGATGAAGGTTTGTATTTAGTTTTGACAAGAAGAAAAAGGCAAAATATATTTTTAAGCTCTTGAACTATAATGGGGTTTTTTCCTATTGAGCCCCTATGCTTTTATTTGATTGTATTGAACTCCTATACTTTTATTTATGTGGCTATTGAGCCCTAGTTTATCTTAAATTGACAGATAAAGTGTAATTGTTTGTCACGTTCTGTTAAGTGGCGAGTGACAATTCGTATCCTATGCTGAATGAGTTAAATGTTGGCTGGTCAACATTACTAAGGCTAGTCAGCCAACATTTGACTCATTCAGCATAGGACACGAATTATCACTCGCCACTTAATAGAATGTGACAAACAATTACACTTTGTCTGTCAATTTAAGACAAATTAAGGCTCAATAGCTACATAAATAAAGGTATAAGAGCTCAATGCAATACAATAAAAGCATAGGGGCTCAATAGAAAAAAACCGTTATAGTTCAAGGGCTTAAAGATGGTTTTTGCCAAAGAAAAATTATTGAGAAAGAAAGATAGATTGCAGCGGAGGGCAGGAAGTCCTCTTAGGAACTAAATAGATAACTGTGACATGAACATATGTTGTTTCTTAACTTTTGGGCAGCTATGCACTAATATACTAGCCAGTGATATGGTTGTGATGGGAAGGGAGAGAAATAAGAATTGTAGAAGATGCTGAGAGTGGGGCAGTACAGTGCTCAGAAGTAGTATCATCTTTACTCTAGCAATCAACTGGGGTAACCATTGTCCTATTGTGTGGATAGTCTAAAGTTATAGTGGGCTGATTCACTATGAGCAATGGGTGTCAATGGCATTTACTTTAGTACTAAATGAAGAAAGAAGTGCTTTTGTTGAGCCTCTCATTATTTCAGGAAAGAATTTAAAAAAAAAAAACTGCTTTGAGGGGTTGATGAGTTGCATAATTCCATCATTGGAAATGAATGATATATAATTTGAATGTGGATTAGACTTAAGATGTTGTGTACAAGATGTTGACCTTAGAAATTTTTTTCTTATAATCATATTACACAGGGGTTGGCACTCCCTTGATGAATATGAATTTGTTTCTTCATTTGAAATAGTAAACAAAAAGGGAAATTTTATGGTGCACATCCTAGGGCAATACATGTGTGAGAGCACACACGTGTATGTTAACTTATGTATTATTAAATACATGTCACCTTATCAGGCGCTTACTTGTTGGGAATCAAACTTGTTTTAAATGTCCGGTTGCATGTACACATGCAGAAGGCCTTTTACTTTTGTCTTTAAGCATCTGCACTAGCATTATGCAGCATGATCTCACAAAGAAGTTTATGGAAGTTGCTCATTTTCCTTTGCACATTTTCCTGGTGACTATCTTAGATGTAATGGTACAACTGCTCATTTAGTCTCTTTAATGTCAGGCTCCATTGAGAAGCTCATTATGATGGATGCATCCTATGACATGATTAAATTATGTAAAGGTGCAAAATATGATGCAAATGAAAATATCGAAACATCTTTTGTTGTTGGTGATGAAGAGTTTCTGCCTGTAAAAGAAAGGTCTGGCTGTAGATTATGATGTTTATCCATATTCATGTCAAATGAGATTACCATTACAAGATTTCATTTGACTGTAGTTTGTATCTGTGAATATGAAGTTCGCTAGATTTGGTAATCAGTTGCTTGGGGCTTCACTGGACGAATGACCTTCCTGGAGCCATGATACAGGTATGTGCATATTAATTTGGCTTTGTCTAGACTAGTTTATTTGTGCCAAGATGATAAGTTTGACTTTAGAATCTTGGAAGGGCCTTCTCTTCTTATTATAGTTACTAAAGGCACAAGGTGCAAAGGGAACTTGAAGCTTAGGCGCAACCACATGTCTAAGTAACATGTGGTGTAAAAAAGAAGAAAATTGAAAAATAAAATATATTTCAATTTGGCATGAATAAGATGTTTATATGGTCACTTATAAATACAAATCAATGCGAGAGATCTGTAAACGAAGAAACAGTTTAATAAATTGGTAAAAATGCAGCTATAAAGTAAAACATTATAGAGGTGCACACTCATTAACATTGTCTTCCTAGGCTGCCTTTCAAAATCATTAACATTGCCAACCTTTCAGTGGGTGAGGCTCTAGGGTTTATGCCTGGTGCGTGTTATCTTTTCTTATCATAGTGAGTAAAGGCACAAAGGGAACCTGAAGCCTAGGTGTAAGGCACAAACATGAGTCTAAGTGACATGCGGTGCAAAAGAGAAGAAAATAAAAATATGTATTCTATTTTAGTTTGGCATGAATAATATGTTTATAGGTCACTTATAAATACAATCGATGCTAGAGATCTGTAAACTAAGAAACAATTAAAGAAATTGATGAAAATGCCAATATAAACTAAAACATTACACAGGCGTGCACTCATTAACATTTTCCGTGTTTAGTGTTTGAGGCACTAGGGCTTGTGCCTGGTGTGCTTCAGGTGCACCTTTAACAATTATGCTTTTTGTGGATTGCCTGTAATGATTGTAAAATAAATCCAAGACCAACAAAAATTAATAGAATAGTTGGCAATTTGAACTGCCTATGTATGCGTGAAGATTTTGTTAGTGTACAAATGATTGGTTATTATTGTGTGGCTAACAATATGCCCAAGTAATATGGATGTTCTTTGTGTTTGAATTTGTTACAGTGTAAACTGGCGCTGAAGCCGGATGGTCTGTTTTTAGCAGCTATCCTGGGTGGAGAAACCTTGAAGTTGTCTACTTTTCTTTTCATTTTCCTTGTTTTAAAATTTCAAATTTAGATTCATTAATTTACTTGTTTGTTTTTCTACTTGTTTTAATTTATAAATAGGGAACTGAGAATAGCATGCACTGCAGCACAAATAGAGCGTGAAGGAGGCATCAGTCCTCGAGTGTCACCTTTGGCACAAGTATGTATGTTGTTGCATGGTAATTGCCATACTTCCTTAATCACATGCATATATTACCTTTTGGTAAACTTTGGAAACTAAAACAAACGGGTACAGGCATGCTTGTCCTGATTACTTGATTTGAATCCAATATTATGGTTTTGTACCTCTGATGGAAAGATTGAGCCAATTTTTTCTACTTTACCATTTAGGTTCGGGATGCAGGCAATCTTTTAACCAGGGCAGGCTTCACCCTTCCAGGTGTTGATGTTGATGAATATGTAGTTAGGTATAAAAGTGGTGAGAAAATTCTCCCGATAATTTTTGTTCCTTTGTTCTGTTCGATGAAGCTTTTTGTACTTAAATGATGCATGCTTAAATAAAAAATGTGAAGTATTCTTTTATTGGTCTACTATTGCATGGGGTTGGGATTCACCTTAAAGCAGACAAGAAACTATAACTGTACATGATGTAATGCTAACATCTGCATGATTGCACTTGTTCTAAAGATATGACTTTCTTAAGAATTGTGCATGATTATTTATGCCAATTTGTTTCTTTTTTGTTTCTTTCTTTCCGTCTTTCCTTTTCTCTAATGCCAATTTGTTTCTAGAAGTTAGGCTGAATTTGCATTTGTCTGTTACTACTATACAGTCAATAGAAAATTTTCATGTGGTGATGACACTAAGTGAATCATGGCTTTTAAGTCTGCTTGTCTGCTTTGCATTTTTATGGTTACTTTGTTCTATCTGCTGATCACATATGTGCTTTTTTGTCTATTTCACTCTTCATTGAAATCTCTCTTTCCTATAGTGGAAGAGCTACTAAGCAGTGATGATAAATCTTACATTTAAGAGGAACAGATAACAAGAGTACAACTAGACTAGATTAGAGCTACCATACCAGACTTTCCACTTTCTGTAATGGGAGCGAGGAATCTTGTTACATGATGTTTCACAGAAAATATTTTCCTGCATTGGCCATTGTGTGGCGCTTAAGAAAACTGCTCAATAAAATTATTTTCCCAGTAATAAGGGAAAACTGCTCAATGAAATCATTTTCCCGTTACTAAGGAAAATTAACCCCTTTCAAGGAAAATAACTTTTCTATTCTCAAAAGACATTCTCTCTACTGTTGCAAACTGTAAAATCAGAAACACACAATAAAAAAATCCATTGACATATACCTGATCCATGGTGGCCATCACAAATCTTAGCAAGAACATTAGTATACTTATGTATAATTTTCTTCCTACTTAACTATACGTAAAATATATGAAATTCTTGTAGGTGCAAACATTTTAAATCTTATTTATTCCAAAAAAAAAAAAAGATATTTGCTATTTTATCATGTCAAAAATAATTTTGAAATTATTTCCAATACTGCCTTATAGCAGATGTTAAGTAATTAATTTCAGAAATGTATCCCTTAAAAATATTTTCTACAGACTTGTTATTTTAAATAAGCAAAACCTAAATTTTTTCACTTCATAACTCTAATGTATTGAGCACCAGCTTGAGGAAGTGTCATTGGTTATATTGTGTTTTACTCAATAGGCTATGCTGTGAGTAATTCTAACAATTTCTTCCCAGTTCAACTTGTCTAATGTTTTATTGGCTATACTACTTGTTTGGTATTTAACCTTTTCCTTTTCCATATAGCAGTTGCAGTGCTTGAGAGTGCATTTCTTATTACTATACGCTGAGTCCTTTCAGCTGATAAATGCTAATCAGTTTGTGTAATATTTTGTGCAAGTTTTTGGCTTTTAAGATTGCTGTATTGAAGTTGGGAAACAAGGAATCCATTGCTGTCCTACATTTTGCGGTCTGATTACTTTTATCATCAAAGTAGGGTCTTGGTATTTTGTGAAGGGAATTTGCTGAAAGTCATACCAGCATTATATTAGATCAAATGGTTGCTCTCATACCATGAGCCAGCGAGCCCTCAAACTCTCATCCCATTTCATTTGCTTGTAACTAATTGTTTTTAATTTATTATTATTATTATTATTTATGACAGTTTAAATTGCATATATGTAATCACCCACATCTCCCTTTCTCTCATTATTCATATGACCTGATGAATTATGTCCCCTGCCTCTTCTTGTCATTATTCTTATCCTCTTTAGGACTTTATTTGTTTGATTACTCTTTCTCTCTTCTTGTCTTTCTTTCTTTGCTGTAGCTCTAGAGCTGATAGAGCATCTGCGTGCCATGGGTGAAACTAATGCTCTTCTGCAAAGGAATAATGTAAGGTCTTTGAATGTCAAACTTTCTCTTCTGTATATATATTCTTTCATGAGATGTAGGATGTAGACTAGGCCGCTTTATCATTTCTTTTTAGAAAAATTGATTTGTTTGTGAATGAAAACAGATCCTAAAGCGAGAAACAGCCCTGGCAGCTGCGGCTATTTATGACTCAATGTTTGCAGCAGAAGATGGCACTATACCTGCAACATTCCAGGTAAGCATTGTGAAACACCTTGGAATAAATTTTTGACAGGTAAAAGGGCATGTTCATTAGATTGGTCTCTGATTATATTATGGCAATAAAGTAATGATTATGCAAATTAGATTAGTTCATACATCAACTTCAAGAGTTTATTCATAATATATCATCACAATATTGGGATGAATAAATTCCAATATTTACGAATTTAGGCACTAATGGTTCTCACTTGGAGACATTCTCTCCCCAAATAAGAGCTCATCTAAAAAGAAAATCTTGTTTAATTGATAATCTGACCCGTCAATGCATCTTTATGCTTGTACAATACAGTAAAAGAAAAAATGTAGAAAAAGTATAAATAAATAATTGAACATGTTAACCCATGCACTCTTTAGAAAGCAAAGCAAATTCTCTCTCCCTATTATATTTTATCTTCCGTGCAATTTCCAAATAGTATTGCTCAAAATCATGTACTGCAGTATGTCGTCTGACTTAGTTATCTTTTGCACTGCCTGCCTTGGCATTTGTACATCGTAGGTTATTTACATGACAGGATGGAGGGAACACCCTTCTCAGCAGAAGGCTAAAAGAAGGGGATCTGCCACCATATCATTCAATGACATTCAGAAACAGTTTGGAAATAGTGACTGAAACCATCACATCTTTCACGAGTGTCCAATGGAATTGCAAGGCTCTATTTTAGGTGGCATTCAGTTCTTCAGATCATTAGCTTCTTCCTATTGGAGTTCGTAAAGGTGGGGAAGAAGAACTGGACCGGAGGAAAGGATCCTAAATTAGTTTCATAAGCTGCAATTTTGCTTGAATTACTTCACAAGATTAATTTTATTGATAAAGGGGTTGGTCAGCAAGAGGAAGGTTGCATCTCGTTATAGTTATTATTCTTGTTATCTAATATTTAGTAACCGTTGACCAAATACAGTGTAGTTATTATATATTGCAACAGCTCATCCAGACCCTAAATAATGATATTATTATTATTATTTTCAGTTTGGGTTTTCTCCGACGTGCGTATTCTAAGTGCACAGTTACAGAAATGGATAAGGGGAATTTTTTTAAAATATACGATATGGAAACATGGGGAAAATATAAATATTAAAAATGTGGAATATTAACTACCAATGATAATAACAACTAACTGTTTTGATTTAAATATTTTTTGTAGTTTTCATATATATTTATTCTTGAAAATGTTCCCTTTAATTAGTTTTTTTTTTTTTTCAATTTAATAGTCCTTTTAATTTTCATTTTTGATTGAGAATAATTTTCTCCAAAAAATCTAAAAGAAACTTTTTTTTTTTGGTATGAATGCATTTTCCATTTGTAATAATATATAGAAATAACTTCCATTCGTATCAGGGTGTGTCCGATATGTTTTCAACACATATACGTATCAGAAAACATGAGTATTCAACGCGGATTGGAAAACATGAATATTCGAAAGTATTTATGCAACCTAAATTTTGGGCCAAAGGTTTAATTTGGAACAACTTTTTCTTTTAAAACTGAATTATAACATTTTCCAAGTAAAATTTTACAAATCATGTTCTATAAAGTTTTCTTTTAAAAATAATTTTAACAATTGGACTAATAAAAAATTATTAAACTGACGGATATAATAGATATTTCTTAAAATATACCACTTTGTTGTAAAATTTTTAAAATTTTAAAAATTCTTAAGTATGTATAATATATTTTTTAAAAGTTTTTACAAATTTTAAAATTTTATAATAAAGTGATATTTATTTTTTAAAAAATTTTATCAATTTTATTTGTTAGTTTAAATAATTTTTATTAATCAATTATTAAAATTAAAATTATTTTAATTTAGAGGGCTTGATTGTAATTTTATTAAAGAAAAAGTTCCGTATAATCCTTTTAAAAAAAATTTTGTTGGGAACACAAAAGAACATAAAGATTAATGTGAACTTTGCAATGTAAGAGGATATTTTAAAATTGAGTAATTCTTTAGTACAAATATGTGTATCAATAGAAACCGTCAAATTAATACTTATTTAATCTTAATCATTCATGCATATTATGGGTATTGATATATAAGGATAATCAATGTTTGTAATTAAACAAAAATTAATCTAACGATTCTAATTTTATTTGTATAGATACAAATATTTGTAACGTAGTAGGAGCCTTTAAGAATTAACACTACCATCACCATCTCTAACATCATCAACATCACATTGTAATCCATCAAAATTAACATCATCACCTTCCAACACCAACACTGCAGTTAACAAAAATTAACACTATCTCTCCACCTCCAATAATACTAACATATAAAAGGATAAACCCATTACGAAGCTTTTGAACTTAGACACTTTATTTTATTGGGCTCCTGAATTTTTATTGTATTTTATTAAGTTCTCAATATTTTTTTTTGTATAAATCTAATAGTTTTGTTAAACTATGAAAAAGAAACAAAAACACCGTTATTTGAATATACATGTCGTTTTCACTGTGAGCAACTTTACATGATCGAAAGCTGAAAACAACACTATGAACTTCAGCTCCTCATGACTTGAAAGAAAATGAGAATCTAGACTTTGTTACAAATCCGTATCAAGCCATTGTCATGGCCAGAGCTGTTGAAGGCAAAAGAGTATAAATCACAAGAGAATAATAAAACTGAACACAAAAAATATATATATATATTTCAGAATAATCAAATACAGAAATTCTCTCTAAGGGACAATAGACCCCCTTTATACTCTCAAAAGATTTATATTTTTCTCTCGTACAATTCTTCTCTTCTTCTTATGCTTATATACACAATACATATCTATTTTTAGCTTTTACAAAGAATGGTTAAAAATCATTTTCTATAAAATGAATGATTTTTATTTAATTTGTTTAAACAACTTTATTTAGTGTTATATATATATATTGTAACTTCATTTTTTTTAGAAACACAACTATTTTTAGTTTAAAAATCAAGTTCACTTTTCAACATCCTCCCTTAAACTTGATTTGTTACTCTGCGTAAAATCCTTTGTTTGATAAATGTCTCATGTTTTAACGGCTTGGTAAAAATATCTATAACTTGATCTTTAGATCTTATGAATTTTACTTCAACATCCTTTTTGGCAATGCACTCTCTAATGAAATGATAGCGAGTATTAATATGTTTGCTTCATTCATGAAAGATAGGATTTTTTGGCAAAGCCATAGCTGACTTATTATCGACATAAATTTTTGTTACTTCCTTTTGGGATATACCAAACTCCCTTAATAAACCCTCAACCACAATGCATGACATACATAAGTAGTTATAGCCACATATTCAACTTCATAAGTAGATAGAGTAATAATAGGTTGCTTCTTTGAATGCCAAGTGAAAGTTGTATCTCCCATATAAAATAAAAGTCCTGTAGTGCTTTTCTATCATTGATATCACCAACCCAGTCACTATCATTAAATCCTATAAGATTGAAATTTTGAGAGTGAGTGTAGAGAAGTCCATAGTCATGTGTGCCTTTAATGTAATGAAGAATTCTTTTAGCAATTTTTAAATGTGATATTGTTGGAGTCTCCATGTAGCAACTTATTAAGCCCACTCCAAAAAGAATATCTGGTCTTTTGCATATAAGATACCTTAAGCTTCCAACTAGACTCTTGAAATAAGTTGGATTTACATTTTCTTCTTCATTTTGCTTGGATAGCTTGATTCCACATTCTACAGGTGTGTTAACTAGTTTACAGTCTTCCATTTTAAATTTCTTGAGTGTTTCCTTTGCATAATTCTCCTGCAATATAAAGATGTCATCTTCTTGTTGCTTTACTTCTATTTCAAGATAGTAAGTCATTAAACCAATGTCAGTCATCTTAAATTCTTTTGCTATAGCCTTCTTGAAGTCTTCAAATAATTTTGGATTATTGCCAGTAAAAATTAAATCATCTGTGTACAAGCATACAATCAATATATCTTCACTAAATTTTTTTATATAGAGAGCATGTTCATATGGACATTTTGAAAAATTATTTTGTTGAAAGTATTGGGCAATTCTATTGTTCCATGCTCTTGGAGCTTGTTTTAATCCGTATAGAGCCTTTAATTTTATAACTTGATCTTTATCTTTTGTTTTAATATAACCTGGTGGTTGTTCTATGTAGACATCTTCTTCCAGATAGTCATTTAAGAATGCAGACTTGACATCCATTTTAAAGATCTTCCATTTATTTTGAGTTGCAAGAGATATAATGAATCTTATAGTCTCTAAGCGAGCAACAGGAGCAAATACCTCATCATAGTCAATTTTAGCTTTTTGACTATAGCCTTTGGCAACTAGTCTGGCCTTGTACCTTTCCACTTCTCCATTTGCATTTTTTTTTTAATTTTATAGACCCATTTTACACCAATAGGTTTGTGACCTCTTGGCAATATTATGAGCTCCCAAGTATTATTTTTCTTAATCGCCTTAATTTCTTCATCCATTGCACTTCTCCATTTTTTATTTTGAGCAGCTTCTTCAAAGCTAACTAGTTCATAATCAGCAAGTAGACAAAATAGAGTCACCTCATCATTCATATTTTGTGTAACTGCATAAATTTCATCCAAAGTCCTTGTTTTAGGAGTTCTTTCATCTCAGTTTGCTGTAGGAGAATCTTTTATTTGTATTGCTATTGAATTTTGACTTGGTTGATATTCATTTTCTTCAAAAATTGAAAGAAAATTATACTTCTCTTCCTTGTCAATGCTTTAGCCCCAGGAAGCCTTTTCATCAAATTTTACATCTTTACTGACGATAGTCTTTCCTGTTGTTGGATTGTAAAGTATATGGCCTTTAGAGTTTTGTCATAGCCGATGAAGACATATTTTTCACTTTTGTCATTAAGATTAGTGAGAATTTAACATGGAACATGTAAATCGGCAATGCTTCTAAAAACTTTAAGGTGCTTGACATTCGGCTTTCTTCCATTCCATGTTTCTAAAAGAGTTTTATTCGCCATTCTTTTTGTAGGACTTCAACTAGTAACGTACACTGCTGTTATAACCCGAGTTTTAAATATTTTTATATTAAATCGGGATATGCAGTGTTAATAAATTTTAAAAATATATATTTGATTATTTAATTATTTTATGAATAATTAATGTTATTTTTACGTTTACTTATAGTTTTCTATGTAAAAATTATCCTGAAACTTATTATTTTGGGAAAAATAATATTTAAATTTAGTGCATTAATAATTTTAATATTATTATTGTAGAAAATTACATTATTGACCTTTGTTTCATGAGTCAATATGTATATATATACATGCACATATATGTGTGTGTGTGTATATATATATATACAAAAAAAAAAAAACATCTCCTTCTTCCTTTCTTCCTCGACACCAAGCCACACCCCCCCCCCCATCACCGTCCGTTCTGTCGTTCCCCTCCGTTCAGTGTGCCTCCCGGAGTGCCGCCTCTTCCTCTAGTAGCTCTGCTGCCCCTGTCACCTTCTCCGGCGCTGTCTGTAACCTATGGAAGCCGGAATAGCCGAAACTCATCCTTCCTCCGTTCACCGACTTTCCTGCCACTAAACTTGGTGATTCCAGTGCCGTTGAACTCCTAGAACTCCATAGAAATCAATTCCAAGCTTCTTGTAGCTTGAAAACTCGATTTGGTAAGGTTTTTATCTAGTTTTCAATTTCGGCCATTTTTTATTCTTATTTTTTTGAACTTCATTCTTTGAGATTCAAGCTTAGTTCCTTCAAAAATTATGTTTCCCTTAGCTTAATCTACCTCTGGGAATTTTTGTGTAATTTTTGGAATTTATTTTGATTTTTGTGAATTTTTTATTATTTTCTAATTTTCGTAAATTAATTAAATAAATTGTGAAATTTTGATTTTTAGTTTTTTTGGTGGTTGAAATTAATTTTATAATTTAATTTATAATTTTTGTAATTTTTGTGTAATTATTATAATTTTATTTAGTTTATGTCAATTTTAAAATATAGGTTATATATGTGTTTTGTTAAAATTAATTGGTTAATTGAGTATAATTGTTGATTTTATTGAATTATATGTTGAGAAAATAATTTTAGAGTAATTATATAATTTTTATTGAATTTTTGAGTATTTATAGTATATTATGTGAATTTTTATATACCAAGGGTATTTTGGTAATTTGGTAGTCATTTTAGTTAAATATTAAGTTTAATTGGTTTCAATAATTATTTGAGGTATAAAAATGATTTTTACAAGTTATTTACTATTTTTAACTAATTAAAACTATTTTTCAAAAATTATTTTCAAATTATATATAATATACTATTTTTGTAAATAAATGGATTTTTAGTATGTTTTTGGCCTAATTAAATATTTTGGATTTATAAAACGAATTTATATTAATATTGGTGTATTTATCGTGAAATATCGATTTTAATAATATTATATTAATATTAGGGTTTTTAAGTAAATATCGGTGAAATAATTATTTTTAATGTTTAAATATTTAAATTGCTATATTTTGGTATTAAAAAGGGCATTTGCAGTATTTATGGAATTTTTAATATATTTTGTGTATTTTCTTGTGAATTGTGAACCTCGGTCGGTGGAATTTGCAGTTTGAGGTCCGACCGAGGAGTTTTGTGAATTGTATTCGAAGTATATTTTTTTGCAGGACCAGCTCTACTTTTTAAGTAGAGAGATGTCTGTTCTACAGAGGAGGTTCTACCGAATTTTCGATAGAATTCTCGTAAAATGTGACATCGGGTCTAATTTCTATTCTCTATCTATGTCTAGAATTCTAGATCGAGTTTATAGAAATTAAGTTAGATTTATATTGATCTTCATGTTATTTATTTATTTATTAGTTGTGCCGAGACCGAGGCCTAGTGGACTAGGCCCGTCGGACCGATCTCGAAGAACGCACAACTGTGAGTTATTATAATGTATATGCATTGCTTAGGTTGCATGTTTTAGACTTCTATGTTTTTAATATCAAAATTTGCTTAATTGCCTATTTGAATATTTAAGTATATTTTAGTATATTTTTGGTATATTATGAAATAAATGCATGTTTCTCTTTTCAATTAAATATAATTTTTTTTTAAATATATTATTGGTTTAATTTAATATGTTTCATGATTTATTTGAGTTGATTATACATATATATACCTGAAATATACTTAGTTTATTTTAGATATATTTCCGGTATGTATATAGTTTATTTGTTTATTTTAAATATCATTATGCATCATTTATTTTCCTGAATGCATGTTTTAATATAAATGAAGGATATTAATAGAACGTGCTTCATAGTGGGCAACACTAGGACCGAGTACGTACCGGTGCAATAGATCGTAGGGTTAAATTACTAGCCTATTGGTGGATTATGACTTGTTGATTGATATGAGATGTGATTGAGAGTGTGATTGCTGGAGCTCAGTTGACCAAGTGTCTCGGGGCCAATCACACTGACAGTCAGACTACTGGAGCTCGGTTGACTTATTACTGTCCAGTTGGACTAAGTGAATTATTTGGAACTAAGTGGGCATGTATGGCTTAAGTGAGTTCTATTAATATTTGAGGTTGTGAAAATATAGGGTTCTATTTGATCCTTCATAAACCGATGGTTTTCATTATAAAATGATTTTCTTTGTATCTGTGTGTATTTGCCTGTATATATATTTATTATATATATACCTTTGAGTGATTGCATTTGTCATTTAGTTATGCATGTATATATATTATAATAATTCACTTAGTGAGGTCTGACTCCCCTCTGTTGATATTTTTCAGGAGAGTGTTCATCTTCAGACTTCAGCAGTAGACTTTTTTGCCGGATTTCTTTCGCTCCTGCTTTATTATGTAAATCGCGTACTTGAGTTTTATTTTGTATTCTAGACACTGCAGTAGTGGTTGTACTTAAATATGTTGTGTGTTGTTTTTGTTATTATAATTGTATGAGATTTTAAACTCAGAGTGTTACATTGAAATTTGTACTTAAAGATTTTATTATATATGAGATGTGATTTATGTTATTAAAGGAAGCTGAGAAATTATTTTATTATTATTTGAGATTTAATTTCCATTGAATAAACATATTATTTATTTTACTTTATTGCATGCTTTTATTCTTTTTTAAAGTTTGCTACGAGTTCCGGATTCGAAAGAATTCCCATTTCTTAGCGCCGGTCATGGCTCCCTGTTTTGGGTCGTGACAACTGCACAATCAACAGCTTGAGCCCAAAATTCTTTTGGCATGTTTTTAAACTTTAAGATACTTTTTGGCATTTTAAGAATGGTTTTGCTTTTTCTTTCTGTAACTCCATTTTGTTGAGGTGACCTTGGCACTGTTAATGGACGTCGGATTCCATTATCTTCACAAAATTCATTGAACTCTTTTGATGTGAACTCACCTCCCTTGTTTGTTCTTTTAACAAATAAATCCAAGTTTTATAGCTAAAATCATTAATAAAAAGAACAAAATATTTATTTTTACCATAAGAATTTGGATTTATTGGCCCATATCTGTCTGCATGGATGAGCTCGAGAGGTTTAATGGCTCGTGAAGTAGCTTCTTGTGGAAAAATTTTCTTAGCATTTAACTACTTCTCTCCATATCTTTTTAGTTAATTGATGATTGATAACAAACAAGTGATATATTCTGAAATTGAATCTTTATCACTCATTTGGGGAGATTCAAATTCTCGTTGTAGAGTTTTAAGATGAACTTTCTTGACTCGTTCTACACCTTTCTGAGAATTTTATAAAATCTCCTAGGCTTCTTTGGTGATGGTCCCACAAGAAACCTTTTTAAACATGCTTTCATCCAAACATGAGTGAATAATAGAAAGAGCTTGTTGATCTTTCTTGTGTACTTCTTGCAAAAGTTTTCTTTGATTTTAATTCAAAAAAGATTCATCAGTTGGTGCCTTATATCTTGTTTCCATAACATCCCAAACATCTTGCAAACCTAAACAGTTTTTATCCTAATGGACCAACTGTCATAGTTGTCTTTGGTGAGATGAGGGAGTTACAATGGAGCTATCCCACTGGCCATTTTTTGTCACAGTTAAAATGTAAAGCTTTGATACCACTTTGTTGGAGGCAAAAGAGTATAAAGCACAAGAGAATAATAAAATTGAACAAAAATATATATATTTCAAAATAATCAAATACACAAATTCTCTCAAAGGGACAATAGGCCCTTTACACTCTCCAAAAGACTTGTATTTTCTCTTGTACAATTCTTCTCTTCTTATGCTTATATACACAATACATGTCTATTTTTAGCTTTTACAAAGAATGGTTAAAAACCATTTTCTATAAAATGAATGATTTTTATTTAATTTGTTTAAACAACTTTATTTAGTGTTATATATATATATATATATTTTTTTTTTTTTTTTGTAACTTCACTATTTTTAGAAACACATATATTTTTATTTGAAAAATCAAGTTTACTTTTCAACAAGAGATTCACTGAAGCAAAGAGAAAGGCTCAAAAGATGCAAATTGAAATACAGAAATTGGATGAGGAAGTTAATGAAATGAGGAGAAAGAATGATGAGGAAAAGGTTGTTATTCAGGACTTGGAGTTGGCACTGATAAAGCGCATAAGAAGAGCGGAAAAGTGCAGGCGGCTAGCAGAGGCTCAATCTTCATATAGGACTATGCTACAGAAGATGATTAGAGATGCTATGCACCATTAAGATCAAAACTTAAAAGTACATGAAAAAGATTGTTACATCTCTGTCTTGTTACAAGTTGAAAAAAATTAAATACTCGAAATGTCTCTTCTGCAGGAGTGTAATTTATAAGGAACAAGTGAGACTGAACTACGCTGCAAGTAATGCACTCATGTCAATTCTCGAAGCGCAAAAAGCAATTTATGATAACTCAAAGAAAGAACTCCATGAGAAATTCAAGCAAAAAGATAAGCTTGAGAAACAGATTAGGCCTGAATGGGAACATGCAAGGAAGAGATCAAGAATGGATGATACCTTATTCGAAGATAAAGACAATAAAGATACTGTATTTGCCAGGAATTGATCCGGACCAAAAACCCCTGTGCACAAGGAGCTGTGAAAACAACCATGTTCATCTAGTAAAAAAATGAAAGAAAAGATCATTAAATGAATTGAACTGAATTGACCTTAATTAAAAAAAAGTTGCAAAATGCTTACAATTTTTAATCTTGTAATTTCATCTGAAGTAGGATGTCAGGTAGAAGTCTCTCATTTTGAGAAGCACAGCAATGGCGCGCGATGACCGTCGACACCATTTCGCCCAAGCGGACCGGTGGTGAAGCCGGAGGAGAACTGAAGCAAATTCAGAGCTCCGATGACATAAAGCTTCCTGGAGAGGATTCCAACCTGCAGAATCTTGAAGTGAGCCGTTAGCGCCAGCAGCAGCAAGAGCACGAGCAGCAAACAAGTCATTCAATCGTACGGCGAGATGAATAGTAATTTCACGTTAGAGAACATCTCTGCGGTCGAGAACAACAGAGATCTGATCGGCAAGTAGCTCTTGAGCTAGTGAATCGGATTCGGTATGGATCTGAGAGGGATAAAATAAGCGAGGGAGAGTAGCAAACACACAAATAATACTGTTTTTGTTTCTTTTTCATAATTTAAGATTGTTGGATTTTTTCTTAATTATATGAAAATAAAAAATTGAATACTTAATAAAATATAATAAAAATTTAGAGGCTTAATAAAATAAAATATCTAAATTTAGGGACTCAGTAAAATAAAGTGTTTAAGTTTAGGGGCTTCATAATGAATTTAACCTATCTAAAATGAAATAAATAACAACACATCAAATAAATAAAATCAACATGAAAAATAAAATCTTGACAAAGAAGAAGATGGAAAAGATAATAATGATAAACAAAGGTGGACTTTTCCCATTTTAGTGTAAAAAAGAAATTATTTTATCACTTTAAGATAGTTTTTAAAATATTTCTAATTTTAAGATAGTTTATAAAGTTATTATAGATTTGGGATAAATTTTATTTAGGTAGACTGACCAGACCAACACCATCAGTCAAACTAGCAGATAGGCCATTTCCACTGTTTCAAATGGGGGAGATGGATAGCCTAATTTCTTTTTTTAGAACTCCACCATCTTCGATGGTGGAGTTCATAGGCTAAATTTTTTTTAATGCAACAAGGCAACTTTGCAGAAGAAAAAAAATGACAAGATTATTTCACTGAAGTCAATGCAATTGGTTTTCATGAATGTCATATATTATTCATGCAAATGATTGAGTTTTAATTGATTAATGATATAATATCTATGCAAATAAAGCTGATAATTAGGTAATTATTAGTTAGTAATTAGGCCATCATAATAATAATTAAAAATTAAAAATTAAAAAAAATCAGACCACACACACTCATACATAAAATAATAATTATTATAATATGTTAAATTAAATTAATCATAAAAATATTAAAATTAAAAAAAGTAATAATAATATGATGATATTATTTTTAATATAATAATAAAATTAAAAAAAGGGCAATAACACAACACCCATAACACTCATGTAAATTCATACATAAAGGCTCCACACACACCACTCATTCATAAATAATAATAATAATAGATTGAATTAAAATAATAAATTGTTAAATTAATAAACAAAAAATTATAATATTATTATAAATAAGAAAATGATGAATTTTTGTTAACATATAACTTAAAGTACATTATATTTGTTCTATTTTAACTAAAATTATATGTATGAACTTACATTATAATTGAGTTTTTAACTACAATATACAAAAATGACTATGTTTTAATTACTAATTATCTAATATAATATTTAAAATTTAAAAACAAAAAAGTCATAATATTATTATAATTATGATATTATTTTTAATATAATTATAATTAATCAATCATAATCATTATAATATTAAAATTTAAAATTTAAAACAAGTAGGCCAATTACACAACACACATAATAATCATATTAGTACAACAGTAATGATAATAAGAACAGAGTAATATGTTTTATAAGTTATTGTTTAATGATAAATAAGTAACATGCAAAAATAAAACCAAAAATAAACTAAAATAAATTAAGATTGACAAGGCTTTTTTTTTCATACTTTGGATTGTAAACCCAAGTTACTGCGTTGTACTATTCGACTGGAGCTCATGTCAATAAACTATGAAGAACAAAAACTACCTCCACCTATAAAAGAAGCACCAACATCATCATCATCATCTTCGTTATCACCATTGTCATCCTCGTTGTCATCGTCATCATCAGTAGGAGTGGAGTTCCGAGGCATAAACATATTTGGTCGTGTATGGGGTGTAAAATGTGAGGGTGCTAATGTAGGTTTAAAATATAATGGTTGTGTCAGTGATGCATGAATTGGAGTGGTAGATTGAGAAAGGAAAATTGTTATGGGATCGAAAGCTGACATCATTTGATGAGGCGAGGGAAAAGGACTAGAAGGATAAGAAAATAGAAATTGGTTAAGAGGAGTCAGCTTCAATGGAAAAGTTAAGGAAGAAGGTCCAGGTGGCTGAGAAAATGGAAATTGAGAGGAAGGAATGAAAGAGGATGAAGAGGGCCAGGTGGATAAGAAAATGGAAAATGAGGGGAATGAATGAAAAAGGATGAAGATGAATTAGATGGATAAAAAGAGTAAAACTGATTAGCAAGAGGATGAAGAGGGAGTAGTAACATCAACAAATATAGATGAGAGGTTAATGTTAGTAAGAGATGATGAAGGGGTTAACTGAGTATGAAAAGAGACATGAGGAGGAATAAGAAAAAATGAAGCTATGACTGAAAGACGTATATTAGTTAGACCATATCGTCGTGTGTGACGTTGATAATGTCTAATCGTCTGCTCATCAATAGCTCTAATATTTTATAAGTGTTCTTGGAATGGAACATGTGTTAGTGTAGGTTCAGGTTGGGGCATATCATTAGTAACTCTATGTCTTGAATCATTAAGTGTAAATAGTGCACTATTGGATAGCCATGTGGACTGAGCTACATCTTGAGACAAAAATATATGCTTAAAAGCATTAGCCTACATGTTAAAAAAAATGACAAATATTATTATCCATAAGTAAAACATAAGTTAACTAATTCAAGACTAAGAATGAATGTGTACATACAATTAATACCAATTGAGCACTCCTAAGTGAGATCCATTTGCTTGTAACAGATCAGTACCATTTTAAATACTATGAATGATAATGTTTGGCTTAATGTCTACAACACTATGAGTGTGATGAGCCCAAAGATCCACCCATCTTACATGTTTCACTAGCCAATCAACATCTTGGTCACACGAATCATTAGAATGCAAAGCATCAAGCTTGAATGGTACGATAGGTATATGCTAGGCATATCCAAATTGATGTAATACCCTGTTAGGGTAGTGCTATTCAATAGTATGAATACAAATGAGTGGCACTACTAAATGCCAAATGTCATAGCCCTGTAAACAATAAGCTGGCAGAAGTTGAATAACTTAATTATTATAAGTCTCCCACATAATATAAAAAAAACCAATATATGGTTAAAAAATTTGTGTTATGTCAGTAAAATGTAAAATACATTATGTCTTTCAATGTTCACCTTTTCCATGGTAAATTATACCTCATCCTCCTATGCGTTATCGAGTTTAAAGCAAATGTCGCTGATGACATGCAATGGAATAAAAGTAGTTGTTCGGGATCTACTCCATTTGAAATAATTGTATATTGAAGTTAGTTACATATGTTAAAAGTTAAAAATTTTATTTCATAAAACATAATTATAAAAATTTATACCTTTGGCCTAAAGGTGCATTTGATGGAATTGCACTATTATGTAGTGTGGGAGCAAGAAAAGGAAACTGTTCCCAAGCCCATAATTGAAGTAGAAATAGTGAGCCTCTAATATGTGCAACAAGTGGCAATCTAGATGCTTTACATTGCTCTCTATATAGAAAAGCCAAACATGTAGATCCCCAACTGTATTGATCGATAGTGTCAATATTTTCTAAATACAGCAGAAAATACAAGTTGACTTTTCCTATACTAGTAGTTGGGAACACTAAAGATGAGCATAGCTATAAGATGCATTCATGTGTATGCTTATACAAAGTTGTATGGTTAACAATTTCCAGCAAAGCTGAGAAGTGTGTATAAAACCATGAACTTTTTACTATCGAATGACAGATATTATTTGGGTTTGGAGCAATCCATAAAAGTGCTTTGCACAAGTCAACGTAATCACGTCTGACTCTATTAGGTTATTCGATTAAAAATGTAGTGAAAATTTAAAAATTAATCACAAAACCGAACTAGGATCCATGTAATTCGATTAACTAATTGATTTAAGGTTTCCAAAAACCTTACCATAGATGCAAAGAGTATACAAGAATAATGGAAGGACAAGAGGAGATTCACTCTAGTGACACCCTATCTCGAGCTTTTAGTTTTCTAAGCCGGATTAAGATGTCTCCAAATGAATACGTCCTCCATAAGTATCCACACAAACAACCTTGAATCAAAATGAATGTGTGTGTGCTAGCACGTTTTTCTTGATTGTCTCACAACTCAAGAACTCTGTGTTTTATTTTCTAAGAGGAGAGAAAATGAATTTTGGTGGTAGAATAATAAGTATGTGAAACCCTAAAAAATATGTCATATTTATAGACCTCTCAATTAAGGTTTCATTTACCAAAATGAATTATGGTAATTTCTCACTTACTAAATTTTTTTTGGTATATTTCACTTATTCTAATTCTGAGTTTATTCAAATACCAAATTAGAAATAATTTCCTATTTATTTAAGATAACCATTACCTTAAATAAATAAATATATACATACATATATTTATTTATTTCCATAGAGCACCAAATTGGAAATAGTTTCCTATTTATTTAAGATAACCATTACCTTAAATAAATAAATGTATACATATATATTTATTTATTTTCACAAGCTTTATTAGGCTTGGTAAACCCATATTCGTTTTGGGCATATTTTAAGTATGCGACCTTGTATGTTCACATGACATTAGCAGTGGGCCTGAAATTCTTATTTAGGCCTACAAGTCATAAGTAGCCTCTAACAAGACATTATTACGACTACCTAAGTCATGTGAAGGTTAATAATCTGACATAACATAATTCATAGTGAATATTGTAGTCATTTTGTCATATGATATCTTAATTGAATATAAGACATAGTTTCTGTCATTCTTATACAATTCAATTATATTATTTCTTAATTCTAGGCAATGATAACTCTTTATCAATTCCTTTTAGCATGGCCATGCATTTTCTTCAGTCTATATTATTAAGGGGCTCATAGATATCTTACTTAAATTAAATGAGAGACAAATTCTTTCTTAATCACTCATATTCCTCACATAACTCATTTCACATCCAATAACAATATAATTTATCATTTGGTTTAAAGATAATGGTAGATTATTTCAAAATATAAAGTAGTTATGTAGCAGTCCATGGTGATTTTAAGGTTAGAAGACTAAATCAATATTACTGTGATGAGAATTACTTATGACAATTATCTATATAGTATTCTTATGATGGGTCCAGTACATTATTTCTCAAATAAGTACCTATGAGTTGACTTAATATCTCATATTCATAATTAGTAAAACATAATCAAAAGTCAATACTATACTAGCCTTTATAAATTATAATGACTAAGGATCATTTGAATAGAACTCATATTTAATATTAGGGTTTTACTATCAAGTCATATACTTGATAACCTTAGGAAGAACTAACTATTCAAGTAATTATCACAATAGAAAATGATAATGAAAATGCCTTATTAATAAAATTATAAAGTCAAAACATGGTCATACATGATTAACCTAGTGCATATCACTAACAAACTTTGCCAATAATCGGACGCCCCTCGATAGATAATCTAGTTAATATACCAACATCCTACAGCATAATAGTCATCTCTTCATCAGGAAGATGGAATGTATATGTCTCTGGTCTCCATTGGTCTATAAGTGTTGTAATGAGGTGCCAATAATAAAGATATAGTCGTACTTGAAAAAGACTAAGAAATCCACCATCTCATAATAAACCTTCCATTTTTGGAGTCATATTATCATAAAAGTTCCTCCTTATAATGGTATATAGACATGATATTGTTGTTTGATAATCAATATGAAATAATTAATAAAAAATATTTCATATTATTTATGAAAAAATTTAAATGCTGAATATACATTAACAATAAATCAAGAAGTACAATAAATTCATACCTTATTATGCTAGATACCCTCTAACCTATGCTCCCTCTATAGATATAACAATGAACTATTGTAGGGGCCAGATTGAATGCAGTTGTGTGGTTCAACATTACACTCCATTTATATATATCTATATCTACAAAAAAATAAATGAAAAATGTTAATATTGAAAAAAAATTAAAGTACAACATTATAATAATGATAATGCTATAAGCTAATACAAAGTAATATTGACATGACTACACAATTACATGGGCAATAGTAATCAATTGTATATAGTACAACATAAAGCACACCACATAATGTGATAAGACAATACATTATCATGTGAAAACTAACTGTAGATGGAATGTCATTTTGCTAAAGTTAATATATATAAATAAGTAATATGTAATAAAATTAACATCACCAATCTTCTTATTCTTAAAAGAAATAACATATGGATAGAGCTTCAAGAAATGGGAGAGGCAGGTTGTGGGTACTACCAGAAAATCAAGATGATTATTGACAACTAAAAGTTTATGATCTTAAAGAATATTATGCTAACCTAAGACGTGAATGGTCTTTAAGAGTTCATGAATTTGAGAATTTACTACGTTAATTAGGATCTCTTATTGTACGACACATGTCATTATTAATGGAATGAAGAAATCATTCACAATACGAGGTTGTTATTAAAAGAATTCGAGAGGAGAACAACATGATGTTCATCAGAAGATCAGGATATTATACGTTAAAACTTGCTAAAAATCAAGCTACTACAATGGGTAGAGCCATTTCTGAGTTAGAGGTAAGAATGTTTTAAATAATTTAATGTATATTTTTTACTATGAAATGTCAAATGAAGAGTAGTGACATTAGTTTAACAATTTTTACATTTAATATATTTTATTATATTATGTTTCATCATCTGATATTTCAATATCAAAATTGCATTCATGTGAATGCACTATTGAATAAAAAATGTTAGTTTGTCGTTGATCACTGTCTTCAAATAACTCTTATGCACGCTGACGAAAGAAATACCTATTCAATCATATTTTTATGCGATTATTCTCTTCTTTAATTTGATACAAGGCATTGCATATTTCAACTGTATTACTGCATGTCATTTCAATTGCCTGCCATTTTAGAACTTGTATTTTAGTTCTATAGCTTCTTCATGCAAGGCTTCAGCTTATTGTTCACGATAATTCCACTCTTCAATCATTTTAACCAAAACACCATGATTATCATATTGGGCTAGATCTAATGGATATAAAAAGTCATAATTTAGAGTCCAATGAAGTCCGGTGGCCCTAAAAATATTGCCTGGACCATAATGTTTAGACATTATTCCTACAAAATTAAACTTTAATAAACGAGAGTAAATAAGTTTTTCATGATATATAATGTAATAATTATATTTTTTTTACATTGCATTAATAAAACTTTGGTAAACAAAAAGGAAGATATTTTACAAAATCATTATCAGTATCACTATAATCTTCTATGCCATAAGTATTTATATGTGGCAAACTACATTCTGATTTATACTTATACTATTGCTTAATTTGTCATTATCCTTATGGTAATTGTCTAAGCATTGACTCATTATATCAATCTCCTTTTTTAATTGGGTCATTACAACTTTGATTTATGCTTGACTTTGTCTGTGCAGAGTAGCTGAAATAGCCTTGGGTTTTGGTAACTCATGATAACCATAATAAGCTTTCAAATTCACATTTTATTTCCCATAATTGACTCTATTTCGGAGCTACCCTTATAATCATGTTAGATGAATCTCCGATATCATCTAAATCATTTGTTTGATATCTAGGAAAAATATGATTAACATTTCCTTTTTCAAGAGTAGAATAAGTTGCACAATTTTGGAATGATCTTTTATTACCATACCATATGACACCATTAGGGTCTTGATTCTTATCAATAAATTTTATTATATTGCTACTAAGTCCTTCAAGTGAGGTAGATTCAACTTTTTTTGCTTTTTTTCTTTTATTCATTCTAGATTAAAAAAAACTTAAAATAAGAGTAATTAATACACACTAATAAATTAAAAGCATAATAACAAACATTAATTGTCTTAAAAATACATTAGTGCATTATAATAGAAAAGTAGTTGGTCTATTTATGTCACGACCCAAAACAAAGGCCATGACCGGCGCTAGGGAACGTGAATTCTTTCAAATCCGGAACCCGTAGCAAGCCTAAAGATAACATAAACATGCGATGATAATAAAAATATATAATGCAGCGGAAATAAAAATAATAAATATCCAAAATAATATCCATCTCTCATATATAAATATTTTAATACAAATCCAGTTCAAGTATAATACAATATCTCACATAAATAAAATACATAAAATCCCACAATTAATTTACAACTACTGCAGTGTCTAGATTATAAAAAAAATAAGACTCAAGTAAGCAGTTTACATAAAGAAGCTGGGACGGAAGAAATCCGACGTACAGGCCTGCTACTGAGGTCTGAAGATGTTGACTCTCCTGAAAAATAGTCAACGGAGGGGAGTCATACCTCACTGAGTGAATTACTATAATATATATACATGCACACTAAATGACAATGCATACAATCAATCGTATATATATCTAATATGTATATATACAGACAAATACACACAAATGCTGTAAAATCATTTTATATATTTTTATTGAAAATCATGGTTTATGAAGGATCAAATAGAACCCTATGATATCGAAAACCTCAAACAGTGTTAGACAACACTTTAGCCATACAGGCTCACTTAATCCAAATATATCCACTTAATCCATTTAGACAGTAGACTGACCCCGAGACACTAAGTCAACTGAGCTCCAGCAGTCTAACTGCCAGTGTGATTGGCCCCGAGACACTAGGTCAACCGAGCTCCAGCAATCACACCTCCAAACCATATCTCACTCATCAATTAATCTAATCCCATCAATCTCCACAAATAAGTTAGTAATATAGCCTAAATGCTATAGGCGTATCGGTACGTACTCGGTCCTAGTGCTGCCCACTAGGTACCACGTTCTATTGATATCCTTCGTTAAAATATGAACCATACATTCCTAAAAATAGATGATGCATGAACTTAAATAAGATAACAACATAAACCATATATATACTGGAAATATACCAAAAGTAAACCAGGTATATTTCGAGTATATATACGTCAAATAAATCCAATTAAATTACAAAATAAGTTAGGAATATATTCAAAAACATTTTAAACACAATTCATTAATAAAACATGCATATAAGTTAATATATACCAAAAATAAACCAAAAATATACTTAAATACAATCACATTATTTATGACTTTTAATCAAAATAAAACATATATTTCTAAAATCATGCATCCTAAACATATATATATAAACTAGTAACTCACACTTAGTGCGCTCCACGAGATGGGTCCGACGGGCCTGGTCCACTAGCCCTCGGTCTCGGCGTCACTAAACAAACAATAAATAACCGACATTAGAATAAACCTAACAGAAAATCCTAGAATTCGATCTAGAGTATTAAACACAGAATTGAGATTAGGGTTCGACCGGACATCACGTTTTACGAGAATTCTATCGAAAATTCGACAGAACCTCCCCTGTAAAACGGACATCTCTCTACTCAAGGAGTAGAGCCGACCCTGCAAAGAAACACACTTCGAAATTCAAACACAAAATACACCCAAAACCCCTCGGTCGGACTCCAAACTACAGTCTACCGACCGGGGTCCACAATCACAGAATAATTTCAGAAATACCAAAAATACCCTTATATCATAGAAATTCATTTTATACATAGAATTTACATAATTAACCTTAAAACACTGTAAAAACCGATAAAAACTCATTTTATTAGTAAAATCGTATATTATATATATATTTGAAAATAATTCACGAAAAATAGTTTTAATTAGTTAAAAATACTAAATAATTTTTAGAAATCATTTTTATACCTTAAATAACTATTAAATCCAATTAAATTAAATTTTTAGCCAATTTAGGGTAAAATTACCAAAATACCCCTATATATATAAATATACTAAAATTCATTCAAAAATTCACCAAAAATTATACAATTATCCAAAATTAATTTTCTCAACATATTTATCAATAATATCAATAATTAAACTCAATTATCCAATTAAATTCAATTAAAAACATAATTAACCCTAATTTCCCAAAATTACATAAACTTCAATAATTCAAAATAAATACATAGAAATTCATAAAAATTCCAAATAAATTCCTATAATTCACTTAAAAACCTAATTTAACCATAAAACACAATTTCATAATTTAAATAATTAATTTCCGAAAATTAGAAAATAATATTAAAATATTCAAAAATACCCAAAAATCAAAATAATCTCCAAAAATTCCAAAAAAATTTACACATGTAGATTAAGCTACTAGATCAACATTTTTGAAGGAATTTTTCATTAATCAATCAATTCGAAGCTCAAAAAAATCAAAAACTCTAATATGGCCGAAATTGAAAATTCGAAACCTAAGCAAATCAAGACCATTTCATCTCAAACCAAAGCTAGAATCACACTCACCGGAGCTCAAGGAGAAGAAAGAGACCGGCGGTGTCGAAAATGGTGGCCGGAATCGTCGTGATCGACGGTGGCTCGACTTTCGGCTTCTCCGGCCAAAAATGGCTTCTAGGCGTCGGAATCAACTGCTACAGGCGGCGAAAGAGGCTGGGGAAGGTGGTGGCACACCGGACGGCACACCAAAGGCAAGGGAACGCCGTGAAAAATGGCGGACGGCGATGGGGAAGGTGATCGGGGAAGAAGATGCACACGGGGGCAAAATGGTAATTTTTCCAAAAGTTTTGGTTTTTAACTTATAATATGTATATATATATATATACTTTATACTATATATTAAAATAATATTAAATTACACACATTAAATATACGCCACACACTTAATATTTAATATTTTAAAATTTAATATTAATTAAAAATAATTAAATAATAATAAAATAAATAAACAATAATAAAATATTAGGGTAATATATTAAACCCTAATTAAATAAATAATTACATGTATACACGGTGTTTAGTATTTTAAAAATACGTATGAGTTCATGCAAGTCCGTAAATATATTTAAAATAATTAATAATAAATTATTTACGTGAAAATTTCTCCGAAAATAAAAGTCTCGGGAAAATTTTACGTAAAGCACTGTAAATAAGACACAATAATTAAAATAGGTTTTAAATACATACCAACTCGTAAAAATATCATATAATATACATACGGAAATTATTAACACTGCATATCCCGATACATTGTAAAAATGTTTAAAAACACGGGATATTACAATTTAAGAAAAATAATTAATTTAATCCATAAGTCCTTGAATTATGGCCTGGTAAATCACATTTTCAGTAGAAATTCTTTTGACTGGCTTGAGAAGTGCGTTAGTCCATTTCATCCCGGATGTGTAATGATTTTGGTCTACCCCTTTTTCACTTCCAATCCGGATTGGGTACAAAGGGAAATTCATTTGACTTGGGCCAATATTCATGATGACCCAAAGGTACAAAACAAGCAAACCAACATCTCAAACTATGGCTCACCGAGTGGAAAGAAGTAATATATTCTTGGTAGTTAATGTTATAAGCCAAATAACCAACAATTGCATGAGAACATAGAATTTTAATTTGTTGAAATTTACTGTATGAACACCTTCTATTCAAAAGATCGATGACTTGTTTTTGTCCACCTTTTCTAAGGGAATGGTTGAAACCAGTTTTTATTTGAAAAACTAGATTTTGCTTATCATATCTTTTCATAATATTGCCATTTGCCTTATCAATCTGATGTTTGATTATCTCCACACTTTAGGTGTCCACAAATATTCTTCATTCATCAATCTTATATATTCTACTCTATGTTTATCAAACATATCAACCAATTTTAGAAAAAATTATTGCATTATGGTCATTACAAGCATTATTTCAATATGGAATTTACATATTCTATATAGTTTATTGTCATGACACCATGGCAATGATTATCATCATGCGATAAAGTCCATTTTTCCTTTGGAATTTTGTCAATCCACTACTTTGACTCTTTATGCTTTGCCTCAACTTGTGACATCCATTTATTGAATTTATGTTTATAATTTTCTTAACCTAAGTAAAATGAATGATTAGTTTTAACATTTAACAAGTGTCAACATTCAACAAATGGATGAGGTTTTTCTTATTTACGTACAACTTTCTCAATGATGTTCTTCATTGGTGCATTCTTGAACTTCATATTGTAATTGCTAACCATATGGCATAGATAATATCAATGTGGATTCACATGCCATGTTGGTTGCTTCATCATATGCTTTATGCCAATGTGACGATAAAAAATTACACAAATATCATCTCTCCCATTATAAATACTAATTCGTAACATTGACATAAAATACCCTAATTATCTTTACTTTTTTTTTCCACTAAAGCGAATGCAATAGGTAATATAGCATTATTTCCATCAATTGCTTCAGCTGTCAATAAAACATTTATATACTTGCCATATAAAAATGTGCCATCCACATACAAGATAGGTTTGCATAATTTGAATTCATCAATACATGGCTTGTATGCAATGAACATCTGCTTAAATTATCTTACACGTTTAATAAGACAATAATTGATTAAATATGCCTCCCCTTCATAGTGCCAGAAAGAACCGGGATTAACAGACACAGTAGCATGTATAAAGTGACACAATAATTGATATGACTCATCCCAATCACCCCATAAATTTTTCATTGCTTTCTGTTTTGTATGCCAAACTTTCTTATATGTAGGTGTAATACCAAATCGCTCATTCAACCCTGCGAGCAATGTTTTGACCTTAATGTCAAGTTGCTCTTGTAACATTGCCTGAATGTAACTACAAATAAATTCAAAGTCAAATTTTTTATTGTCTTGACTTTGACTAGGAGCACTGTAAGTGTGGGGCCCGTCATATCTAGTTATCTACAATAACCACTTGCTTTCTTCTCAGTTGCTCGTACTCTCTAGTTGCAGTTGAATTTGCAAACTAGTGTAATTGTATTCCTCTTCATTTCACAACTTTAAAATTACTGCCTAACTTGCATTAAATATAGTTTGCAAGCTATTTTCACTACTTCTCTCGAGTTAAATAATATACCCTTTGCAAGTTCTTTTGAAGGCTCCCAAAAAATGTTATCAATATTTGAGGGATCTTGGTTCACCTGTATTTCCTCAATATTAACGCACTCAAACTGTGAACAAACATTTGACACTATTCAATCCTTCAACTAATCTAACCATCTCATTATTCATCATCATCATAAACATCATCATCATTTTTTTCATTGCCATCATCATCTTTATTAAAAAAATCCTCTTCATCATCCTCATAAGTGTTATTACCATTATATAATTCCTCATCATTATCATCAAGTTCGTTATCGTCCAACATCTCAACACATGCATACTCCTCCTCCTCCTTAATTTCATGTTCATTATGATTATAGTTTGAGGGTCTAGCTTTATCAGAATTGACATAACTCATTCTACCATTGCTAATTTCAACATAGAGTTTAATTATGACCCAGTTAGGAAATTGACTAACCATTTCAAACATTTATCTAACATTATATGCATCTCGAATTTCCATAAAACCAAAAACCATTTGTCTACCATATCCTATAATTGAATGTTTAAACAATATTTTCTTAATCACCATAGCATTAGTTATTCCAAGTGCTTTTGTAATTTTATTCTGTAATCCCTCAAAATCAAAATCCTTACTAAAATTGACCATTCTTGATTGTGCATAACATTCGGGCCATACTCGGTTTCAATTATTTGGTGGTCCAATAAATCATTAGATATCGTGTTGTCATCATGTTCCCTTATTTCATATCAAAATTATTACAATTTCAAATTATTTCTTAAAAAGTAAATAATCTTAATTAGAAATACAATAAAAATTGTTTTCTAAATTAAATTACAGGATATGTTAAATTATTTAATTACAACTAATTATAAAATATAAATTTTCACAATTCCAAATATAATGACAGTAGTTGTTTTGAATCACAAGTAACAAATAATTTAATAAAATATCATTATTATTCACAATTTATATATATAAAAAATACCTCTTTGATGCGAAATTAGAAATCAAAGCTACTGCGATGTTTCCTCCTAAAAAATATGTACAATCACAACAAATTGGAAAAATATTATTAAAAAATCTAAACAAGTAATAATTAATTAAACAATTTACACATTTTATATGTTCACAAAAAAATAATTCATATATAAGAATAAAAAATTTGTTCACAATTAACAACTCACTAACTAATGTTATCCCCACATACATATTAATAAAGTCACTAACCATCAACATTGTCACGACCCAAAACAAGGGCCATGACCGGCGCTAGGGAACGGGAATTCTTTCAAATCCGGAACCCGTAGCAAGCCTAAAAATAAAATAAATCATGCAATAATAACAGTAACAATATAATATGCAGCGGAAATAAAAATCATAATATCATAATATTATTCATATCAACTAGATTTAAATCGAATTTCATCTTATAGATATAAAATCTTTAATACAAATCCAGTTTCAATATAATACATCTCTTTTAAAATAAAATACATGAAATCCAATACCTTAATTCACAACTACTGCAGTGTCTAGATAAAATAAATAAGACTCAAGTAGATAATTTACACAAAGAAGCCGGGGCGGAAGAAATCCGGCGTATCGACCTGCTACTAAGGTCTGAAGAAGTTGACTCTCCTGAAAAATAGTCAACGGAGGGGAGTCAGATCTCACTGAGTGAATTACTATAATATATATACATACACCCTACATGATAATGCATACAGTCAATAATACATATCTAATATGTATATATACAGGCAAATTCACACAGATGCAGTAAAATCATTTTTATATATTTTATTTGAAAATCATCTTTTATGAAGGATCACATAGAACCCTAGAATATCGCAACCTCGGAAAATAATGTTAAATAACACTCTAGCCATACAGGCTCACTTATTCCAAGATATATCCACTTAATCCATTTAGACAGTAGACTGGCCCCGAGACACTAAGTCAACCGAGCTCCAGCAGTCTGACTGCCAGTGTGATTGGCCCCGAGACACTTGGTCAATCGAGCTGCAGCAATCACACCCACAAACCATATCTCACACATATCAATAATCACAACCAATCAATATCCACAAATAAGTTAGTATTATAGCCTAAATACTATAGGCGTACCGGTACGTACTTGGTCCTAGTGCTGCCCACTAAGTAGCACGTTCTATCGATATCCTTCATTAATAAATAAATCATTCATTCACAAAAATCAATGATGCATGAATTTAAATGAAATAACAATATAAACCATATATATACCGGAAATATACCAAACGTAAACCAGGTATATTTCGAGTATATATACGTCAAATGAATTCAATCAAATCATAAATTAAACTAAAAATATATTTAAAAACATTTTAAATATATTTTATTTACAAAACATGCATATAATTTAATATATACCAAAAATAAACCAAAAATATACTTAATATGAACTTAAGAAATAATCAAATTATTTATGCATATTTAATCAACATAAAACATGCATTTCTAAATCATGCATCCTAAGCATATATATATAGTATAGTAACTCACATAGTGCGCTCCACGAGACGGGTCCGACAAGCCTGGTCCACTAGCCCTCGGTCTCAGCGCAACTAAACAATAAATAATTAACTGACATCATAATAAACCTAACAGAAATCCTAGAATTCGATCTATAGTATTAAACACAGAATCAGAAATTAGGATTCGACTGGATATCACGTTTTACGAGAATTCTACCGAAAATCCGGCAGAACCTCCCCTGTAAAACGGACATCTCTCTACTCAAAAGAGTAGAGCCGACCCTGCAAAGAAATACACTTCAAAAAATAGACTCAATACAAATCCACAACCCCTCGGTCGGACTCCAGACTACAGTCTACCGACCGGGGTCCACAAACACATAATAATTCCAGAAATACCGAAAATATCCTTAAAACCTAGAAATACATTTTATAAGTAGAAATTACATAATTAACCTTAAAACGCTGTAAAAACCGATAAAAACTCATTTTATTTGAAAAACCGTATAATATATATATAATTGAAAATAATTTACGAAAAATAGTTTTAATTAGTTAAAAATACTAAATAATTTTTAGAAATCATTTTTATACCTTAAATAACTATTAAAACCAATTAAATTACATTTTTAGCCAATTTAGGGTAAAATTACCAAAATACCCCTATATATATAAATATACTTAAATTACTTCAAAAATTCACCAAAAATTATACAATTATCCAAAATTAATTTTCTCAACATATTTATCAATAATATCAATAATTAAACCCAATTATCCAAGTAAATTCAAATAAAAACACATTTAACCTAATTTTTCAAAATTACATAAACTCAATTAATTCAAAATAAATACTTAGAAATTCATAAAAATTCCAAATAAATTCCTATAATTCATTTCAACACCCAATTCAACCATAAACTCCAATTTCATAATTTAAATAATTAATTTCCAAAAATTAGAAAATAATATTAAAATATTCAAAAATACCCAAAAATCCAAACAATCTCCAAAAATTCTACAAAAAATTCATACATGTAGATTAAGCTACTAGGAACAACATTTGTGAAGGGATTTTCCATGAATCAATCAATTCGAAGCTCAAAAAAATCAAAAACCCTAATAGGCCGAAATAGAAAAATCAAAACCTAAGCAAATCTAAACCATTTTAGCTCAAACCAAAGCTAGAATCACACTCACCGGACCTCAAGGAGAAGAAAGAGACCGGCGGTGTCGAAAACGGTGGCCGGAGGAGGGAGAAACGGCGAAGGGACAAGTTTCGGCCAAAAAATGGGAAATGGAGCTACCGGCGCCGGGGAAAGGAGCTGCTGGCGGCGGAGGACGGCTGGGAACGGCGATGGCAAGCCGGGAGGCACACCGACGGTAGGTGGCCGGAGTTGCAAACGGTGAGGGGAAGGGAGGATGGTCGGGCGCGGGAGAAGGGAGAAGGAAGAAGAAGAAAAAGAAAAAGAAAGAAAAAGGAAAGAAAAAGGAAAGAAAAAGAAAAAGAAAGAAAAAAGAAAAAAAGAAAAAGGAAAATAAAATAAAATAAAATAATTAAATATTAATAAAATAATAATAAAAAATAAATTTTAATAATTTAATAATAAATAAAATAATTAAATAATAATAAATAAATAAATAAACAATATTAGGGTTATATATATTAAACCCTAATTAAATAAATATACACACACATAGTCTTTATTTAGTATTTAAAAATACGTATGAGTTCATGCAAGTCTGAAAATATATTTAAAATAATTAATATTACATTGTTTACGTGAAAATTTCCCCGAAAATACAAGTCCCAGGAAAATTTTACGTAAAGCAATGAAAATAATACACAATAATTAAAATAGGTTTAAAATACATAACAACTCATAAAAATATCGTAATATATATACAAAAATTATTGACACTGCATATCCCGGTACAGTGTAAAAATATTTAAAAACACGGGATATTACAGTCTTCCCCCCTTACAAGAATTCGTCCCCGAATTCCAGAAAACAAGATCAAGAAGGAAAGAGATACGGGTAAGAAGCTCGCATCTCAGCTTCAGTCTCCCACGTATGCTCTTCAACTCTGTCGTTACGCCACAGAACCTTGACCATCGGAATCTGCTTCGATCGCAACTATCGAACTTGATAATCAACGATCGCCACAGGTTCTTCCACAAACGTCAAATCTTCACTCACTTCTACACTGTCGGGTTGCAACACGTGTGAAGGGTCTGAGATATACTTCCTTAACATCGAGATATGAAATACTGGATGCACCTGTGACATACTCGGAGGCAAATCCAACCGATATGCAACAGTGCCAACTCTCTCCAGAATCTCAAACGGTCCAATATATCTCGGTGCTAACTTACCCTTCCTGCCAAATCTCATCACACCCTTCATCGCAGATACCTTCAGAAAAAAAAAATCTCCAACCTGAAACTCCACATCTCTGCGCCTAGGATCCGCATAACTCTTCTGTCTGCTAACTGCGGTCTCTAATCTTCGCTTGATCACAGCGACCTTCTCTGCAGCATCCTGAACCATCTCAAGTCCAGTCAAAGCTCTCTCACCAATCTCATCCCAACTCAACGGGGATCTACACTTCCTTCCATATAACGCCTCATATGGTGCCATGCCAATACTGCTATGGTAGCTGTTATTATATGCAAACTCAACAAGCGACAAATGATGATCCCAACTACCTCCCAAATCCAAGACACACATCCTCAACATATCTTCCAATGTCTGGATCATCCTCTCAGATTGGCCATCTGTCTGAGGATGAAAAGCAGTACTGAAATCCAACCTAGTGCCCATTGCTTCCTGCAACTTTTGCTAAAAACGCGAAGTAAACACCGAACCTCTATCTGACACAATGGACACAGGTACTCCATGAAGGCATACAATATGCTTCACGTACAACTTCGCCAATCTAGCAACATAATAGGTGGCTTTCACAGGCAAGAAATGTGCAGACTTCGTCAACCTGTCTACGATCACCCAGATGGAATCGTATCCATCCTTCGAACGAGGTAAACCTACCACAAAATTCATAGCTATCCTTTCCCACTTCCACTCGGGAATAGGAAGAGGCTGAAGCTTCCCAGAAGGCTTCTGATGTTCGACTTTCACTTGCTGACACGTCAAACACTTAGCAACATAATCAGCCACATCTTTCTTCAATCCATCCCACCAATATAAATCTCTAATACTGTGGTACATCTTAGTAACACCTGGATGTACGCTGTAGGCTGTAGAATGTGCTTCCTCTAGGATCTCTTCTCTCAAATCATCCACATCAGGAACACACAATCTACCACTGATCCACAACACACCATCATCATTGAGTGTGAAATCAATGAACTTCCCTGCTCGAACATTCTCTGCGAGCTCTTCCAGAATGGGATCTCGACTCTGAGCTGCTTAATCCTATCCCTCAGTACAGATCGTACTTTAAACTGAGCTAGCAGTCCACCTGATCTACTAATCTTCATCATCAGACCTTGATCCACTATGAGATGCAACTCTTGGATCAATGGTCTCCTCTCAACACTGATGTGAGCAAGACTACCTGAGGACTTCCTACTCAAGGCATCTGCTACCATATTAGCTTTACCCAGATGGTAAAGAATCTCACAATCATAATCCTTCAACAATTCCAACCATCTTCTCTGCCTCAGATTCAAATCTCGCTGCTGGAAAATGTACTTAAGGCTCTTGTGATCAGTAAATATCTCACAAGTCACCCCGTACAGATAATGTCTCCAAATCTTCAAAGCAAAGATCACTGCAGCCATTTCAAGATCATGTGTAGGATAGTTCTGCTCATGCTTCTTCAACTGCCTCGAAGCATAGGCTATCACCCTTCCATTCTGCATCAACACACAACCAAGACCAATTCTAGAGGCATCACAGTAAACTGTGAACTTATCCACACTATTAGGCAAAGCTAACACTGGCGCTGTGGTCAACTTCTCCTTCAACAACTGAAAACTATTCTCACAAGCTTCTGACCACTCGAATCTAACATTTTTCTGAGTCAAGCGAGTCATAGGGGTTGCAATCCTGGAAAAATCCTGCATAAACCGCCTATAATAGCCGGCTAAACCCAGAAAACTCCGAATCTCTATGACAGAAGTCGGTCTAGGCCATTCAGACACTGCCTCAACCTTCTGTGGATCAACCTGAATACCTTCTTTAGACACTACGTGTCCAAGAAAAGAAACACTCTCCATCCAGAAATCACACTTCGAGAATTTAGCATAAAGCTGATGATCTCTCAATGTCTGTAGTACAATCCTCAAATGATATACATGCTCTTCCATACTCCTCGAATATACCAGTATATCATCAATGAAGACTACTACAAACTGATCCACATACGGTCTGAATACCTTGTTCATCAAGTCCATAAAAGCTGCTGGTGCATTAGTCAAACCAAAAGACATCACCAGAAACTCATAATGGCCATATCGAGTGCAAAATGCTGTCTTAGGAATATCAGCTTCACTAATCCACAGCTGATAATAACCCAACCTCAGGTCAACCTTCAAAAAGAATTGTGCACCCTGGAGCTGATCAAACAAATCATCTATCCTTGGGAGAGGATACTTGTTCTTCACTGTCACCTTATTCAGCTCTCTGTAGTCAATGCACAGTCTCAGGGTACCATCCTTCTTCTTCACAAACAGGACTGGTGCACCCCAAGGAGAAACACTAGGTCTAATGAAACCTTTATCCAATAACTCTTGCAACTGCTCCTTCAGCTCTTTCAACTCTGCAGGAGCCATTCGATAGGGTGGCATAGATATAGGAGTAGTACCTGGAACCACATCAATACAGAACTCAATCTCTCTATGAGGTGGTAAACCTCGCAACTCCTCGGGAAAAACATCAGGAAACTCACAAGCAACAGGAACATCTGTGAGTGACAACTTCTCCACTGACGTATCCCTGACCAATGCCAAATACCCCTGACAACCTTTCTTCAATAACTTCCTAGCTGAAATAGTAGAAATAAGATTCTGAGGTGCTGAACTCTTATCACCAACAAACTTAAAATCTTCTTCACTAGGAATTCTAAAAGTCACCTCCTTATTCCTGCAATCTACCACGGCAAAGTGCTGAGACAACCAATCCATTCCCAAAATAACATCAAACTCCATCACATCCAACAAAATCAAATCAGCGGGTAATTCTCTATCTCCCACGAGAACTGGACAACCAGAAAGAATAATATCGGTGTCCAAGGAATCGCTCAGAGGAGTGGCAACGGACAAAGGAAAAGCCATCCTCGAAGCTTGCCAACAAGATTTAGAAGCAAAAACAGGAGAAATGAATGAATGCGTGGCACCCTGATCAAACAAAACCCATGCATCCAGGTAACAAACAGAAACAATACCTGCCACGACAGCATTAGATGCCTGAGCATCCTGCTGAGTCAGGTGGAAGACTCTGGCCTGACCTCGACCTCCCTACTGACTGGTAGAAGCCTGGCCAACACCTCTGGCACCTCCTCTAGTACCTCTACCACGACTCTACTGTGGAACAAACTGAGTAGAACTCTGATGCTGGGCTGGTGGCAACTGAAATGGCACGGGTGCAGCACTAGCAATTGACTGCTGTGGGAATCACGAAATCTGCTACTGCTGATAACCAGAATAAGGACACGATCTGGCAAAATATCCTGTCTGCCCGCATCTGAAGCATGTCAGTGGTGTCAGATAACACGGTCCCTGATGGACTCTACCACAAGTCTGGCAAACACTAGCCGCTGATCCAGAACTACAACCACTGCTGCTGCTCGAAGCACCTGACCCAAATCTAAACAATCTACGCTGACCTCCACGACCATGTCTACTACTCCGATGCACTCGCTGCTGCTGTCTTTGACTCTGCTGAGTCGGACCTCGCTGCTGACTACTTGATCCAACATGAAAACTCGAATATGGAGTAGCCTGCAATCCACTCGACTGAACTCCCAACTGGTAGTAATCAGGCATCGCTCCCTGCCTAACTAACCTCAGCTCAATCTCCTTAGCCAACTCAATCACAGACTCCAGAGTAAGACCTGCTGTAGGCATACCAGCAAAAGTTGAACCCAAACCAGTAACATACGTAGTAACCGCAAAATACTGATCTCGCATCAGATCCTCAGCATATCTACCCAGACGAAGAAACTCTCGGGTATACTCCTCTACTGATCGATCTCCACGAGAAATACTGGTCAAACGAAGATGATAGCTCAAACGAAGAGGCTCTGGACAGAATCTCCTCATAAACCGCTCTCAAAACTGAGCCCAGGTCATCGTCATCATATAGGGCTGGATCATCTGAATGAACCAATCTAGAGCTGGTCCCTCAACAGACAACTCAACGATCATGATCCGCTGGTACTTGGTATGAGCAGTCCGAGTCCTAGTCTCAATCGCATGCAGAAAGTCTAACGGATCGGAAGTACCATCAAAAGTAATCCTGCCAACTCGGGCATAGAACAAAGCTGCCTCAGGGTCAGACATACCCTGCTGATAGGCAGGCTGAACAGGCTGAACAACTGGAGGAACAGGAACATCAAACTCAGGCTCAACAGGCTCCTCGTCCTGTAACTCTCTCTGCCTACGGTGACCTGCCGCTCCTCGAGGTCTACCTCTGCCACGACCTCTACGTCTAACTGGCTGCTCAGGAGGTAAAACCTCATCCAGAAAAGACTCATCATCCTCGGCCTCAACGACCGGTGGAGCGACACGCGCTCGCCTCCTCATACTGAAAAGACAAACGGAAAGATTCAGATAAAACAGACAACGGAGGAATAACGCTGAAAACTACAGCAAGGAATACTTATCAAGACATACTCGAACCTAATACACTGCAGTAGCTCAACAGAAAACACAACTCATAAACTAGGGCCACAACTCACATAACTAAGCCCTGACACAGAACTCTGCTCTGATACCAACTTTGTCACGACCCAAAACAGGGGCCATGACCGGCGCTAGGGAACGGGAATTCTTTCGAATCCGGAACCCGTAGCAAGCCTAAAAATAAAATAAATCATGCAATAATAACAGTAACAATATAATATGCAGCGGAAATAAAAATCATAATATCATAATATTATTCATATCAACTGGATTTAAATCGAATTTCATCTCATAGATATAAAATCTTTAATACAAATCAAGTTTCAATATAATACATCTCTTTTAAAATAAAATACATGAAATCCAATACCTTAATTCACAACTACTGCAGTGTCTAGATAAAATAAATAAGACTCAAGTAGATAATTTACACAAAGAAGTCGGGGCGGAAGAAATCCGGCGTATCGACCTGCTACTGAGGTCTGAAGAAGTTGACTCTCCTGAAAAATAGTCAACGGAGGGGAGTCAGACCTCACTGAGTGAATTACTATAATATATATACATACACCCTACATGATAATGCATACAGTCAATAATACATATCTAATATGTATATATACAGGCAAATTCACACAGATGCAGTAAAATCATTTTTATATATTTTATCTGAAAATCATCTTTTATGAAGGATCACATAGAACCTTAGAATATCGTAACCTCAGAAAATAATGTTAAACAACACTCTAGCCATACAGGCTCACTTATTCCAAGATATATCCACTTAATCCATTTAGACAGTAGACTGGCCCCGAGACACTAAGTCAACCGAGCTCCAGCAGTCTGACTGCCAGTGTGATTGGCCCCGAGACACTTCGTCAACCGAGCTCCAGCAATCACACCCACAAACCATATCTCACACATATCAATAATCACAACCAATCAATATCCACAAATAAGTTAGTATTACAGCCTAAATACTATAGGCGTACCGATACGTACTCGGTCCTAGTGCTGCCCACTAGGTAGCACGTTCTATCGATATCCTTCATTAATAAATAAATCATTCATTCACAAAAATCAATGATGCATGAATTTAAATGAAATAACAATATAAACCATATATATACCGAAAATATACCAAACGTAAACCAGGTATATTTTGAATATATATACGTCAAATGAATTCAATCAAATCATAAATTAAACTAAAAATATATTTAAAAACATTTTAAATATATTTTATTTACAAAACATGCATATAATTTAATATATACCAAAAATAAACCAAAAATATACTTAATATGAACTTAAGAAATAATCAAATTATTTATGCATATTTAATCAACATAAAACATGCATTTCTAAATCATGCATCCTAAGCATATATATATAGTATAGTAACTCACCTAGTGCGCTCCACGAGATGGGTCCGACAGGCCTGGTCCACTAGCCCTCGGTCTCGGCGCAACTAAATAAGAAATAATTAACTGACATCATAATAAACCTAACAGAAATCCTAGAATTCAATCTAGAGTATTAAACACAGAATCAGAAATTAGGGTTCGACTGGATATCACGTTTTACGAGAATTCTACCGAAAATCCGGCAGAACCTCCCCTGTAAAATGAACATCTCTCTACTCAAAAGAGTAGAGCCGACCCTGCAAAGAAATACACTTCAAAAAATAGACTCAATACAAATCCACAACCCCTCGGTCGGACTCCAAACTACAGTCTACCGACCGGGGTCCACAAACACATAATAATTCCAGAAATACCGAAAATATCCTTAAAACCTAGAAATACATTTTATAAGTAGAAATTACATAATTAACCTTAAAACGCTGTAAAAACCGATAAAAACTCATTTAATTTGAAAAACCGTATAATATATATATATAATTGAAAATAATTTACGAAAAATAGTTTTAATTAGTTAAAAATACTAAATAATTTGTAGAAATCATTTTTATACCTTAAATAACTATTAAAACCAATTAAATTACATTTTTAGCCAATTTAGGATAAAATTACCAAAATACCCCTATATATATAAATATACTTAAATTACTTCAAAAATTCACCAAAAATTATACAATTATCCAAAATTAATTTTCTCAACATATTTATCAATAATATCAATAATTAAACCCAATTATCCAACTAAATTCAAATAAAAATACATTTAACCTAATTTTTCAAAATTACATAAACTCAATTAATTCAAAATAAATACTTAGAAATTCATAAAAATTCCAAATAAATTCCTATAATTCATTTCAACACCCAATTCAACCATAAACTCCAATTTCATAATTTAAATAATTAATTTCCAAAAATTAGAAAATAATATTAAAATATTCAAAAATACCCAAAAATCCAAAAAATCTCCAAAAATTCTACAAAAATTCATACATGTATATTGAGCTACTAGAAACAACATTTGTGAAGGGAGTTTCCATGAATCAATCAATTCGAAGCTCAAAAAAATCAAAAACCCTAATAGGCCGAAATAGAAAAATCAAAACCTAAGCAAATCTAAACCATTTTAGCTCAAACCAAAGCTATAATCACACTCACCGGACCTCAAGGAGAAGAAAGAGACCGGCGGTGTCGAAAACGGTGGCCGGAGGAGGGAGAAACGGTGAAGGGACAAGTTTCGGCCAAAAAATGGGAAATGGAGCTGCCGGCGCCGGGGAAAGGAGCTGCTGGCGGTGGAGGACGGCTGGGAACGGCGGTGGCAAGCCGGGAGGCACACCGACGGTAGGTGGCCGGAGTTGCAGATGGTGAGGGGGAGGGAGGATGGTCGGGCGCGGGAGAAGGGAGAAGGAAGAAGAAGAAAAAGAAAAAGAAAGAAAAAGGAAAGAAAAAGAAAAAGAAAGAAAAAAGAAAAAACGAAAAAGGAAAATAAAATAAAATAATTAAATATTAATAAAATAATAATAAAAAATAAATTTTAATAATTTAATAATAAATAAAATAATTAAATAATAATAAATAAATAAATAAACAATTATAGGGTTATATATATTAAACCCTAATTAAATAAATATACACACACGTAGTCTTTATTTAGTATTTAAAAATATGTATGAGTTCATGCAAGTCTGAAAATATATTTAAAATAATTAATATTACATTGTTTACGTGAAAATTTTCCCGAAAATACAAGTCCCGGGAAAATTTTACGTAAAGCACTGAAAATAATACACAATAATTAAAATAGGTTTAAAATACATAACAACTCATAAAAATATCGTAATATATATACAAAAATTATTGACACTGCATATCCCGGTACAGTGTATAAATATTTAAAAACACGAGATATTACAAACATAGAGAAAACACTTTAATCACAATAAATTAATCTAATAATTAATGCCAATTAATCTATTATTTTTAATAATAAACATTTAACATGCAAATCTAAAAATAATTTTATATTTATTAATGCAAATCTAAAAATAATGTAAACCATACCATTATCTGTTTCATTTTTTTTTTACATCCAGAAAATGCCATTATTTTTATTATTACAAAATAAAGTTATTGATTTTATTTTACAATAAATACAAATAAAAATTATATAACTTTTCAACAACAATTATCAACTTAAATTAATCAAAATTTCTAAAATTTAATCAATAAAATAGAGAAAACATACCTCTTTTGTAAAAAATAATTGTTTTATATTGACAATACCCTCCAGATAATCTGTAATAGCTTTATAATATAAAATCAAATTATAAAACAATTTTTAAAAAAATGTCATTTCTAACAAATTAAAAAAATTTACAACTAACAGCTCACTAAATAAATTATAACAATATTTACATACTTAATTTTTATAACTATTATATATTTTCTTAAGATCACATTATTTTTATTTTTTAAAATATTCTAACAAAATATACAAATTTTTATTAACATATAACTTAAAGTTCATTGTATTTGTTTTATTTTAACTAAAATTATATTTATCAACTTACATTATAATTGTATTTTTAACAACAATAAACAACTATAAATTATGTATTAATTACTATTTAACTAATGTAATGTAATATCCCGTATTTTTAAATATTTTTATACTGTATCGGGATATGCAGTGTTAATAATTTTTGTATATATTTATTAAATTTTTATGAGTTTGTTATTTAATTAAAGCTAATTTTAATTGTTTATTATTATTTTAAGTGCTTTATGGAAAATTTCCCGGGACTTTCATTTTCGGGGAAATTTTCACGTAAATAATTTACTATTAATTATTTTAAATAGATTTCTGGACTTGCATGAACTCATACATATTTTTAAAATACTAAATAACGTATATATGTGTATTTATTTAATTATTTAGGGTTTAATTAATTACCCTAATATTTTATTATTTATTAATTTTTTTAATATTATTTAATTATTTTTAGGTGTATTAAATTATTAAAATATTAAATTATAAGTGTGTGGTGTATATTTAATGTGTGTAATTTTATATTATTTTAATGTATAGTATAAAGTATATATATATATACATATATATATTTAATATTAAAACAAAAATAAAAGTTAGGTTTATTTACAATATTACCATTCTTCTTCCTTCTCCCTCCCGACCGTTTCCCATCATCATTCCACCGCCTGCCGTCCCATTTCCTTGCCGTTGGTGTGCCTCCCGGCATGCCACCTCCTTCCTCAGCCTTCCCCGTCGCCTGCTGCAGTTGTTTCTGGCGTCTGGAAGCCATTTTTGGTCGGAAAGCCAAAAGTGGGAGCTAACGTCGTTCACGACGATTCTGGCCACCATTTTTGACACCGCCAGTCTCTTTCTTCTCCTTGAGCTCCGGTGAGTGTGATTCCAAGCTTTGTTTCACTTAAAATGGTCTTGATTTGCTTAGGTTTCAATTTTTCGAATTCAGCCATTTTAGGGTTCTTGATTTTTTTGAACTTTAATTTGATTGATTCATGAAAAATTCTTTCACAAATGTTGATCCTAGTAGCTTAATCTTCATGTGTGAATTTTTTTAGAATTTTGGGAGATTAATTTGATTTTTAGGTATTTTTGAATATTTTAATATTATTTTCTAATTTTCGGAAATTAATTAATTAAATTATGAAATTGTGTTTTATGATAAATATAGGTGTTGAAATTAATTATAGAAATTTATTTGGAATTTTTATGAATTTCTATGTATTTATTTTTGAATTATTTAGGTTTATGTAATTTTGGGAAAATTAGGTTAATTGTGTTTTTAATTGAAATTAATTAGTTAATTGAGTTTAATTATTGATATTATTGATAAATATGTTGAGAAAATTAATTTTGGATAATTATATTATTTTTGGTGAATTTTTGGATTAATTTTAATATATTTATACATATAGGGGTATTTTGGTAATTTTACCCTAAATTAACTAAAAATGTAATTTAATTGGTTTTAATAATTATTTAAGGTAAAAAAATGATTTCTAAAAATTATTTAGTATTTTTAATTAATTAAAACTATTTTTCATGAATTATTTTCAATTATATATATAATATACGATTTTTCTAATAAAATGAGTTTTTATCGATTTTTACTGTGTTTTAAGGCTAATTATGTAATTTCTACTTATAAAATGTATTTATGTGATATAAGGGTATTTTTGGTATTTTTATAATTTTTTATGTGATTGTGGACCCCGGTCGGTAGACTGTAGTTTGGAGTCCGACCGAGGGGTTGTGGATGAGTTGTTGAGCCTGTTTTTCGAAGTGTGTTTCTTTGCAGGGCCCGCTCTACTTTTTGAGTAGAGAGATGTCCATTTTACAGGGGAGGTTCTGCGGAATTTTCGGTAGAATTCTCGTAAAACGTGATATCCGATCAAACCCTAATTTTGATTCTGTGTCCAATATTCTAGATTGAGTTTCTAGGATTTTCTGTTAGATTTATTCTGATGTCTGTTATTTATTATTTGTTTAGTTGTGCCGAGACCGAGAGCTAGTGGACCAGACCCATCGGACCCATCTCAAGGAGCGCACTAAGTGTGAGTTACTATTCTATATATATATGCTTTAGGGTGCATGATTTAGAAATGCATGTTTTATTGTGATTAAATATGCATAAATAATTTGATTAGTACTTAAGTTTATTTTTAGTTTACTTTTGGTTTATTTTTGGTATATATTAAATTATAGGCATACTTTATTAACCATTTATGTTTAAAATGTTTTTAAATACATTTCTAGCTTATTTTGTAATTTGATTGGATTTGTTTAACGTATATATACTCGAAATATACATGGTTTACTTTTGGTATATTTCCAGTATATATATGGTTTATAATGTTATTTTATTTAAATTCATGCATCATTTATTTGTGAATGAATGTTTTATATTTATTAATGAAGGATATCAATAGAACGTGCTACCTAGTGGGCAGCACTAGGACCGAGTACGTATCGGTACGCTTATAGCATTTAGGCTATATTACTAACCAGTTTGTGGACATTGATTGGATTTGATTATTTGATGTGTGAGATGTGATTTGGAGGTGTGCTTCCTGGAGCTCGGTTGACCTAGTGTCTCGGGGGCAATCACACTGATAGTCAGACTGCTGGAGCTCGGTTGACTTAGTGTCTCGGGGCCAGTTTACTGTCCAAATGGAACAAGTGATTATATTTGGAATAAGTGAGGAGGTGTGGCTAGAGTGTTGTCTAACATTGTTTGAGGTCGTGATATTCTAGGGATCTATTTGATCCTTCATAAAATGTAATTTTCAATAAAAATATATAAAATGAATTTATTACATCTGTATGTATTTGCTTGTATATATACATATTATATATACTTTTGACTGTGTGCATTGGCATTTAGTATGCATGTATATATATTATAGTAATTCACTCAGTGAGGTCTGACTCCCCTCCGTTGACTATTTTTCAGGAGAGTCTTCTTCCTCAGACCTCAGTAGTAGGCCTGTACGTCGGATTTCTTCCACCCCGGCCTCTTTATGTAAACTGCTTATCTGAGTCTTGAGTTTTATTTTTATAATCTAGACACTGCAGTAGTCATTAAACTGTTAAAGAGATGTTGTATTATATTTGAACTGGATTTGTATTAAAAGGTTTATATATATGAGATGAGGATTTAATTTAAATTCAGTTGGTGCAAATGTTATTATATTTATGATTTTTATTTCCGCTGCATTATATACTGTCATTATTACTATTGCATGTTTTATTTTATTTTTAGGCTTGCTACGGGTTCCAGATTCAAAAAAATTCCCGTTCCCTAGCGCCAGTCATGACCCTTATTTTGGGTCGTGACATGTAATGAATATAATTTATATTTACGCTAACATTAAATATGAAAATAAATATTAGAAAATAGCTAAAAACATACCGTAGAATTTCTATGTTGTTGAATATTTTCTCTCATAATAACATCAATATGAAAAGAAGAAGAATATACAAAGAAAATGCAAAAACAAGGAGAATGAAATGAGGAGCAAATTGGCCAAAAAAAATGATGAGCAGAAGAAATAAAATGAAGAAGAACAAGAAGAAAATGAATTTGATGAGAGGTGGTAGCTACTGAATAATAAGAATATATAAAAAGCAATTGTGTTAGCAATTGAGAGAAAAATTATAAAAGTTTGAAACTAATAGTTATTTTTGTCATTTATATGTCCATCAACTTTAGAGATTATGTTATATTATTGCATGGCCTTATTTCTAATGAAGTCCACTAGTTTCCTCAATCTGTCTACAGCCCTATACTAAGTTACAGGAGCTGTGGTGTATGTAGGCTAAGTCTGCACACCTCTAGGTTGAGAGAATTCTTTTTTTTTTTAAAAAAAATTTAGTGGAGTCTGCCCGTCAAACTAGTTGACTTTTTCAAATTTGCAGAGCACTTGCACTTGGTCAGCATCAACAATAAGCAATTGTAAGTTTTTTTTTTAAATCAAGTTTGCCAGTTCAACTGATGGACTTTTGATGGGGCTATACCTTTTATAGATTTTCTCCATCTTGGTTAGCGGATTTCTATTTTTTTTTATAAAAATTAGTACCGCCACTTAGGGTGGTGGTAATGAATTGTCTTATAGTATTTCTGCCACATTAAGTGGCAGAATAAGTATTGACTTTTTATTTTTTTACCTTAAAGTTGGAAATGCTTTGAAAACTACCCTAAAATTGAAAATAATTTTTTTTCACCCTAAATGGGTAAAAAAAACCCCAACAAAGGTGATGCTGAGAACAATAATAATAATGATGAGAAATTGGAAGAAAAATAAGGCAGCGATTGTGGAAAATTAAAAGAGGAAGAAGGTAGTTGATGGTTTAATTTCCTTTGTCTTAGCTATAGCTCCAACATGTATTTTTTATGGATTTCTATAAAACAAAGACACCTTAATGAAGGAGGGCTTGGATTGCCCAAAGCCCCTATGATGGCTAAGTTAGAATAACCCAAATAGGATTTCCTGAATAGGGTTATAAAGATAACAAGAAAAACATGAATTTAATAGGAGAAGAATAGTGCTTAAATCCATCAAAGTTGTAGAGAAAAATGGAGAAGAAGAAGATGAACGTGGTGGTCTTGGTGAATGAGGCATTATATAGCCATGGTAGGTGGAAAGTTGGTGGAGAAAGGAGGAAGATGATTGGTTGAGGTACCTGATAGCACACTTAAGTGGCTTTTTGGGGAATGGAGATGCGTTAAATGCATTTAGTGCATGTCAGAAGCTGAAAGAGTTCACTTTCCTACATAGGATATCCTGTATAGGACATGCTATCAGGTGATGAATCTCATATCCACATGTTAGTTTCTAGACAGGATTGTGTGCTCTCTGTATAGGATATCTCTATTTTCTATGTAGGCTCGAGAACTCCAAATTGCATCAGGTGTAACCTATGTAGGATTTATGGGAGGCTTAGCAGAAAATTACATCAAGTGGTGTTCAATCTTGACTTAATCCTTAAAGGTTCAAAAGTCAATAAGTCAAAAGTATATTCAGGTGGCACATATGACAAATCTACTTTTCACGTATCAAGTTTCTATTGGAGGCGTATTTTTTTGTGTTCCATCAATAGCAATTACAATAATGATGGAGATCAAGTGAGAGGCAGTTGGTGGGAGGTGAAGGTATGACATTTGTTTTTCAAATATAGGTATTTTTTGGCTAAAAAGAGAAAGGAGAGGAATGATAAAGAAAAAAAAAATTTGCAGGTTAAAAACGGTCCTAATAAAGCAGCTTTTATTCAATGGTGATGGAACTTTATTGTAATATCCCGTGTTTTTAAATATTTTTACACTGTACCGGGATATGTAGTGTTAATAATTTTTGTATATATATTATGATATTTTTACGAGTTGATATGTATTTAAAATCTATTTTAATTATTGTGTATTAATTACAGTACTTTACGTAAAATTTTTCCGATATTTGCATTTTCGGGGAAATTTTCACGTAAATAATTTATTATTAATTATTTTAAATATATTTTCGGACTTGCATGAACTCATACGTATTTTTAAATTACTAAACACCGTGTATGTGTGCAATATTTATTTAATTAGGGTTTAATATATATTACCCTAATATTATATTATTTGTTTATTTAATTATTTTTATTTATTATTAAATTATTAAAATTATTTTTTTTATTATTTTATTTTTTTCTTTTTCTTTTTCTTTTTTCTTTTTCTTTTTCTTTTTCTTTTCTTTTCTTTTCTTTTTCTTCTTCCTTCTCTTCCCCGCACCCGACCACCCTTCCCCTCACCGCTGAAAATCCCGACCACCTACCGTCAGTGTGCCTCCCGGCTTGCCACCGTCGTCCCCAGCCATTCCCCGCCGCTAGCAGCCTTCTTTTCCGGCGCCGGCAGCTCCTTTTTCTTCCTTTGGCCGAAACTTCTTCTCCTCGCCGTCGACGATGATTCCGGCCACCATTTTCTACACCGCCGGTCTCTTTCTTCTTCTTGAGTTCCGGTGAGTGTGATTCTAGTTTTGGTTTGAGCTTAAATGGTCTAGAATTGCTTAGGTTTCGAATTTTCCGATTCGGTCACATTAGGGTTTTCAATTTTTTTGAGCTTTGAATTGATTGATTCATGAAAAATCCCTTCACAAATGTTGATCCTAGTAGCTTAATCTACATGTATAAATTTTTGTGGAATTTTTGGAGATTGTTTGGATTTTTGGGTATTTTTGAATCTTTTAATATTATTTTCTAATTTTCGAAAATTAATTATTTAAATTATGAAATTGTGTTTTATGGTTAAATTAGGTGTTGAAATGAATTATAGGAATTTATTTGGAATTTTTATGAATTTCTAAGTATTTATTTTGAATTATTGAAGTTTATGTAATTTGGGAAATTAGGGTTAATTGTGTTTTAAATTGAAATTAATTGGTTAATTGAGTTTAATTATTTAAATTATTGATAAATATGTTGAGAAAATTAATTTTGGATAATTGTATAATTTTTGGTGAATTTTTGAAGTAATTATAGTATATTTATATATAAAGGGCATTTTGGTAATTTTACACAAAATTGGCTAAAAATGTAATTTAATTGGTTTTAATAGTTATTTAAAGTATAAAAATGATTTCTATAAATTATTTAGTATTTTTAACTAATTAAAACTATTTTTCATGAATTATTTTCAATTATATATATAATATACGGTTTTTCAAATAAAATGAGTTTTTATCGATTTTTACAGTGTTTTAAGGTTAATTATGTAATTTCTACCTATAAAATGTATTTCTATGTTATAAGGGTATTTTTGGTATTTTCAGAATTGTTCTGTGTTTGTGGACCCCGGTCGATAGACTGTAGTTTGGAGTTCGACCGAGGGGTTGTGGTTGAGTGTCGAGCCTGTTTTGTCAAGGTGTATTTCTTTGCAGGGTCGGCTCTACTCTTTTGAGTAGAGAGATGTTCGTTTTACAGGGGAGGTTCTGTCGGATTTTCGGTAGAATTCTCGTAAAACGTGATATCCGGTCGAACCCTGATATCGATTCTATGTTTAATACTCTAGATCGAATTCTAGGATTTCTGTTAGGTTATTCTAATGTCGGTTATTTATTATTTGTTTAGTTGCGCTGAGACCGAGGGCTAGTAGACCAGGCCCGTCGGATCCATCTCATGGAGCGCACTAATTTGTGAGTTACTATACTATATATATATGCTTTAGGATGCATGATTTAGAAATATATGTTTTATTTTGATTAAATATGCATAAATAATGTGATTTGTATTTAAGTAGATTTTTGGTTTATTTTTGGTATATATTAAATTATATGCATGTTTTATTAATGAACTGTGTTTAAAATGTTTTCAAATGTATCTTTAGTTTATTTTGTAATTTAACTGGATTTATTTGACGTATATATACTCGAAATATACCTGGTTTATTTGTGGTATATTTCTAGTATATATATGGTTTATGTTGATATTTTATTGAAATTCATGCATCATTTATTTTTGTGAATGAATGTTTTATATTTATTAATGAAGGATATCGATAAAACGTGCTATCTAGTGGGCAGCACTAGGACCGAGTACGTACCGGTACGCCTATAGTATTTAGGCTATATTACTAACCATTTGTGGATATTGATGGAATGTGATTATTTGATATGTGAGATGTGATTTGGGTGTGATTGCTGGAGCTCGGTTGACCAAGTGTCTCGAGGCCAATCACACTGGCAGTCAGACTGCTGGAGCTCGGTTGACTTAGTGTCTCGGGGCCAGTCTACTGTCTAAATGGATTAAGTGGATATCTTTGGATTAAGTGAGCATGTGTGGCTAGAGTGTTGTCTAACACTATTTCTGAGGTTGCGATATCATAAGGTTCTATTTGATCCTTCGTAAAAGATGATTTTCAGATAAAATATATAAAATGATTTTATTGCATCTGTGTGTAATTGCCTGTATATATATATTAGATATATACTGTTGACTGTATGCATTGTTATTTAGTATACATATATATATATTATAGTAATTCACTCAGTGAGGTCTGACTCCCCTCCGTTGACTAATTTTTCAGGAGAGTCAACATCTTCAGACCTCAGTAGCAGGCCGATACGCCGGATTTCTTTCACCCCGGCTTCTTTGTGTAAATTGCTTACTTGAGTCTTATTTTTTTTATAATCTAGACACTGCAGTAGTTGTGAATTAAATTGTGGGATTTTATGTATTTTATTTATGTGAGATATTATATTACTTGAACTGGATTTGTATTAAAAGATTTATATATATGAGATGAGATTTGATTTAAATCAAGTTGGTGAAATGATATTGTAATATTTATGATTTTTATTTCCGCTGCAAATTTAATATTGTTATTATTATTGCATGTTTATTTTATTTTTAGGCTCGCTACGGGTTCCGGATTCGAAAGAATTCCCGTTCCCTAGCGCCGGTCATGGCCCCTGTTTTGGGTCGTGACATTTATGTTGGGAGAAGCCTAGAGCATATTGGGTGAAGGTGAATGTAGATGCTGCAATTTTCCACGAGGATGATAGTATGGGGCTTGGTTGCATTTTAAGAGATCATGATGATAGGATGTTAGCAGCAAGAGTGGTGAGAGTAAAAGGAGCAGTGTCGCCACAAGAAGCAGAAGCCTTAAGCTTGAGGGAGAGCCTTGCTTGGATTAAAGACTTTTGATATTGGAGTATTATAGCAGATGCATTGTTATTAATTCAATATCTGAGGCAAAACTAGAAGTTAGACTCAAGTTTAGGATTAATTGTGGAAGATTGCAAAGCTTTATCAGATGATTTCGTTGAGATTAGTTTCCATTTTGTAAGATAATTTGCGAAGAAAGCTACTCACTATCATGCTAGAGCTCCTTATTTTATGTGAGGTCAACGAAAATCCTTACCAACTGGTGAATGTATCAGTTTATATGATATTCTCTTTTAATAATATTTCTTTTACTTTTAAAATAATATTTATTATTTTTATTTATTTTTAGGGTGAATTACATATTTTTTCCTCAGATTTAACCTAATTTGTACTTTTTCCTTCTTATTTGAAAATTAATTTTTTATACCTCAATTTTCATTCTATCAACACTTTAATTCTTCTGATAGGATTCCGGTAAAACTCTCGTATTAATCATATGTTTTTACAAAAGAAGTGGTGCTTTTAGAGTCCCTTGAAATTCACAAAAAAAAAAAAAAGAAAAAAAGAGAAAGAAGAAAAAAAAGAAGTAGTGGGTGAGAAAAGAAGAAACTCCTTGCCTTATCTATCCTTTTCGATTTATATACCCAAGAAGTTTGGTAAAAAGAAGTAATATGATCGGTTGCCAAGTACTGAAGCTACAGCACCAATCATAGATAATCATGTTTGTCGTCTAAGTAGTAGTGTCTGACAAGTGAACGATGATTAATGGATGGTTGCATTTAATGCTCTACAGAAAATGTTTCTGGGTATCCTGATCAGCCATCTCCACTCAGGGACCTAGCCTCCCTATCTTATTCAGGATTGTCTTGAACACCACTTTGATTTAATGGAACCAATTTCTATGTCCTTTGTGAGTCAATGAGTCAAGATGAGTATGATGTGGGAGATAAAACAAATTCTTTTTATGCACATGTTGACCATTGACTAGAGAGAATTTTTTTATGCTCCATCAGTTATATTTTCTAAATAATGGCCGACAGCTAATAGGATATCTATTAACTAGGGGTGGTATTCAAATGTGGTTAGAGAGGCTCATTTGAGTGATTAATACACCCTTGTCGGGATAAATAAGCAATTGAAACCAGAATCAACCTTGAACCGAGATGAGGCCGATGTAACCAGTCGAATTGAAACCAGTGGAGTGGTTCAGTGAACCGTGGCCACTCCTACTATTAACTACCCACCCTTCACATTAGCTTCAATGTAGAATTTTTCATAAACAACTCCTACTCATTTAAATATAATTATTTATTTATCTTATCTCTTTAAAAGAAAACAAATAATTTTTTTTATATCTTTATAATATTAACTTCTTTTCTCCATATTTTTAGTTAATTTTTTGAACAACTCTCTTTATAATATTTTTCATATATTAGCATTTTTCCATAGTTTAATATATATATATATATATATTAGATGTATATGTCTTAAAGAATTTTGTTAGAAATATATAATTTTATTACATTTAATTATATTACTTTGATAATCAAAATTTATAGATTAATTTTTTTTAATAAAAATTAATAAACATCTAATATATGGTAAGTACTGTCTTTTTTAATTGACTAAGCTAAGGTGTTTTAGTAATTTGCTCTGCTTGAGATGCCTCCTCTCTTCCAATTTCCCTTCGTTGAAACATGATGAGAGGCGTTTCCCTTCGGAGCATCATTATTTAGAAAGGTTTGAACTCATAAAAATAAAATAGAATCCAACAGCAACGCCACATCTTAAGTCGATAAGGTAAATGCCATTCCGCTCATTACTTCACCTTACCTCAAAACGACGTTTCTTGTCTTCAACCTCTATATCACTAACAGTACCTCCTCTAATCTTTCCTGCACTGCTAAAGCTCTGCAAGTCTGTCCTCCAGTCGAAGATCATTCACCAGCAAGCCATTGTACAAGGCCTATTAAGCCATTTCTCCATCAATCTCATTTCCACTTACTTAGCTCTCAATGCTCCTTCGCATGCTCTTTCCCTCCTCCAACGCCTCACGCCTTCCCCCTCCGCTGTCTACTGGTGGAATGCTCTCATCCGCCGTGCAGTGGGCCTCGGCCTTCTTCACCACTCCCTCTCTCTTTTCCGTACAATGCGGAGGCTTAATTGGTCTCCTGATCACTATACTTTCCCTTTTGTTTTCAAGGCATGTGGTGAACTACCCTCATTTTTTCATGGTAGTTGCCTCCATGCTGTTGTGTTCTCAACTGGGTTTGGTTCAAATATCTTTGTTTGTAATGCGGTTGTGGCTATGTATGGTCGATGTGGCGCGTTGCATTATGCACGCCAGATGTTTGATGAAATGTTTCTTACAGGTATATTCGATTTAGTTTCGTGGAATTCTATGGTTGCTGTTTATATGCAAAGTGGTGATTTGAAAAGCGGAATTGGGTTATTCCGTAGAATGTGGAATGTGGATGATTTTGATATCAAACCGGATGCTGTTAGTCTTGTGAATGTGCTACCTGCTTGCGCTTCTTTGAGTGATTGGTCGTGGGGTAAGCAAGTGCATGGTTTTGCAGTGAGGTGTGGGTTGTTTGAAGATGTGTTTGTGGCTAATTCATTGGTGGATATGTATGCAAAGTGTGGTTTGATGCACGAAGCTAATAAGGTTTTTGACCGGATGCAATATAAGGATGTGGTTTCTTGGAATGCAATGGTAACTGGGTATTCTCAGATTGGTAGTTTTAATGATGCTCTTGGTTTGTTTGAGAAGATGAGGGAGGAAAATATTGAATTGGATGTTGTGTCTTGGAGTGCTGTTATTGCAGGATATTCACAGAGAGGACTTGGCTATGAAGCACTGGATGTGTTCAGGCAGATGCAGGTTCGTAGATTGAGACCGAATGAGGTTACCCTTGTGTCTCTTCTTTCTGGTTGTGCTTCTGTTGTAGCATTGATTCATGGGAAGGAGACACATTGTTATGCCATAAAATTCATTTTGAACTTTGAAAGGAGTGATCCAAGGGATGAGCTTCTGGTGATTAATGCCATAATTGACATGTACACGAAGTGCAAAGATATGGATGTTGCTCGTGCAATTTTTGATTCTGTTGCACCTAAGGATAGGAATGTGGTGACTTGGACTGCTATGATTGGTGGGTATGCTCAACATGGAGAAGCTAATGATGCATTAGAACTCTTCTCCCTAATGCTCAAACAGTATAGATCAGTAAAGCCAAATGCATTTACCATATCTTGTGCCTTGATGGCATGTGCTCGCTTAGCTGCACTGAGGTTTGGTAGACAAATCCATGCTTATGTATTGCGCAACCAGTATGATTTTGATGTACTTTATGTGGCCAATTGCCTCATAGATATGTATTCTAAATCTGGAGCTGTTGATGCTGCTAGAGTTGTGTTTGATAACATGAAGCAAAGAAATGCTGTTTCTTGGACATCTCTAATGACAGGTTATGGCATGCATGGTTGCGGTGAAGAGGTAATTAAGGTTTTTGATGAGATGAGAAGAGAAGGTCTTGTTTCAGATGGTATTACATTCCTTGTGTTGCTCTATGCTTGTAGCCATTCTGGAATGGTTGATGAAGGGATTAAATACTTCAGTGACATGAGCAAGGATTATGGAGTGATTCCTAGGGAAGAACACTATGCTTGCATGGTTGACCTATTGGGTCGTGCTGGCCGCTTGGATGAAGCAATTAAGCTCATCAATGGTATGCCAATGAAACCAGGTCCAATAGTGTGGGTGGCATTGCTCGGTGGTTGCAGGATACATGCAAATGTGGAGCTAGGAGAATATGCTGCAAGTCAATTGTTAGAGTTGGAGTCAGAAAATGATGGATCATATACATTGCTTTCTAACATATACGCCAATGCCAGACGTTGGAAAGATGTAACCAGAATTAGATCATTGATGAAACATACAGGAATAAAGAAGAGACCTGGTTGTAGTTGGATACAAGGGAAGAAAGGCACTGCAAATTTCTTTGTTGGGGACAGGACTCATCCACAGTCAAAACAAATATATGGAGTTCTGGCAGAACTGATTCGACGAATCAAAGTTCTTGGATATGTTCCAGAAACTAGCTTTGCTCTCCATGATGTGGATGATGAAGAGAAAGGTGGTCTTCTATCTGAACACAGTGAGAAGTTAGCTCTTGCCTATGGCATACTAACAACAGCGCCAGGCGCACCTATCCGGATCACTAAGAATTTGCGTGTATGTGGTGATTGCCATAGTGCTATCACTTACGTATCTATGATCGTTGAACATGAAATCATATTGAGAGATTCAAGTCGCTTCCATCATTTCAAGAAAGGATCCTGCTCCTGCAGGGGCTATTGGTGATGCTGGAACAAATCCTGTACAGTGGAGTTTTATTTCTTTTACCTGACTACAAATAAATTCATCAACTTTCAATCAATTTTTTCAAATGCATCTTATGTCTTCTATGTATATTAATATTGTTTACATCAGTCCGTCAAATCCATCGCTCAATATCATATCAATTTCATAATTACAATATACTAAACGTCCATAGATCCATTAAGAGATTTTCCAACGTAGGTTCTAGGCACTATGAGCCTTGGGATGTAATAAAATTTAACATATTTGCAATCACTCTATTGATGTATTTAACTCTTTGAACTTAAGACTTAGATGTAATACTTAGCGTCAAAGTTGAGTTTCCATCAATGGTAATTTAACAAAATGGGCTTAAAATCCATCCCTATTTACATTTTATTTACCACGTCTCTTGACAATACCTTTATTGGTGGATCAGTAAAATTTTGACTTGATAGCATATAATTTATTATGATCACACCATTAGAGGTTCAACCTCTAATATAACTATGTCTAAATCCAATGTGTCTTGACTTTTCATTATGTACATGACTATAGTGTTGCTTCACTGTCACAATAAATAGATAATGGTGCAATTGGCTTTGGCTATATAGGAATTTCATATAACAAATCAGGTAGGCATTCTACTTCTTTGTTTGCATAAGCTAACGTTATAAATTCAGAAGCCATAGTAGAGCCTATTATGCATGTTTGTTACTTGGCACTCCAAAAATACTGCACCACCTCCGAGCATAAACACCCATCCAATAGTGCTAGCATGATCTTCACTATCAATACTCCAACTTGCATATAAATATCCTTCTAATACTAAAGGATAGCCACTATAGTTTATACCATGATTCATTCTTCTCTTTAATTTGTCTGGAACGCGTCTTGGAAGGCTTCACTTGAATAGTATTCTTATACATGATTTATTCCAAACAAGCTACAGTGGATAATAGGGTTCATTCTTCTCCAGAATTATTTGTATTTCAACATCAGTTCAGTGGGTCCAACTTGGAAAAAAACTCACCATTCAATTACTACTTATTTCATTTTCCACTGCAAATACCTCTCCACCCTGTCCAGCCCACAGAGCTCTTTCACCACAGGCATGGTGGCAGGGACCTCCAAGTGAAATGTTGAATGGGTTTCATCTAGGTACCCCCATGACTTGAGTTGCTGTTGAGCATCTTTAATAGCAGCTCTTATAGCACAGTGAATTGATGCGGCTAGGAGCAGTGGTGGCTCGCCGGAAGCTGCACAAAGCATATAAGATTCAGTAAGTCTTCATAAAACTGCAAAGAACCTCCTCTAATATGTGTTGTATTTGCAAATACTGATGGAATTTAGAGTCAAATTCAATTGGGAGAATGCATAGTTTTACCCCTGAACTTTACATGATTAAACTTTGATATTCCTCATTTTTTATTGTTTGATATTAAACTTTTAAATTTTTATTCTCAACACATTTCACCCTAAATTTATACTTTTCAATTCTATTTAATTTGTACATAACCGAAATGGACATGATTTCAAATAATTTTCAGCATGTGAAGAGCTAAAAATGAACTTCAAATAATAAAATTAAAAATAAAACCTAAAATAAAAAGTTTAGGAAAATTTTTTTCAATATATATATTTTTAATTAAACATTATTTTCCTGTGTTCATAACATCATTCATTTATAAAGTACTTCATGTATTTCAGGGGGGACCCAACCGTTAATCCTGCAAAGTTGAAGGAGTGAAACGATTCATGCTGTCAATTTAATTTGATCATCCAGATCCATTTTAATCATATTTTGAATTCAGCAGTAATTCTTAACTAGAATCATGGAAGCCTCACTTTCTTATGCATTTCTTCAGCAACCTTCTACTATGGCAATGTTTCTAAATATAAATTTAAACTAAGATCATTAAGTTTATCTACCAGTCATGCATTTGAATATTTTCTGCTTTTCTCTAATATGAAATGGTAAATTTGTCAGTAGTTAATCTGTCAACTGACTCCTCATATTAAACTTGTTTTCAAGTACAACATAATTAAGGGGGCATTTATTTGGTAAAAAATAAGGGTGAATGATTCTGATTTCTAATGTTTGTTTGATTGAAATTAATATGGGAATAAGAATATGGAATAAGAATATGATTCCTCTTATTAATAGAAATCACCATTCCCCTTGTGGTCTTAAGGAATGACTTTTGATTCCATTAGGAATTAAGTCAAATAAATTATAAATTGATCAAATATTTAAATATCAACATTTATTTAAAATTTATAAATAAAATATATAAATTAATAAAAATATGCATTAAATATTTGAATAAAAAAATTTATCAAAAATAAATAATTTTTTAATTTTTTAAATAAATTATAATCATATTTTTATAAATTTTTTTATAAAACATAATTATAACATTAATTTTTAACATATAAAAATAATTATAATATTAATTTTTTATATATAAAAATAATGACAAAAATATTTTTTTATAAAAGAAATTTTAGTTATTAAATGATATTTGATTCTCACCCTCATTATCATTCCTTAGTAAAATCAAACACTTTCATCAAATTTCCATTCCATTTCCTTTCCCATTCCTTTCGATTTCGATTCTAATTTCAATTCTGGAATACAAACCAAACACTCCTAAATTTGACACAACTATGGAAATGACTAAATTTAAATAATTATCCTCACTTTATTAAATAATTATCCTCTTGTTTCTGCTCCAACCTACCACATCATTAACTCAATGGTTTTACTTATTAATATACGTCCATCCAAAAGCCTTCAACAAAACAGTGAAAACTTGATTATAGAAATATAAATGTAATAACTTCTTGCATATTTATGAATATGGAAACGGTATACCTTTTGAAGAAAGAACCCGTTTCTGGTGACGTCCACTGTTAAGTAATTCCACATTGAAATGTTTTGGTATGGTGTCTAACGTAGGGATCTTGTAATTTCATGTGCCATCCTGAATCGCCAATCCATCTGAGTCTGTAGTGTACTCTTCAAGCATGAAAAATCCAATCCCTTGGACAAAAGCTCCTTCAATCTGCAAATACCAAATCCTACCATTCAGCATAAAAAGAAGATTATAAATTAACCAGTTACAAACTTTATTTTCTCCTTTCAAGGACTCGGTAAGTCCATTTACAGTACTGTACCCCTCACATCATGAATGAAAATTCCAACAGGAAGTAAATGCTATCCAAGTTCATATAAATGGACTGGAGATTATGAACGGAAAAAGCAGAAAAAGGCTTCAAATGTAAGAATTTAACTCTGAAAATGTATATATAGCACTAGCTAACTTGTCCTAGATCCACAGCAGGGTTGAGACTTTGTCCACAATCATATATGATATCTGATTTCAGAATTGTTGTTTCCCCTGTCAGAAGGTCTACCTCCACCTGTGTCACCACAGCTTTATGTTAAACATACAATTATCAGTTCTGCAAACTGCTACGGTAATGGAAATAACCAGACTATCCTGAGTTGTATGTCCTGGTACATGTTTGAACATGCAACGCCACCTAGCTTTCATGTTTAAAAAAAAACAACTTTGATTTCATCTGGAGACAAAAGAATGGAGAAACAAGTACCCCTATACAAACAAAGTAGAAGAAGGTGGTTTGGAGAAACTTGCCTCACTCACTGCAGCGCCATAGTTTAAGTATTGCAGGGAGTCAACATTGGGGACAAAGAAAGAACTTGCAGATAAGTTCACAGCTTCCTCATAGGCCTGCAATTTTTATGGACAACAATCGTTAGATGGAAAAAAAAATTTCCTCATCTTGTTAACAAAATTTTTGATGGTCTCCCTTGTTAAGAATTAGTTCGCACAAAACCATGCCTCTTAAAAAGACCCATGCAAACATAATATATAACTTTGAATCAAACCAAAGACAGTTCAGGGACAATGAATACATAATAGTTAAATTAACAGAGCGCACCAAGGTATGGATGACTTTTCCTAGTTAAGCAGATTTCAGTCCTAAAAAGGAGTATGGTAAAAAAGACAACTGAATAGAACACTTGGAATTGGATGGTAGCTACCTGCTGTATAAGCATCTCCCATTTGATAGAACCCATTTGATCCTGCAACCTTTTCTATAGAGGTGTCAGCCTGTGAACCAAGGTTTCACAGCAAAGCCTAACTGCTTCACAACTAGATTCGGATGTAGTGCTCCCATCAGTAAATCCCCCTTGAATTAAACTTACAGTGTCAGTTTGGACAACTCGTATTTTATCCAAGAAATCTGCTCCACCACATTTAATTACACTAAGACCAAAAGCAGCCATCTGTTTTACCTTTGTCCACAGCCCTTGGCCCAGCTCTATTCCCCCAACTTCAACAACAATAGACCCATCACTTAGGATGCCTACTTTTCCCGGAGTTGGCCTTAACATCACTTCATGTATAATAGGTATTCGAGAAATACCTCTTTTCTTCCATATATTACACTTATTAAACTCTTTCATCATGTTAGTCCTCAGGCTAAAGTTTGAAGACATTGCTAACTTATCCCATATTGATTTCAATGTGTATTCTAGAGGTTCTCCAGCACTATCATCGTAGAATAATTTCAGGCTGTCATATGTGTGGAGATTTATGGCTCTCACAAGATCTGCATCCATTGAAAGAGAAGATGCTACATCTTCAATTATAGATTCTGCAATAAATGACCCTTGCACCTGTCCAGGTGCCCGCATTGCTGATCTGCTTGGAAGGTTTGTTTTGCATACCTTTACGTCAAAAGATGATGCACCCCAGTCATACTTTTTCAATGTACCTACAATGTTGCTAGGCATTATAGGACTCCAATCTGGAAATATGCCAGCATTGATCAATATATCCAGCTGTAAGGCTGTGATTTTCCCATTCGATCTAAAACCTACACTATAAGTTATCTTCATAGGATGCCTTCCTCCTGCCATTATCATATCAGTCTTACGATTGAAATAAATCCTAACAGGGCACTGTAACTTGTGTGCTGCAAGTGCACATGCTGTAGCAACCTGAAAAAATCACATTTGTGAGAATTCGCACTGATAATAAACAGATAGGACTAGTAAATTGCTAATCTTGCAGAGATATTGAGACTACTTATCTACAATAATAAAACACTAAAATGAAAAAAATAGATTAATGGTCAGTACTAAAAATTGACATTCACGGAAAATTACACACCACAGGGTGTCAAGGATTTTATAATAGTAATAATCAATGTCAGATCAGCTTGCTTTATCCTTTCAATATTTCAATATTATTTCTACATGATGTATAAATATTTTACTAAAGATGGGTGAGTGTTAGACACACTTGTGAGGGCCATGGGAAGGATGAGCTGCATGCAATTCAACTTACATATATTTTTCATAAAGCAACCATAAATCTACTCTACAAAGGAAGCAATTTAAATACGGATCTCAAGAGGCTTTTATACTCACGGGAACGGCTTTCTGGCCCTTTCCACCAAAGCCTCCTCCAACCCTTCTTGTAATCACACGCACATTATGTTCAGAAATACCAAGACATCTTGCAATCACTACATGTGCAGTCTCAGCGCATTGAATTGAACTGTAAACGACTATGCAATTGTCTTCATCAGGTACAGCAAGAGCAGTTTGAGTTTCCATATAGAAATAATATTGCGACCCAAGTTTTATCTGGATATCATAATTGAGTAAAAAGTTGGTAATCAGCAATGATAACACTCATATCATGGCAGCGATGTACTAGAAAAACAATAAGTTACAGTCGTGTAGTCTTGCTGTTCTTTATTTTTTTCGGTTTTCATGATTGTAGGCAAAGACCAAACATAAGAGAAAAAATAGCGTGGAAAATACCTCAGCAGAGAGAATCTTGTGATCAGCTTCAGCCATTCCCTTTGATATATCACCAACTGGTTTGGGGCAGAAAGCAGGAGGAACCTCAAAAACACTAGTTCTCTCAACAGCCTCTTCTACAGTTAAAATTGGAGGTTCCAGATTTTCCAAGTCATAATCAGCCACTGCAATACTGGATGCCATATCTGCACATTTCTGTGTATCTGCAACCTATAAAAATATTTTGAAAAACTATATTACACAATATATCCCCCCACAATCCCATCAAATGCATATTAGCTTAAAATCAGTAGTGACTAAATTACCACAAGCGCAAGACGTTGTCCGCAACACTGAGTAAGTTCATCAGCAAACAAAGGTTCAGAACCAAACATGGTCCTAGAACCTATGTTCTGACCACCTTCTGGGATGTCTCTGAAAGAAATCACGGCATTGACTCCTTCTGGGATCGATTTAGAATTGAATTCTATACCCTTTACCCTTGCAAAAGGCTTTGTACTATAAATGAAAGCTCCATGTAGACAATTTTCAGGAGAGGGAATGTCATCCACAAAAACAGCCTCACCTACATGATTTGTTAGATGAGGAAGATAGGTTTTCAGCTATAACTCAATAAAAATATTTCAAATTATGTTACCTGAAACTGCACGAAATGTTAGTATGGAACAGAGAAATGAGTTGGTCAGTGTCAGTAACCATACAAAGTGGACAAGTCGCGGGTAATACAATTTATTCATTTCTTTACCTTGCGGAAAAAATTATTTACAAGGTAAATTTCAAGATCAAAGGTGAAAAGAGAGAGAGGCAGAGGAAGAAAAAGGACAAGCCAGGCAATCAAATTCAAGAACATAAACCTCAATAAAATTAGTTAGAGTTCTCAAGCATGCTATCTGAGAAATGGTAAACAAATGTAAATATCATATGTGAATCAATCCTTGACGTCATTATAATACAAATGGTCACATAACATTATATGAAGAAAGGTATACAAACCAGAAGCTTGAAGAGCAGCTCCGGACTTTATAACTGGCTCACCAATGGGGTGATATTCCTTGTTTATTTGGACTACCTGCTTTGATGATGATGGCAAAGTGGGGCAATTGACAGGGTCCAACCAGTCATGATTCTGTTTTAGACTTGCATCTTTCAACATGTACGTGTTGATATCTCCATTCAACCGGCCGTTAGAAATGATTTCCATTAAAGGGCTAAAGAAGTCAAAAAGAAGACCAACAGCCAAGCTTGACCTATAAGCAGGATACCCAGTTCCATCTTCAGGTACCACAGTGGCTTTAACTAATTCAATAGCCTCATAAAGAAAAGCAACAGTTAGAAGTTTTCCAATTAAAAATTCCTCAACTTTTCTTGCTCGAATTGCATGTTTGGTACCAAAAGCACCAAAAGCTAACTGACAGTTATTTATCACATGGCCAGCAGATGATTTGGGGTTGGAAACTTCAGCCAAGAAAGCAGCCTGCAGATAAGGCAGAGCATTTCCAAGGGGCCGAGGTGCAGCTCGATATGTTTCAAATAACAACTTACTATGTCTGTCAGGAGATATGCTCTTTATTGATTCCAATTTTGGGATTTTAACACTTACCAGTAGACTTTTGGAATCCAAGGGAGGCCTTTCCAGAAACTCCTCCAAGGTGAGCCTTTCATGCATGGTACCAGTAATTATATGAACCAATGAACCCGCTGCTAGAAGAACTGTAGCAATGTCTGAAGGAAAATGATCCCTTTGTGCCATCACCAAATTTCCTCCTATACTGCCTAAATTCCTAATAAATTCAGAAGCAATTTTCTCCATATGAACAGCAATTTTTGTGAAAATTATTTCACTTTCTGAGAGGTGCACACCATTCTTTTCTTCCTTTAAAGCTTCAATAGCTTTAGATATAGTCACAGAAGCCCCAATTTCAATCCCAGAATGATCCCTTCTAATAATTGAGAGCTCAGGAATACATGTAAGATCAATGTATTTATCATAGTGCTCTAGTTCCTTGTAGTAACTCAGCCGTATTTGCACCGACTAGTTTCATTCGGATTCCATTTGCATCTTCAGATTTCAGTAGGCTATGAAGCTCCTCGATGCTTGCAGGTTTGTGCCAAGAGTAGCTACTGAAATCAAACAGCAAGGAGGATTTGATTTCCTCTTTCAAAAACTCAGGGAAAGTACAAATATTCTGACTATTATTGCACACAGGTAAGCAGCTTGTCATAACTTCCTTAGTATCTTCTTTCTTCCAAAAAGAGTTAAGCCCCAGGTCCTCAATATCAACATCAGCTGCAAAACTTTTGCAGACATCAGCAATTGGTCGATAACCAGTGCAGCGACAAAGATTTCCTGCAATAGCTTTTTGTGCTTCAATGACTGTGAGCTTGGAAAATCCTTGAGGGGGCTCAGGTCGATCAGTCTTTTGAGCTTTAACAAGGGCACCGAAGAGTGAAATGCACATTCCAGGAGTACAAAAGCCACATTGAGAAGCATGGAATCCAGCAAACCTTTGGTGAATTGAGTGGAATCCATCTTTGTTATTTCCAAGGCCTTCACTTGTTGTAACTGAACATCCATTTAAACTGCAAACTAGTGTGAGACATGAGCTTACTGTAAAATCATCAACTTGGTCGCTTACGGGATCATACTTGGAGAGAAGCGCGATACAAGCACCACAACCACCTGAAGCCATAAATGCCAGATGTTGAGACAAAGAAAATAAAATATAATTCATTTCAAGACATCCACGAAGGAAACAATACGTTTGAAATTTTAACTATTGATAAACGTAATATATTTGAGTTTGGCAACAAAAGAAAAGCCAAAGATACATACTCCATTTTTTTAAATGTGAGTTTAATAATACTGTATCATTAGCAGATTATGAAAAAACTTCCACTGTCCTCATCCTTTCTCTCCTACAAAATATACCCGCTACTTACATCAAGCCCAGATCACGGCTAGTCACTTGAGACTTAAATCAAGAGCGACCGTCATCGCAATCGCCTTCAATGGGAGTTGAAGTTGTCAGCTTCCACCTTCTTTTTATCCCATTTCTGCCTTTGCACCCTCCGGCCATTAGAGACTGAGAGTGTGTTTGAACCACAATTAAGTCTAATTTTTTTTTTTTATTTTTTTTTCAATTAAGTCCAAATTTATTTATGGATAATGTTTTATGCAGCTAATACTACAAAGGAATTTCTCTATATACTCTTGATTTTATTTCTAAACATTTAACTATACTCTTTTCTTAAAATAAATAAATAACTATACTCTTGACTTTATTTCTATAATTATAAAACACTTTTCAGGAATTTATTGTCTTCTTTTCTTTTCTTGTTTCTTTTTATGATTTTATAAGTATTAGGAAAAAAAACAAAAACGAAAACAACAACCAACAATAAACAATGAACAATAATAAAAATAACTGAAAATAACAAAAAAAAAAAAAAAAAAACAACAACAAACAACAATTAAAAACAACAACGAACAACAAAAAGTAACAACCGAAAATGATAAACGACAAAAAAAATCCAACAATTACATAATTCTTAATTATCTTTTAGTTATAACTCAACAATAACTTCATAAACAATAATCTTTTCATTATTTCTCAAAATTAATTTTAATTATATATATCAACAAAAAAACAACTATAATTTCGCAAATAATTTTTTTAATTATATCTCAACTACTTCTCAATAAACTTTAAAAAATAAATTTCTATTAATGATAATAACTGTGAATTATACAAATTTAAACATAATGTATCAAAAAAAAGAATTCTTATTTCTATTATTAATACTAATAAAAGTAAAGATTTTATTGAAAAAAATAATTAGACTAGTTTGAAATAGTTCATTTAAAATTTTCAAAGATCCCATAATAAATTAAACTAATTAAACTAAAACATGTTAATATAATTTGTGAATACTAACTTAATTTATGTGATTTTATGATATAATATAATATTAAAATTGAAATCAATCATAGGATAAAAAATAATTAAATAGAATGATAAAATTAAATGGAATGATAAAAATAATAATTAATATAAAAAATTAAATAAAATTATACTTTTAAAATATAGTCTAATTAAAATTATTTATAATATAAAATTTAAATAAATACATACAATAAACTTTGTATTAAAAAAAGTTGGAAACTTGTAAAGTAGCAAAAGGTCAAAAATGAAAACACAAAATAAGGAAACCTAAAAATGAAAAAGCAACCTTCAAATTTGAAAGTAAAAAAACGCAAGCCAAGAATGAAAGAAACAGGTCAAATGTATCATCTAATAAAATTTTCTTAAAAATATATTACACTGGTGAGCCTTTTTTGGGATACAAGAAGAACAAAATATGTATTTTCTATTTCTCTGTGTGTGTGACCACTGATATACATTATATATGTTAATAGGTATAATTAAATAACATTAACTAAATAAAAATTAATCTAACAATTTTTATTTTATTTATATAAATGCATATATGTTTAAGGTATTAGGAGTTTATATTGGTTCATGTATAAAAAGAAGGAAAAAATACATAACTAATATCTAAACTTTTTAACTTTTATTTTTTTAATATTTAAACTTTTCTTTTACATAAAATTTAAGTATTTTAACCGGGTTTGTTACATTGTTGGTTGGTACCAAAATTTTTTTTTTTTTTTCAAATTCAAAAATTCTATTTTAGTTTCAAGTTGAAATACTTTAAGCATATCCTATCAAATTTAACATACGTGATAGTCAGAATAAATATATTTTTAATATATTTATCTTGTAAACATTCCATTAAGTAGTTTAATCATCTTGTTGACCCCATAAAATAAAATTTATTTGTGGGCTTCAAAATTTTAGCAAAATTTATTTTATGGAGTCTACAAGGTCATTAGATAGTTTAATGAGATACTTACATAGTGAATATACTAAAAATATATTTATTTCGGTTGTCATGTATGTTAAATTTAATCGAATATATTCGAGATATTTTAACTTGAACTAAAAATAGAATTTTTAGAATAGAAAAAAAAATTTAAAATTTAATATTAAAGTGAAATATGGTCCAAAGTTATGATACTATATTTGAACCAGTAAAACAAGTTGAAATGATTATGTATTTTAATTTGAATAGTGAATTGACTTGACTTTCCTCTTTTTACATTATATTTTATTTTCTTATCATTTTAATCTTTTTAACTAATTATATTAAATTTAAAAGAAAACATTATTATATATTATTAAATGAAAATAAAATAAAATTGAATCATTGCTTTTAAAAATATGAATAAAAAAAGATAATATGTGATTTTATAAATTTAGACTAACAAATGGAAAAAAAATATAGCTTGATTAATAAAAATAAAAAAATCAACTATCATAATTAAAAATAAAAACAAAATAATTTTTTAAATTTTGTTCAATAATAAGTGAAAAATTTTAACTTAAATAAAATTAATAAGAATTTAAATTTAGTTATTACATTACAAATCATGTTTATTTTTCAAGTTCAATTTGATAACTAAATAACTATTTCTAAAAATTTTCAGCAAAATACTAATTTGAGGAAAAAAATGAAGTGTAATGTAAAAGTATTGTGTTTAAGTAAATTTAATATTTAAAAATTTGTTATATAGGCATTTTAGTATATAAAACCTACAAAAAGAATTATTTTAAAATTTTTTATTGATGTAAATATTAATCGTAAACAATAACAAACACTAATAGTAAAAATAAAAAACTTTAAACACTATTTATGCAATTTTCTCTAAAAAGAAATGAAATTTTGAAATGGTTGAATGCAAATATAAAAATTAATTTTTGTATCTAAGCTTCTCAAGTTCATTTTTATACATTTAAACTCCTTACTTTTGTATTTTTATATAATCAAGTCCCTTAATATTTTTTTTTATTTGAGGTGATTTCGTTAGTTAACTTCAGTTCATTTCCATCCATCTTTAAGTTTTTGAACTTTTACATGTTGTCAATTAAGTTCTTGAATTTTTTTTCTTTTTAAATGAAGCACTTTATTGAAAAATTTTATTTTAATTTCTTGCCAAATTTTTTCAAAAACAAAAAGTTCAATTTACAATAACATAGTTTCTTAGTTTGCTGAAATATTTGTTCTTCTAAGATTTATTTTTATATACTTTTATATATGTATTGAAGACAAATGGAATTTTTTTTAATTAAAAAGTTATAAAATTATTTATGTATTAAAAATTAAGTGAAAATATTATTTTAAAAAATTAAATTTTAACAATTAAAAATATATTATTAAATAATACTATCAAATATTCATAGTTAAGATCTAGATGAATAAAGATGAATAATATAACACTTTTTGAAAAAAAAAAAGTTGTAATTTTAAGAAAATGAAAAGTTTAGGTGCTTATTGATTAAAGAAATTGAAATTCAGGGCCAAAATAGAAATTCTTTATTCTTTTATTATTATTATTATTATTAGAGTCATTTTTCAGTACAAACATGTGTATGTATACAAATGAAATTATAATCATTAGATTAATACTTATTTAATAATAGTCATTAATGCAGATTATAAGTATTGATATACAAAGATAATCAATGGTTGTAATTAGATAAAAGATAATCTAACGGTTCTAATTTCATTTATATAGATACAAACATTTGCATTGCACAAGAGCCTATTAGTATTATTATTAGGTGCATTCTATCGTTACTTTATTTTTTACAAAGTAAAATATATTTTGTTAATAACTAAAGACAAAGTAAATTAATTAAAAAATCAAGTAATCATAGAATTTCCATTATTATTATTATTATTATTATTACTATTATTAACATGTTTTACAAAATCTAATGATATTTTATTACAACAGTTAGAGAGATAATGCAAAACCAAAAGAACAAAACATACAAAAATAACCTTGAAGGATCTATATATATATATATACACACACACACAATTGAGCAGCATATTTTATGTATGAATTATTTCTGCTTTGAATTAAAAAATAATAAAAAATGATAATGCAGTTGGAAAATATTAATAAAATAATTGAAAATTGGTATTCATCGAAGCCAATAATGGACAATGTCCATATCTATATATAGATTTTGAAGAATATTAAAAAAAAAAGCAACTTGGATTTATTTATCTATTTATTATTTTAGTATGAAATGATTAAATGAAAAAATAAGAATTATCAAAACCTGACACAGGCCGAAACTATATAAACCCATAAAACCTGACACTTAAATTTTTTTTAATGATCAATAAACACATCTATCATAACCTTTTATTTTATTACGTATTTGCGCATTAAAATTTTTTGATGAAAAATTGTAATAAAAAAAATAAAATTTTTATTTATGCGTGAAGAATAATTATGTTTATGTTATTTTTTATGTTCTGAATTTATATGGTTGTTTTAAATTTTTATATATGTATTGATATTAATTAATTATAGTGTATGAGTCTTTTATTTGATATTTTAGTAAGTATTTTTAATTAACTGTTTATAAAAGTATATACACAGACTGTAAATAAAAAATTTTCAAAATAACAATTACATGATACAAATAGTGGATAAACTTCTAAAAAAGAAAAAAATGGTGATCTTTCCATACATCCGAGAAGAAAAGAAAAATGTTCTTTTCTTAATTTAAATTATTTAATTGTAACTAATATAGTTTGATTAGATAAAACTATAAAAATGATAAAACTTTATCAATAATAAATTTAATATGACTGTATGTATTATGATTTAAATTTAAATATCATTTAAATAAGAATAAATTTTAATATTAATCTCTATTGGTAATATTTTTTTTAAATGTATCAAACAGTTGTTTTCAAGTCTCATTGTAAAAATAATCGGATTCCATTTTTTATTATAGAGGCAAATATCTTGTTTAATAAGATTTGTAAAAGGTTATAAGCAAAGCATTTGTATAAACTTTTTCTTATTGCTGTTTTGCTAAATAATATTATAACTAAAAAGAGAATAGCAAAATCATTAATTTGGCACCGATGAAAGCTCTGTGGCCATCCTTGTGCAAGAGAAGGAGATATTGATAATACCGTAAAATTAAATTATTTTCATTATTCAAAACTTGTAATGAAATGATAAAACCCGCAAAATGGTTTTTGCTGGGAAAAGAAGAACTCAGCCTGCAAAATGCAAAATTACCAAAACAATAGGTGTACGTTTTGTATACTTACGAGCAGAAGATCACACCAGGAGGAAAAATAAAATTTATGGATATTAATAATATTTATGGATATTAAAAGATAAAATTTTTTATTAAAATTATATGCATGAATCCAAATAGAGGCGGCATGCAAATAAAAAGAAAGTGTAAAAAATTTTCACTTTCCATGAACATTACTATTCATATAGCTCCTAACTATATAACTCATTATTTCTTTTAGGGCGGAGGAAAAAAATTGCAAAAGTAACATTTTCATTTTATTTTCACGTAACAACTTAATATAAACAATTCCTTTTAAGGAAGAGGAAATGTCATTGCATAAGCCCCTCCATTTTCTGAGCTAAGAACATCAATCAACTATGTTGAAAAATAAAAATAGACAAAATTGAGCAACATAATTACGAGCATTAACTTATATTTATACCTTGCTATTGCTTTAAAATCCAATTTGCAGTACTTGCTAAATAAAAAAATAAGAGAAAGGAGACATATTTTAGTGAGAATAAGAGACCAAATTAAATTAGATGATGAGAAAAAAATTGAGGGATAAACAAATTAGGGTTAAAAAAAAAAGATTTAAAAAAAATGAAATATAATAAAAAGTAGAGATAAATATTATCTTTTATGTTTGAGGGGGTATTTTTAACTTTTAAACCTACTCACGGTCTTATAACACAAGATTGTTCGAGTCAAGGAATAAAAATATGGGGATAAAATAATATAATATATCAAAATTCAGAAATATTTTAGTAATTTACTCTATATTTTAGTAATGTTACAGTAAAGTATAACAAAAATTTCCATTATTATTTTTTAGAAGTGTATTAATATAATAATTTATACACTACATGATTTCACTCTAAAAAACCTTCCCTTTCCTTTATAGTTGTGATGCATGGAGTAAAGGAGTAAAGAAATTTTTATCCTCAGCGATAATCCATCATCCATGCAGGTAAAGGTAAGTAGAATCGCAACTCTTTTCCACAAAAGAGATCGAGACAACAGCCAAAACCCATTTCCGATAAAACAAATACAGCCCACTGACTTAATAAGAGCCAAAATCTCATCAAACTCTACAAGTGCATATGTAAGTTAGTAGTTTAAGTAAAAAAAAAAAAAAGCCTTATTGAGAGAAAGAAAGTAAGGAAAGCAAGAGATCTCGATGGAGTACCTTCTCCACAACTGATATAGCACGTTCAATTAGAAGGAAGTTGTTCTAATTTTTCTTCTCTTGCAGGCACAAGCAGAAAGAAACTTAGAATTCGCAGCCTGACAAGATTTGGCATACATTTACACAAATTTTAGTTTGTAGAATGATGCGCAAATTTGCTTGGACAAAGCCAAGTTGAAGGACTTTCATTCTCCCAGAAGTTGGTATACCACAGGTGGTAATACTGCCTTTATAAATTAGTCCACAGAGCAAAATATTTACTTTTCTTTATGAACAGCATTTGATTGATTGATTATTTAAAAATGCTGTAGCTTAAAAATATAATATTATTCTTTATATATGCTCAAGTTTATAATCTTTTTTGTAGAAACATTATTTGATGCTCAATCACTATACAAAGAAGCCCTGGTTTCTTTCTCAGTCTCACTCTTAATAGAACAAGACTTTGTTCCAAGTATCGTTTCAACTGGAAAAGTGTTGATGAAACTTGAAAGTTAGCCATTTCCTAGTGAATGCTTGCGCTTAGAGCCACGAATTATGAGGCATGGTTGAATCTTGGTTTAATTTCAAAAATGGAAGGATCATTACAACAGGCTATAGACTTATTCCAAGTTGCATATGAGCTAAGACATCAGTTTTAGTAGAAAGCTCGCATGATAATTGTTTTCCCACTATTTTAAGCAAACACATCCAGGGATCCTCATGCAGTATATTTAACATTAAATGTGTCCTCGGATTCAATTGTTAGCATTAACATAAAAAGGGAGTAGAAAGGACTGATTCCTTGTTCTTATTCCACTCAAGTCCATGTAGTAATATATTACCATGATTCATTTGTATAACAAATCGTGCTATAGCTTTTAATTAGTTTTGTTGATATATATTTTTTAAGCATGACATTTGGATTAATCAGAAGAATTTATTCAGTCAAAGTTTTGCTCCAAGCTGAAAAATACACAGTTCTTTACTGATATAGCCTTCATTTTATTTTGTTTTCAATATGAAACATTTAAATAAATGAAGGGATTATAATAAAAAGTAAAAATCCTCTCTATTATGGTTTGAATTTGATCTCATGTTCTTCAATGATCATTGAACTATCACCCGATTGATTTGTGGCACTTGACCACTGAACTATTGGCCAAATTACTGCTTTTGTGCCATAAAAATTATTATGCCTGTTTTGGTCTCACATGCTTGACATACATTAATCTTCACTTTTTTTGTTGCGTTTAGCAGTTGCCTCTAGAATTTCAATATAGAACATACTGATTTCAAGAAATCATAATACAATAAGTTGTACAATATTCATGAGGTGTCCTTCCATTTGTCACACCAGCATGCACCAGAAAACAACAAGAAAAAGCAGCGAAGTAAAGGAAAATGTATATATAACAGGTACATGATAACTTAAATCTTTAGCACTGAAGTCTTAGGAATTTATCAATTCGACTATTTGTTACCTTGTTGAAAAACCTGATATGTTTATTATTTACGTGTTTTAAAATTGAATTTTAATAAATTTTAAATAAAAAATAAATTAATTTAAGCAATTTCTATGTTTAATTAGAAGATTTTTATGAATTAGTATTTAATTACGATTATTATTATTTATTGTATATTTGAGAAGTTTTATTTGAGTTTTAATTTATTTTTGTATTTTATGTCTAGTATGGGCCCTAGGAATTTGCAAGGAGTTGGTATATTTTTGACATAGCATGACATGCATATGCTGTGTGATGAAGAAACAAATGAGGAAAGCCATGTCTAAGTCAACTACACTTGAATATCAACATAGCAATGTCACGACATGCACATGCAGTGTGAGTGACGAATTATGACCCATATTAATGCACGACTAATAAACTTGCCAGTGTTGGAAGTTGTACTGTGTGCTGCGTAAATTCATAGATTTATTTGAATAAAGCACAATCGTGCTTCAAAACTGTGTCACGAAGGTAAACACTTCTTGTTTTTAAAATAAGAAGGAATTAGAAATCAAAGAGAATTCTTTTCATACCCTAGCACTATATATGGAATAAAACACCTTTTTGAGAAAAGGGAGAGGAGTCACAGAGATAAGGAGGTGGATAGATAGAAATCAACGAAGACTAAGAGCTTACTTTATTTTCTTTTTCTATTTTATCTTCTTGATTTTCTTGATTATGATTATGGAGTTCATCATAGTGATGTGTGGCTAAGTTTTTTTTTTCAGAGTCTTGGTTAGGAGCAACTATTCCATGACATGATTTGAACACAAGTTTTTTATATTTGATTTGAATTTCAATTAATTCTTTGTGTTGTAATATTCATCTTGTTATCATTCTCGGCTTGTTTGATTGCATGTTTATAGATGAATTCACCAACAAGAGTTAGGGGAATTCATTAGCTTAAGACACTTAGAATTTAGATCACTTGACCATGAGAGTAGGCGAGCTCTTTGGGGAGTCACAATAGTAGATTACGATGACAAATTAATTGCTAAAAATCTTAATGAGCTTGGATTAAATTATTAATTATGAGAGTAGGTTAGATTTTAATCCTTGCATGCTTAATTGAACTTAAGAGAGTCTTTAAATATTTTAGAGCAATTACCCTTAACTGAATTCAAGATTTCTACTTACTAATGTGTTCGTGATTGGATTGGAATAGTGAAACTAAACCTAGACTCTATATTTACACATATTTGATTTTACTTTTAAATTAAGTTTATGTTATTTAAATTTTAAACCTTGATAAATTATTCAATTTACTAGCTGAGATCATAGGTAAAAATTGTTAGTAATCAATATACAGCCCTTGAGGGAATGATATCTTTCTACTGTGCGCTTATAGGCTTAAAATGCAACAAGTTTTTTGGCACCGTTACCGGGGATCGAACCCGGGTCACTTGCGTGATAGGCAGGAATACTTACTACTATACTACATGTCGTTGTCCAGGACTGGTAATATTGATATTAATTTAATTTTTACTTTTCTCAGACGAGTATTCTTTCTTTAATTTTAATTTAATTTGCTAATTGATTTTTTAGGTAACTTTTGCTAGTTTATGAAAACTCGATCCAAGGGGATGAACTTAAAAAAGATCAACCCTGAAATTGAGAAATCGTGCAAGAAAAATTGAAAGGAAAAGCGTGAAAAAAACAAGCAAAAGATGGTTGAAGATTAAGCACTACCACCACTAGGTAGGAATCGTACTCTTCAAGAGTACACAATGCTTAATCCAAGAGATACCCATAACAATATTGTAAGGCCAACGGTTAATGCCAACACATTTAAGATCAAACCAGTAATAATTCAAATGGTCTCACAATTTCAGTTTAGAGGTCTCCCAAGTGAGGATCCTAATGCCCATCTAGCTCAATTTTTAGAGATTTGTGATACATTCAAGATGAATGGGGTTAGTCCAGATGCAATAAAGCTTAGGTTATTCCCTTTAGCACCACAGTTGATCACATCATGGGATATGCTATCAAAGACATTCTTGGGCAAGTATTTCCCACTGGGCAAAACAGTAAAGTTTAGATAGGAGATCACAAGCTTCACTCAACATAGTGGTGAATCTCTTTATGAGGCTTGGGAATGTTACAAGGATTTACAAAGATAGCTTCCTCACCATGGAGTTCCATAGTGGTTGCTCATTCAAACCTTCTACCAAGGCCTAACATAGCCAATGTAGATCACTATTGATGCAACTGCCTGAGGCTCATTCATGAGTAAGATGCTTGATGATGCCTACAATCTTTTTGAGACTATGGCATCCAACCACTATCAATGGCATGGCAAGAGAAGCGTACCAAAGAAAGTGGCAAGAATGCATAAAGTGGATAGTTGGAATCTCTTTAATGTAAAGATTGATTCGCTTACTAAGAAATTGGAGCCATCCATTAAAGTCCATAATCCTATGGCTGTTTATCCATGTGAGAATTATGGAGGAGGACATTCAACCCTAGAGTGTCAGGGCGATTTTTCTCAGGATTCCTGTATTGAGTAGTTAAATGCACTTAATAATTTCTAAAGGAATCAAGGGAATCCTTACTCAAACACCTATAACCTAGGTTGGTGAAACCATATAAACTTTTCATGGTCTAACTAACGAGGGATACAAAATTCCCATCAAGGGTTAAAATAACCACCTCCTAGATTTTAGTAGAAGAATACCTTCACTCAATAAAGCGAACCAAAGTCTAACCTTGAAGTGGTAATGGAGAAATTCCTAAAAGATTAAGAGAGGTACCAAAAAGACCAAGAGGAAAAAAAGGAAGCAATAAAGAATCTAACGTCTCAAGTGGGATAACTTTTTGCCTACAACAAGATATTAGAAAGCCAAATTGCATTACAAGCTTGAAGTTCAAGGCAGAGTGGAATGTTTCCCAATCAACCTCAAAACCCTAGAGAGTAGGCTAAAGCTGTCACACTTAGAAGCGAAAAGCAATTGCCTGAAATAGAGACCAATAATAATGTTACAGAAATCATTCATGACACCTAAGAGGAAAAGATTGAGCAATTACAGAACAATGATGAGGAGAAGAAGGACTCACTGCCCTTGGTATAGCCACTGTCGTTTACATAAAGGTAATAGAAATCCAAGTTAGACAGGCAGTTTGAGAAGTTTATGAAGTCATTCCAGCAACTCAAACTATTATGTACTAGAAGATTTCATTATCCTGGAAATGGAGGAGGATCTCCACATTCCAATCATACTAGGATAACCATTCCTAGCCACAATGGGAGCAATTATATACATCAAAAGAGGAAAGATTTTACTGGAAATTGGAGATAATAAGGTGGAGTTTGGTGTTTTCAAAATGGCAAAATAGTCCTCAACGATGGGATCCTGTTTTAGAGTAGATGTGATACAAAGCTGTATGCAAAAGACCTTTGAAAAGAAACTCACCCATGTCCCCCTAGAAGCATGCTTGATCCATGATGTTACAGAGGATGACATTGATGAAGAGGTGGAAATGTATGAACATTACCTTACTGCAAGTCCATCATTGAATAAACATAAATCAACCAGGTATGAGCCTTTACCCTCTATTATAAAAAGCCTTGGTATGATTGAGGAGGAAAATGCACCTAAGGTAGAGCTCAAAGCTCTTCATTCATCTTTGAGGTTGAAAGAAGCACTTGTTTCAACACTTATCCTACAACCACCAGACTGGAGCTTTCCTTTTAAAATCATGTGTGATGCTAGCGATTATATAGTAAGAGCTGTCTTAGGGCAATAAAGAGATAAATAAGCCTATGCCATCTACTATATAAGCCATACTCTTAATAAAGCTCAAATAAATTATACAACAACCGAGAAGGAACTTATGGCAGTGGTAAATGTGTAGACGATAGGGTTTAAAGCTCGCCCAAGATCTTAGCAACCATGACATTATTTGAGCTTAGGGCTCTAGAGAACATACTAACCACTATCATAAAGACATGACGTTGAGATGAGGAGTCACCACCTAGGGTAATAACTAGGACAAATAAAAAAATGGTAGTACTCAATTCTTTAAAAGAAAGCCAACACCACAACCAGGAGATTCTAGATATGGAATATCAACTTCATTCAGTCTTTTGTTCATTTAGAAGTACTTTATGAATTATTATCTTACCCTCTATTTATATGTAATTTCATATAAAACTTTATTAGAACAATCAACTCCAGGCAAACTAGTTATGAAAAATATACATAAACAATGCATTCATTTAAATTTGCAATCCCTAAGTTAGTCTAATCTACATTGATTTTAATCAAATCGGCTAAATCTACATGTAACAAGTGACCTTAAAGACTAATGAGCCTAATTCTTATTTAATTTTATTTAAGTGAAGGTAAGTCTATTTATTTAATTCTAAAATGGGCCTAAATCTACAAATTATGAAGTATTTAAGTTAGTGGGTTTAATTTCACATGTTTTAATTCTAAGGTGATCTTAAATTTAAAAATTATGGAAAAGGCTTTAATTTAATGGGCTAGGTTTAAATAGTGTTAATTATCGTAGGTGGGCTTATATCTAAATTAACTGAATGGACCTAAGTTATTTCTACCATAAATTTAGTTAATTATGGGCCTAATCTTTTTAATTAATTAAAATATAGACTTAATTAATTAGTAACCTATTAAATGAAATGGCCTAATTAAAATATGGGCCAAAAAGAACTACCTAAGCCTAAAATTAATTAAATAGGATAGAGCCTAACATAGGCATAGGGCTCAAAACACATAAAAATAAATAAACAAGCCCAAAAATATAAAAAGATACCAAAACAATCAAATTAAAGATCAAACAAGCAATTAACTTATTTCTTCTAAAGAACCTAATTTAATTAAAGTGACCTCAAATAATAAATTATTAAATAATAAAATAATTAACAAGCAATCCTAATTCTATCCACTTAAATCTAATTCAATTTTTAAAAAAACATAATTATTTCTATAGCCATTAATTTTAATTAATCACCTAATTAAAACCCTAATTTTACCACCCAATTAATTAACACACAAGCACACATATAGAATTTCATTATTCCCATTATTGGGGCTATTATAATGAGCTATTAAAAATAATATAGAAAATAAAAATTAATACAATTCTAAAAAAAAACTAAATGCAAAATAAAAAAATCAAAACAATAATAAATAAACAAATAAAAAAACCTTAGAAACTATATTTGGCTACAAAATTCAATCCATGGCATTCCATGGATCTTCATGGATTTTATTCTCTAAGTGAATTTATCGTGCAACCCTCTCCATAATCACCAACACAAAAAAAAAAAAAAAGATTAGTGAAAAAAATAACAATAAAAATTAAATAATGTTAAAATTTAATGGAATCAAAATAATAAAATAAAAAAATAGAAGAAAGTAGGAGAGGGGATGGTATGGATGTAGTATTGATTTGCCCTTTAGACTAGTGTAAATCATCATTGCTTGTTAAATAGATCTTCAATATTTGTTGTTTTCTTCTCAAAAGCCTCTTGCTTCTTGCTCAAAAACAAATAACTCATAGGAAGATATGATTTTTTGGAACACTGCGTAAGAAAAAGTGAGAGTCTCCAAAAAGTCCAGGAAAAGAGAGAGGTCCCCTTGGGAGGGTTTTAGCTGGGTTTTTATAGAAAAAAACCCTAGGTAAGAGATGTATCCTCTTGCGATTTTTTCCCCTTTTAGTGATAGAGTTTTGGTTTTAAAAGGACCTTTATTTTCTGAAATTTTAGATAAATCCCAAAAAGGAATTTATGATATTATTTGACCAATCAAAATTCAAGAAATAGATTTTTTATTTGCTGTAAAAATAAAAAAACAGGCGGAACATGTCTAATTCTGATCAAAATTATATAATCCTAATCAATTTTATGTAATTTTGATTGGAATTATAGAATTCTGATATCTTTTTTTAACTTTTAATTATAAAAAGACCCCTAAAGAATTTAAACTTTTTAATTGGGTCCTTAAAGGAAACCTTACAATTAAGTCCTTTAAAAAAACCAATTAAACTCTTTTGGAAACGCATTTAGACTTTTGAGATTTCAAACTTCAAGTGCTAACGACCTATTTATAATATTTTCATCATTGGGGTCCTCTGTCACATCCACACTCAACTATCTTGAAATTGGGTGCTTACAACATGCTATGGACAAATTTCATTCATATTTAGTAGGAAGCAAAGTGATTGTCTACACTGACCATTCAGCCCTTAAGTACCTCATAGTAAAGAAGGATGCTAAACCAAGACTCATTCATTGGATCCTTCTTTTATAAGAATTTCACTTGGAGATTTGAGATCGTAAAAGAACCGAGAATTTGGTTACTGATCACCTTTCCCGCCTTGAGCGAAGTGCCAATCCAGACTCTCTTTAAATCTTAGATGGCCTTCCATGAGAACAACTCATGAGAGTCCAACAAAGCATCCCATGGTATGCAAATTTTATGAATTACCTTACATATGGTATTCTTCCACTGGACATTGATTACCATAATAAAAAGAAATTCTTTTGGGACTCTTAGCAATACTTTTTGGATGAGCCTTATTTATATAACAAGTGTAGGGATGGATTATTGAGAAGGTGCATTCTAGGCAAAGAAATTTTTGAAGTACTCACTCATTGCCATTCTCTTAAGTGTGGGGGACATGCAAGCTCTACCAAAACAATAAGAAAGGCACTTTAGAGTGGATTCTATTGGCCCTCTCTCTTTAAAGATGTAAGGCAATTTGTACTCAGGTTTGATCATTGCCAAAGGACAAGCAACATTAATAGACGAAATGAAATGCCTCTTACAAATATTATTGAGATTGAATTATTTGATGTGTGGGGTATTGATTTCAAAGGACCTTTCCCAAGCTCCTACGAAAACAAACATATATTAGTTGGGGTTGATTATATGTCCAAGTGGGTAGAAGCAATTGCTTCACCAACCAATGATGCTAAAGTAGTCACTAAGTTCCTCTGGAGGAGCATATTTACTCACTTTGGCATGCCTAGAGCTATAATTAGTGATGGCATTTCTCACTTTTACAATCATCAATTTGAATCTCTTTTACCAAAATATGGGGTTAGTTCTCACTTCATGGAGTAGTTAAGCTTTTCAATAGGGCAAATAAAACCTTTAAAGTCAATGGGCAACATCTCAAGCTCTACTATATAGAGGAAGCTAGCTTAAAAAGTGTCTCTTGTACACTTATAGATCTAGTTTGAGCTCATCATAGAATGGTTGAGCTAAAGACCGTAAAATAACACTAATTGGGAGGCAACCCAATCATTTTTCTTTTTAAATCTCATTTTTTTAATCTTTTCTCTCCTTTGTGTTTTTATTTGCTAATTAATTTACTTTACTTCTTCTATAGGATCAAGAATACAATCGCCACAAAGAGCTACTACTTTAAGAAGCAAGTTTTCATGATCACATAGGGAAATGCATGGCCATATCACAGGTTCATGTCTAGGTACATCACTTAAACTTAAAATAGATAAATTTATACGCACACTGCACGACATGTTGATACGACATTTTCACACCGTGTCTTAAAACTCTACAAGTTACAGACTGTGTCATGGTTTCCTTACACAACATATCTGTGTTGTGTCACATCTTTAATTAACTTCCAGATTGTCATATGGCATGCTAACATAACATTACTATACTGTGTCAAACATTAACCACCTAACACAGTTTGCATGTTGTGTTATCATCTTTAGCATACTGTGTCACCAATGCTAACACGACATCTAGCATGTCGTGTCACACCTTCCCATGCCGTGTCAATGTTCACCTCACATGGCATATGAACATGGCATCATAACGTGTCAAGGATTCATCACATGGCATGATAATATGACATGATGCCCTATCTTGACCCTTCTAACATGACATCTAGCATACCGTGTTACACTCCTTTCATATCATGTCATGTCTTTCCATTTTATTCCAGAATGTGACACGACATGACAACACAGTTTACATGCCATGTCATGCCCTATGTTGCATGGTCTCCAAGCATAGCATGGGAGGCTGTGCCATTCACTTCCCCATATTACACTACACAACATGGTTTTCCTAAATTGTATTCCTAAAACAGTGTTCTAATCCCTCTATATAAACACCTATGCAGCTCCACCTCCATAAGCTTCTCATACTACCAGACCTTTATCATCTTCCTATCCTCCACATTTTGAGGCTACTCTTCAGTATCACACTAAGCTTCTACATTGGGTTATTGATGGTATCTCAAGTTTATGTTAGGTTCAGGGCATACCTCTTCTTCCATGACCTGTCTTTCTTAGTTCCATCTCCGTTATTGCTACTAAAGAGCTTCTTGATGACACTAATCCGTTGGATGACACTGGCACTGCCCCTAATGATTCTGCTCCTATGGATGATTGATTTCATTTTTAGTTTATAATTATGTTTTATGTTTTATGATTTTTTTCTTTTTCTGTTATTTTCTTTTTGAATATTATGTATATTGTTTTATTATTTTGGTTTTATATTTCTCTTTGTTAGTTTTCTACCTTTTGCACTCTTTCAGATGAATGCACAATTTCAGGGTAGTACCCTTTTACTTTTCATTTTTATTATTCCTTTTATCTTTTATATTTTCAATTGTCATTAGGGATAATGCCATGGATAGTGTAGTGGGGGGGGGGGGGGGAGGGTGCTTTGATTGATTCATTTGTCAGTTTTTATCTTTTCATTTTAGTTAAAAAAATTAAATTATTTAGGGTTTATTAATTTTCAACTCGTTTCCCTATATTAATGATTTGTTTGTCCTGAATTTTTTTAAAATTTGCTTTCGATACTCTATCACACTTAGGAATATATTAGTGTATAAGCTTGTCTCTTAATTGAATTATTGAACTATCAGATGGTTTATTAATTAAGATAGTTATACATAGTCTTTATGTATGAAGAATTCAATTCTTATAATCTAAGCATGATCCTAGCGATTAAAATTATGCATGATTTTAGGAAGGATTGCATTTTGAATTTTAGTTAAAAAATAAAAAAAAAACTCTCTCATTCTTTAAGTAGGAGCAATATTTAAATTTAAATCCTTATACGCTATGAATCCACTCCAATGCCTTGATTAGGGTATGAGTATCCATAGGACCCACTCAACGGTATCCACGCTTAGTAATACAGGAATGACGGGGGATTACTTAAAGTGCAAAGAATTGAATAGAGAGAAGGAAAAAGAAATTGTAAAATGGAGCGTAAAACACATTCATAGTCATGTTAAAAAAAAGCTGTAGAACTTAATGTTTTCTTTTCTGAATTTATGTTCACTTGATTTCAAAGGGTTGTGTGCTTGGGTCATAACTAGTAAATTATTCATATATATTATGTTTTGGTCTAAGTATCTTCTTTAGTAAATATGTTTCGATCTTGGTGTTATCAAGATTTCATGTCTTAGAAGCTATATGTCCCTAGTTGTGATTTGAGTTTAATATTTTCAAATTTTGGTTTTTACTTAAGGATAAACAAAGCTTTAAGGTGGGGGAATTTGATATTTTTATTATTTATATGTTTTAGAGTTGAATTTCAATAAATTTTAAGTAAGGAATAAATTAATTTAAGTAATTTTTAGGTTTAATTAGGAGATTTTTATGAGTTAGTATTTAATTAGGATTATTATTATTTATAGTATATTCGGGAAGTTTTATTTGAGTTTTAATTGATTTTTGTGTTTTATGTCCAATGTGGGCCCCAAGAATTTGCAAGGAGTTGGTATGTTTTTGACATAGCATGACATGCATATGCCGTGTGATGAAGAAACAAATGAGGAAAGCCATATCCAAGCCATGCGTGAGCCATCAAGAAGCCAACTACACTTGAATATCAACATAGTAATGTCATGGCATGCACATGCCATGTGAGTGAAGAATTCTAACCCAGATTAATGAACAGCTAATGAACTTGCCCATGTTGGAAGCCATATTATATGTTGAGTAAATTCATAGATTTATTTGAATAAAGCATGACCGTGCTTCAAAACCGTGTCACAAAGGCAAAAACTTCCTATTTTTAAAATAACAAGGAATTAGAAATTAAAGAGGATTCTTTTAATACCTTAGCACTATATAAGGAATAAAACACCTTTTTGAGAAAAGGGAGAGGAGTCGTAGAGATAAGGAGGTGGCTAGACAGAAATCAATGAAGATTAAGAGCTTACTTTATTTTCTTTTTCTTTTTCTATTTCATCTTCTTGTTTTTCTTAATTATGATTATAGAGTTCATCATAGCCATGTGTGGCTAATTTTTTTTTCAGAGTCTTGGTTAGGAGTAGCTATTCCATGACATAATTTGAACATAAGTTTTTTATATTTGATTTGAATTTCAGTTAATTCTTTGTGTTGTAATATTTATCTTGTTATCATTCCAGGCTTGTTTAATTGCATGTCTATGGATGAATTCACTAATGAGAGTTAGAGGAATTCATTAGCTTAAGACACTTAGAACTTAGATCACTTGACCATGAGAGTAAGTGAGTGTCATACCTCAAATTTGACTATCCCCAAAAAGGTCAAATGATGAAACAAATCCTCGAGATGACTAGAGTTTGCTAGTTCCTAACACTTATGAAGTGTGCAACCTTAAAAAAAACCTAAACGACCCCACAAGTGGGCAAAATTAATCATCGAACTATTAAGTTGTGCTCCGACCTTGCGAAATATGAATTATTGGAACAATGAGTGGTTTATTTTAAGAAAACTCCTCTCATAATACTCAGCTCATTGGGCCAGTGCAAATTTTGTTAGACCGGTACCCTGTTTCATGAAAAAAGGAAAATCAATTTTGATAAAATAGACTTTGGAAACACATTTGGAAGGCTCCAAAACCTTTGGAAGTGGTCCAACATAACCCAAGGATCAACGTGTATCACTCGAAAGTGCACGTAAATCCCACTAGGTGTCATATGCTAAAATTGAGGCTGAATTTAGCAAAAAAACTTTGGGAACACATTCGATAGGCCCAAAAAACCTAGGAACCAACCACATAATAGCATGTGTAAAACTCGGGAATTGTACGTGAAGTGTTAAAGTGCGCACTGAGTGCACACGTGCTCACGTATCCACCCGCCAACCACGTGACCACGTGTACACTGTGCACGACCACACGTTGGCATGGCCACATGCAAAATTCTCATTATGCATGCTTGACCATGCCCTTACCAACCTATTCTACCTAATTTTCCCTATAAATAGACCTTTTCATACCCCATTTTAGGCAAAGAGCAAATGGAAACACACACATACTCAAAAATTGGTTTGATAAAAGGTGCTGGAAACCCTTTTCCAGATAGTTTTTGCTCTCCCACAACCTTTCTCTTAGGTTGTTAGATCCATTTTTCACCAAACCAAGCCTTATCTTTATCAAAGCATGCTTCAAAGGTATACAATCTAGCATTATTTTACTGTCATTTTGAACCTTTCGATGAGGAAAGCTTAATAATCTCTCAAAGTTAAAGCTTTAAAACCCACATAAGCTCAATCGAGTCTGAGGACCACATAATTATTTTAGCATATTTATTTTATTGCATTGCATTTTATTTTACTGTCTCCAACATTTGGGAATACTGTTGTGCTTATGTGATGAGATTGGCAGTCTTGCATGTTATTTGAATAATATATGCTTTATTATGCTTATTTCATATAATCATTTTGCATCCTCTATTTCCAAAATCATGAAATCTCATTGTAAATTCCAATAATGTGAAAAGTTCATATCTTGGAATAGAGTCATCATGCTCTCAGTCCAGTGATGACCTCATGCATCCTTTATATTATGGTCATACATCATCATAGCATAAATAATCACTGTAAGCATGCATGATCATCCTATTATTCATGAAATCGAGCAAGCTGTGTGAATGGTCATGTTAATCTTATAGATAAATCATATCTAAATTAGATTTACTTTTTCATAATCTTTTCCTTTTGATATGTATTTTATCAAGAAAGCGATGTAATAATTAAATTTTTAGCTTTATTATCTTCCACTATCTGATGTACTGTGTGAATGCTATACAAACTGTCATTTACCAAAACTAGGGTATTGCGGTAGCTATACGTCAAATATCGTATAATGAGAAATAGTCAAAAAGTAGATGCGATCCCTCAAACCTGGAAATCTCTGTTGGGGATAATACTTGCTGAGTGACTCATTGTTGTCCCTTTCTTTTCCTAATTTTCTAAAAATTGGGTGGCGACTCCATAAAATCAAAAGCATCTTGTCCCCCTGAGACCAATCATTTGTCCCTATTCGATAAAGTTGCCATGTCCCTCAGAAATGGAAAGACCTGCACAATGTCCCACAAAAATATACTGTTATCCAAAAGCAAGATGAGAGAGGTCACTCATAGTGGCAACTCCATTGGGGACTTCTAAGTAAAAGGGATCAACTAAAAAATAACTATTTCTTATTATGCAATACTCAATTGTATAGAGCCCCTTACCACTGCATTTGCACTACACATCACACTTGCGCCACTTGTCCCTAAACACCTCAATAATACTAAATGACATTACCACCATGATTCCACTTGAGTCATTAGGCGACAAAGATACAATATTATCACCTTTAGTCTTTACTTGTGCATTTACCGGACTCTTCTTACCAGAGTCTGTAACCTAAGACTTTAAAAGGGGCAACCGAGTTATTAAAAGAATGCTAGACTCATCGACTAGAGTCCATAACCCTAGTCATATGGGGGCATTCTTACTAAAGGAACTCTTAGCCTTTCACCCTGACTTAGCTCATATAGATAAACCAGTAGCAACATCCATTGGGATTCCACCAAGCTATGCATGATATCCTTGTCCTAACGCTATTTATTTGACCTGATATTCATAAATGACATGACCCTTTTAGTATCTATCATCGAATGACATCATAATGTTAGTTTTCATAGAAAATTTTTGTTGAGGACCATATGATTCTCATCTACTTCATGTGAGCTCGAAGCATGAGGAATGATAAGAATCATATACCTTAGCCTAAATAGTCTATGCAAATTAACAAATAATGACATCCCTCAATGACAAAACCTATGAGATGTCATCCATTTATCCTTATCAAATCAAATGAATGGGTGAGGAACCCAACTAGATTGTGGACATTTTTGTCATCAAAATCAAACTGCAAACTATCAAACAATACTTTCATGACTATCGAATATAGATATAGGGGCAATAACTCAGACTCCTTTTGATTGACCTTTGTCCTTTGCATACGGGCGCATACGGCTTTAGACATCATTTGAAGTCTGAAAATTAATCCTCACATTGACATCATATGATTATCTCAAGCACATTTGAGTATCATTCCTTAGTTTACCCTTTGGTTCTAACTAAAATAAATCGAAATAGCCTAGTTCCGAGAGCAGAACCATAGTCCCTTGATAACTATAGGTTCAAAACCCACCTAGGAAAGAAATTGAATGACCTTGTGGAGAAATAAGGTTGGAAGTGAGAACTTGCTTATGATTGGTTTGTTCACTGTGCAGGAAAACTAGTTAGCTTTAATCATGAATACATAACATACATGTAGATAGCACGTGGCTAGCCATTATTTTTTTTTACAGGAATAATCATTTTTCATCATAGTATTATGCATCCAATCGAAGCATACATGCTCACCCTTTTCTTTTGTAGGCACACATCATGCATCACTCATTTAGCTAACCCTAATAAATGTACAGGAATACGACATTCAAACATGAGTGATCACGAAGCTGAGTCTTCTTGCTGAAGCAATGGAAAATTGAAAGCTAGGATCCAAGAACTACTTGATGATGGCATCATAGTTGAAAACCCCCAAGCCTAAACTAGTATCACTAGACATTTCCTCCGTAACCTTAATAAAGCTGACTAGAAAAGCCTGCAACTATACAAAATGCTATGCATTAAGACATTCCAGCATGTGCATCTTGACTGTGAACTCTTAAATGCTGCTGTGTCATTTTGGGACCCTCAAGAGCACATGTTTTAGTTTAACACCATATAACAATGCTCATTGTATGAGGAATTTAGAGTTATAGTAGGATGAATCTCCACCATGATCGAAGAAGCAATCTTTATTAACCAAGACATTAAATACCTAGGACTTAGGGTTACTTTCCTTAACCTAAGCTCACAAAAGCTTGACAAACTAGTCACTAAGCATAAATGACTGATTCCTATGCGACTTCTAGCTGCTTGCACTACTAAGAAGATTGGTAGTCTAATTTAGGCACGTCTCATTGTGTGTTGCCTCTTTATGCAATACTTCACCATCTCGAATGATAGGCTAGGAGATTACAGGATACACAACGTCATTAAAGGAATATAATATGGAATGATTCCCTTCCCACTGATTCTAATAGAAACCATTCAAGGTTTGGATGACCTAAAAAATAGGAAAAGTCCAAACTTCACTAGGAGCTCTCTATTGTTTCAAATATGGCTGCAAGGAAAGCTAAGTCTACTTGAAAAACCTATAGGGAACTGGATGAGATACCAACCTAGGAATCACCTAGAAAGACACATTAAGGATGTCTAAGGGTGCTCATCCCATATCACAGCCAACAGTGGTTCGAATGCATGAAGGATACATTAGAATATCAAGTAAGATGGATGTGTCCATGGTGGAAGCTAAAATATGTGACTCTTTACGCATATGTCAGTTGCGTACCAATTTTAGGATTTAGGTCATGCACCTATTACTATCAGGTGCTAGTGAAGAGATAGTCTGGTGAGAAATAACACGTACCTTCCAAGCTTACAGATTTCTCTAGCGATAGGATACAACAAAGGTTTATGGATCACTTCAGAGCAACATGGAGGAAGAGAATCATCCACCAATTTACCGCTAGTATTGGAGATGATGTTACTAATGAAGCATACAAGCAGTGGATGATCCTAAGATAGAAACATCTCTTAAACCACTGATTGAGAGAAAGTTTGCTTCTTTAATTTCCATGTCTTTGTTTGAAAATGATAATGTAATGAACTTTAAAGTTAATGCAATGAAATATAATTTTGCTTACTTGTTTGATGTCTTTCCTGATGGTAGTGTGCATTGCATTGATAAAAAACATTAGCATATTTGACATTCATTCCATATGCATTGAATCATTTAACATTAGTATGAAATTTGAACCATGCATTTTGCATATTTTGAAAGATGTTACCCCTAAAGAGAAGAGAGAAATTGAAAAAATATTAATAAAATATTCAAAAGTATTTACCTAGATGTACGACGATATGCTTGGTATTGATAAAGACATTACTCAACACTTCATTCCTACTAAAGATGAGTGCAAATAGGTAAAACAGAAACTAAGAAGACTCAAATCAGAATGGGTCCAACTAGTGAAAGAGGACATCGAGAAAAAAATCAAGGCAAAATTCCTAGAGTTAGTAAACTATCCAAAATGGTTAGCAAATGTGGTGCTAGTATCGAAGAAAGACGGAAGGGTTAGAATCTGCATCAACTACAGATATCTAAACAAGGCCTACTCGAAGGATGATTTCCCACTACCTCACATAGACGTACTGGTTAATAGTGTGCCATATATGCAATGTACTCCTTCATGGATGGATTCTCTAGGTACAATAAGATCCTAATGGCTATTATTGATAAAGCAAAACAACTTTCATAATAGAATGAGGTACTTACTACTATAGAGTAATGCCTTTCAGACTAAAGAATGTAGGGGCAACCTACCAGAGAATGGAAACTACAATGTTCCATGAAATGATACACAAAGAAGTGGAGGTATACATTGATGACATGATAGTCAAGTAAAAAACAAGGGAAGAACACCTCTTTGATCTCAAAAAGTTCCTTAGAAGGGTTGAAAAGTACAGTCTCAAGCTAAATCCAAAGAAATACATATTTGGAGTCACTTCAAGAAAGATGTTGGGGTATATTGTCAGTCAGAACGAGATTGAAATGGATTTAGAAAATGCAAAAGCCATCAGAGAGATGCTAGTGCTAAAAACAGAGAAGGAAGTTAGAGGGTTTCTAGGGAAACTACAGTTCATCAGCAGATTCATCACTAAGTTAATAGCATTATGTGAACTGATCTTCAAGCTACTTAGAAAAGATTAGCCGGTTGAATGGAAAAAATAGTGTCAGCTAGCATTTGACAAGATTAGAAGCTACCTAGCGAACCTATCGGTTCTAAGACCACTTAAAGTAGGGATACCTCTAACCCTGAATCTGGCCATCAAAGGGAATGCAATTGGTACAATGTTAGCCCAAGAGGGAGAAACATAAGCAAAACACACAGTTTACTACTTGAGAAAGAAGATGCTTCCATATGAGGAGAAGTATAGCCAAGTCGAATAGATATGCCTGGTAATGGTATGGGTAATGAAGAAAATCAGACACTACTTTTAATCCTAGAGAATTCAGGCTGTGTCTAAAATGGACCCAATAAAGTACCTCTACGAAGCTCCCTCTTTAGTGGGGAAACTTGCTAAGTAGCTCATACTATTAACATAATTCAACATGTAATATATGACAAAGAAGGCAGTAAAAGGGAAAGTAGTAGTTGAATTTCTAGCTCTCAACCCCATTTCGGACTTAGAAGAAATCCAACTGGACTTCCTAGATAATCTCAACTTAGCTATTAAAATCCAAGGATGATGCATGTACTTTGACGGAGCAGTCAATCAGTTCGGCATAGAAGTTGGTGTCATACTACAATCTTCAGAAGGTGAAGTAGTACCAATTGCTAAAAAGCCTGAGTTTAGAGTCATAAATAATGAAGAAAAATATAAGGCATGCACACTTGGAATAGAAGCATTGATAGCCCTGGATGTCACAGAAGTCAAAATCTTTGGAGATTCCATGCTAGTAATCAACCATGCCATGGAAGAGTGGGAATTGAAAGAGCAGCACTTAAAGCCTTACTTGGACCATTTGAGGCTACTTACCATGTCCTTTTAAAAATACAAATTCATTCATGTCCTTAAGAATCATAATTAGATGACAAATACACTTGCTTCCCTAGCATCAGTATGGGAAGGACCAACCAAAATGCCCATAAAGCCTATAATTCTGCTCAGATCGAGACAACCTTATCATAGAAATTATAGAATAGCAAAGACATAAATAGTTGAAAAACCTTAGTTTTATGACATCCAGAGATATTTGAAGGAACAAGCCTATCCTAATCAAGCAGATGAAAGAGACAAAGTAGTCATTCGATGACTAGCATCAAAATTAATATCGCACTAGGGTGTGTTATACAGGAGAACCTCAGATGGCTTACAACTTCGATGTTTGGATAAAACTGAAGCTGCAAAAGCAATAGAAGAAGTACAGAAGGGTATTTGTGGTCCACACATGAATGGAGAAATCTTGGCTAAGAAGCTAACCAAACAATCTTCTGGATGACAATGATGGAAGACTACATCAAATTTGTAAAGAAATGCCACAAGTGTCAGATCCACGAGAATGTCAGTCAACTTCCCCCAACAGAACTACACTACATCTCCTCTCCATGGCCCTTCTCAGTATGGGGACTAGACATAATTAGGGAAATCCACCCAATAACCTCAAATGGACATAAATTCATCTTAGTAGTAGTCGACTACTTTACAAAATGGGTCGAAGCAGATTCATTCACAAAGATAAGAGCCAAGCAAGTGGTAAGTTCATTAAAAGAAGCTTATTACGTCAAATGGAATTCCCTATCATATCATCTCTAACAACAGTGTCCAATTCCAAGGGGAAGTTAGAGAGTTACTAAAGAGTTATAAGGTAGAACATCACAAATCTTCTCCTTACCGACCACAAGCAAATGGGGCCATCGAAGTTGCAAATAAGAACATCAAAAAGATCTTGTCAAAGATGACTCAGACTTACCTAGATTGAGCAAATAGATTACCACATGCCATATGGGAGTACAGAACAATAGTCAAAACATCAACAGGAGCAACTCATTTCTCACTAGTGTATGGATCAAAAATAGTTCTTCCAATCAAAATAGAGATAAAGTCTCTTTAGGTAGCAATCGAATCTGAATTACTAGAAGTATAGTGGGCTCAATAGAGGCACAATAGTCTCACTCTCTTAGACAACCATAAGCTTAAGGCTCTATACCACACACAGTCAAATCAGGCTCGACTAGCCAAGACCTTTAATAGAAGAGTAAAACACAAGAGTGTGAAAGCAAGAGACTGGGTGCTAAAGCAAGCAAGACAAAACATTCTAGTCCTTAGAGGGAAATTCAGACCTAACTAGGAAGGCCCATACTTGATCAAACATGTCTTATTAAAAGTAGCAGTCAAACTGATGGACTCTGAAGGCAATGAGTTCTCCAAACCTATCAATACAAATTGCCTGAAGAAGTACTATGTCTAAGGCATAAAAAAATCCATCCTGCTAAGTTGAAAACCTATAAACGGTAGCTCAGGTAAAAGTTATTGACTTCTTGCTGAGTTGAAAACCTAAAAATGGCAACTCAGGCAAAAATTAGGGAAAGAGAGAAAAATACTTAACTAGAAAACCTGAGAAGTATAGTTAAGGGTAGGGGTAACCTTAAGTTCAAATTTGTATGAATGCACCTATGTTTTTCTTAAATGATTATAGTGAAATGAGAATGATTGCCAATTTGTGCAAAATAGCTTTGAAAAGTGCAACACATTTTATCATCATGAATTGTATTAAGCATGCTTTGCATTTTCTTTCATTACATAACCATGGTTCTTACCATCTTCTCTGAGCTCTCTCTTTGAGACTAGCTACTATTGTCGAAGCCAAAAAAAAAGCCTAGCTAGGCATGAAAAGCTCCAAAAGGAGACACCCTAGGCAAAAAAAGGAAGAAAAAGAAAACCCAGCTAAGTGCAAAAAGCTCCAAAAAGGAGACACCTTAGGCAAAAAAAGGAAAAGAGGTAGACAATAGTAATGGTAAACATCATCATCAATGATACAAAGTAAGAAGCATATACAATCATCATCATGCAGGACAAATGCCCAAATACAACATCCAAAGTCCATAACCTTGGGTAAATAATACAACAAAGTGAACCACAGGCCAAAAGTCTTATACCTAGCTCCTAAAAAAACTACATCGGCCGTGGCTACCATCAGAAGTAAGCACTAATCCTGCTTAAGCATTCTCATCATCTGATCCTGACTCATCATCGTTCATCACAAAGGATGATAGCCATGACTCCAGCTCAGTAATGCGGCCATGATAAGCTGCAGTCTCTCACTCCCATTCAAGATTAGCAAGAAGGTGCTTAACCTACAATACATATTGCATATCATACACTCATACATAAAACATGTGCCTAAAATAAATAGGTACAATAAAGAAGGCATACCCTCTGAGTGGCAGCAAACTTCAAAAAGCATTGTTGTGCACTCCCTGTAATAGTATACCAATACTGACCAAAGGAGACAAGAATCTAAAAAAGCAAGCAAATAAGTCAATCACCACTTACTAAATAAATGAAACATAGGCAAGAATAAGTGGGGAACACGAACATGGGTAGCATCAACAAAAGCAACACCTGACTGAGGAAAGCCAAGTTTAGGCAAATTAAAACTCACTACTCTACCAAGGATATCCATCCCAAGTAAGGACAAAGATGGCTGAACCATCAATTCCCAAAGAGTAGTACTACCAAAAGCCACACCACTGGTATAAGTAGTTGCCTCAGTACAGAATGTGCCCTCATCCTCCTCAAAACGAGATCCAGATCTTCTTTGACATCGCTGTAGATAAATTCTTACAACTCACGTCAATTACAGTTTATTACTAATAAAGTTTGCTATATGCTTGCACCAAAACATGAATAAAGGCTTACCAGATTAGAAGAAGTGACTCTCGATGACCTATATGATGGCCTAATCCTCGAACCTAAAGGATGATATGGATCTACCTAAGAAGGTGGAGGTGGAGGAAAGGTCCCACTAGCTACAACATCAATCAGCTGAGGGATCAATACATCAGCATAAGGCAAGCCTACACTCTCTAAGAGGCTCTCAGAGGGGAATCCCATCATAATAGTAGCAAGGTCATCACCACAAAGCTCATGACCCTAAAACATGTCACTAGGAGGAGGGACGGGAACTCTCCTCATATATGGGCCATCCCACTAATGATGGATTCGCTCGCCCAAATACCACACTCTACTGATGAGGCTAAAGAGCAATACTCGTCTCTCCATCAGCTACCATGTAGTCACCATCTTTGTTGTCCAATGAGACCTCACAACCAACCAATGAAGAAAAATATGCTCAAAGGGCAATAATGAATAAAAGATCCCTAAAAAATAATAACCAACACAACAAGAATCAGACATACATGATTAGGGGATAGCTTCCCCATATGTTCTTGAGCTACTATGCAATCCTCAATCAAACAAGTAGTCTTCCTGATCCAACGAGAATAATGAGGGAAGCTATCCTCTAGGAAATGCTCGATGGATGGATGAGGGAGAATCTTGAACTCATATGCCCAAATTTGTCAAAATCAGAGGGTAAAAAATAGTAAACTAAAAGTAAAGGAACAGACAATAGAACTCCTACTCACGTCTAGTATGAACAAGAATCCATAGATCCTCGAGTCAGCTCAGTATGCTGCGTCAAGGCCTAAGTACATATGAGCAAAGGCAGCAGTGCAATAGTAATAGCTCAACAAGCCATCCATATCTCTCAAGATAGACAGTAATCACAGATCACTCGTACTTGAAGGGTTCAAGAAGATAATAACACTCAAAAAATAAAATAAAAAGCAATGAGCCAAATGCTTCACTGAGATAAGACCATCATCGTAAAAAGTTTGCATAAAAGAAACAAACTTGGTGTAACAAATGAGATACGGGCAATGAGACTTCATAGGTGTGACCACCCTAAGCAAATCCATTGTAAGATGCCTCCTTGCCATGGTAGTAGAACACTCCTTCTTGCTGAAAGGAATAGGCTCTCCAGAAAAAGCTCAAGCTTGTGATAGCAGTAAAATTCAAAAGGATTATGGTAAGTATGCATCATGTCCATCCATTGCTTTATCAATGCATATGTGGCAATCTGACTCAACGTGTAAGAGTTATAAGGTAATGTAGCAATGACTCCATCAAAGCCCTTCTTGGCAATCATCCACTTCACACACATTGGGAGACCTTAATAATACATGCTGACTCTATTAAAATTACTAGGCAACACAATAACATACCTACAAGGCTATAAACAACAGGTACACTATTAAACATTTACACAGCTACTAAATACTAACATATCTCTCTCTCTTTCATTTGATAGGATCAAAATAATAACAAAAGCTGAAAAGAAAAGCATCACGGCAAGCACTAGTAGACAATCATGAAAATAAAATAAAGTAAGAGCTATCAGCCATCAGCATTCACAATAAAAGCTATGACTTAACAGACAGTTACAGTAAGAGCTATAGAGCTACAACTACAATAACCTATTGCAGCAAAATAAATAGCAAAGTAGCCAATGAACAAGCTTTAGAAAATAAGGGCAAAGAAGGACCTACCTTGCGACAATGATGCACCCAAGCATGAGTCTCCAAGCTATAAACAATAGGGATTAGATCTCCCTGAGAAAGCCTGGGTGCTTGAGAACTCTGAGCACTAGAAGTGCTAGTTCCTACAGTGGACGTCCCAACTCTAATGGCCTTTGTAAAGTCACCCTCAACATCAACATTAACAAAAATATCCTCCAGACCCTAAGGAATTTTGGGGAACTCCATTTTATACAGAAGAAAATGGAAGTACAAAAGCAAAAATAGAGCAAATAGCACCTGAAACACATAAAGGATAAAAAAAGTCAAAAAATTGTCAAAGAAGTCTGGACAAAGCCTCCCAAAACCTCTAAAACAACCACCTAAATAGGCCTGGAGGGGAGGAAGTGTGTGACCATGTGCTAGGCGCATGACCATGCACCTTCCATGCATAGTCATGCACACTTCCCCCTTCCATGCACTCTTCTATGGTTTTACGCGCACTTTGAGACTTTGCACACTCATTTCTATGGTTCTAAACTTTCATTTGAGTGTAAGACACACACTAAACTCATATAAAAGTACATTAATGTAGACTGCATTTGTCTAAAGACACTGTACACACATCGCTTTCTTTAGAAAATTCAACATCTTACAAAAGAAGAAGAATAAGAAAATTCACTGTAAGGATATCTTACTCTGAATCATTAAAATAACATCCTTAACATAACAAATAACGACATCATTATCATATCATTACTACATCATTATTGCATCAATACTGCATCATCACTACTACCTCATTCACATTGTTTAGAAGCACTCATATTGCTTAGAAGCACTCACTCATTGCTTAAGAGCATTAATATTGCTTAGAAGCACTTAGATTGCTTAAAAAGCATCTTATCATTGCTTAAAAGCACTTTCACTACTTAGAAGCATCCTCACATTACTTAGGAGCATTCGTATTGCTTAGAAGCAATCTCATTTGCTTAGTAGCATCTTCATTGATGTGACACTTAAAAAGGTTATAAATGCATGTTCATTCGCATGACACCTAATAAGGATATAATTATATGTTCATTCGTGTGACATCTAAAAAGGTTATAATTGCATGATCATTCACGTGACACCTAAAAAGGTTATAGTCGCATGTTCATTTTGCGTGACACATAAGAATGTTATAATTGCATGTTCATTCACGTGACACCTAAGAAGGTTATAATTATATGCTAATTCACGTGACACCTAAAAAGGTTATAGTTACATTTTCATTGCTTAGTAGCATCCTTATTTCACATGACACCTAAGAAGGTTATAATTGCATGTTCGTTCTCATGACACCTAAGTAGGTTATAATCGCATGTTTGTTCACGTGACACCTAAGAAGGTTATAGTCGCATGTTCATTCGCGTGACACCTAAAAAGGTTATAATCGTATGTTCATTCGTATGACACCTAAAAAGGTTATAGTCATATGTTCATTTGCGTGAAACCTAAAAAGGTTATAGTCGCATCCGCATATTGCTTAGTAGCATCCTCATTTTGAGTGACACTTAAAAAGGTTATAGTCGCATGTTCATTTGCATGACACCTAAAAAGGTTATAGTTGCATCTCTTTTTGCTTAGTAGCATCCTCATTTACGTGACACCTAAGAAGGTTATAGTCACAGAATACTCAACTTGTTGGGCCAGTGTGAATTTTGTTAGATCAGGACCTAATTTTATAAAAAAATAGAAATTGATTTTGATAAAATGGACTTTAAAAAAACGTCTAGAAGGCTCCAAAACCTTAGAAAGTGGTCTCGGAATGGTCCAACACAACTCAAGAATCAATGTGTATCGCTCAGAAGTGAGTGTAAATGCCCCTAAGTGTTATGTGCTAAAATCGAGGTTGAATTTAGCAAAATGGACTTTGGAAACACGTCCGAGAGGCCTAAAAACCATAAGGACCAACCCCAGAACAGTATGCGTAAAATCCAGGAAGTGTGCATGAAGCATTGAAGTGAGTATGGAGAGCATACGTGCATGCATGGCCATGCGCCAGGCACATGACCACACACGCACTTGGCATGGCCACATGCAAAATTCTTAATATACACATGTGACCATGCCCCCACCACCTTATTATACCTAATTTTCCATATAAATAGACCACTTCACACCCCGTTTTAGGGGGAGAGCAAGTGGAAACACACACACTCAAAAATCAGTTTGATTGAAGGCATTGGAAACCCCTTTCCAGATAGTTTTTGCTCTCCCACCGCTTTCTTTTAGGTTATTAGATCCCTTTTCCACCAAACCAAGCCTTATCTTTATCAAAGTATGCTTCAAAGGTATACATTCTAGCATCATTTTGCTATCATTTTGAACCTCTTGATGAGGCAAGCTTGATAATCTCTCAAAGCTAAAGCTTCAAAACCTATACAAGCTCAGTCGAGTCTGAGGACCACACAATTATTTTAGCACATTTATTTTATTACATTGCATTTTATTTTAATATCGCCAGCATTTGGGAATACTGTTGTGCTTATGTGATGAAACTGGCAATCTTGCATGTTATATGAATAATATATGCTTTATTATGCTCATTTCATATCATGATTCTGCATCCTCTATTTCTGAAATCATGAAATCACATAATAAATTCCAATAATGTGAAAAGTTCATATCTTGAAATAGAGTCATCATGCTCTCAGTCCAATGACGACCTTATGCATCCTTTATATTATTAACATACATCATCATAGTATAAATAATCATTACAAGCATGCATGATCATCCTATTATTCATGAAATTGAACAAGTTTTGTGAATGGTCGTGTTAATCTTGCAGATCAATCATATCCAAATTAGATTTACTTTTTTGCAATCTTTTCCTTTTCATATGTATTTTATCAGGAAAGCGATGTAATAATTAAATTTTTAGCTTTATTATCTTCCACTATCTAATGTACTGTGTGAATGCTGTACAAATTGTCATTACTAAAACTAAGGATATCATATAATGAGAGATAGTAAAAAATTATACATGATCCCTGAGTGACCTAATATTATTCCTTTCTTTTCTTGACTTTCTAAAAATTGGGTGGCAACTCCACAAAACCAAAAGTTTCTCGTCCTCCCAAGACCAATCACTGCAAGCATGCATGATCATCCTATTATTCATGAAATCGAGCAAGTTGTGTGAATGGTCGTGTTAATCTTGCAGATCAATCATATCCAAATTAGATTTACTTTTCTATAATATTTTCCTTTTCATATGTATTTTATCAGGAAAGTGATGTAATAATTAAATTTTTAGCTTTATTATCTTCCACTATCTGATGTACTGTGTGAATTCTATACAAACTGTCATTACTGAAACTAGGGATATTGTATAAGGAGAGATAGTAAAAAAGTATATGCGATCCCTGAGTGACCCAATGTTATTCCTTTCTTTTCCTGATTTTCTAAAAATTGGGGGGTAACTCCATAAAACCAAAATTTTTTCGTCCCCCTGAGACCAATCAGTTATTCCTATTTGATAAAGTTGCCATGTCCTTTAGAAACAGAAAGACCCATACAATATCCCATGAAAACATACTGCTATCTAAAAGCAAGATGAGATAGGTCACTCATAGTGAGCTCTTCGGAGAGTCATGACAGTAGATTATAGTGACAAATTAATTACTAAAAATCTTAATGAGCTTGGATTAAATTATTAATCTCGAGAGTAGGTTAGATTTTAATCATTGCATGCTTATTTGAACTTGAGAGAGTCCTTAAGTATTTTAGAGTAATTACCCTTAACTGAATTCAAGATTTCTACTTAATAATGTGTTTGTGATTGGATTGGAATAGTGAAACTAAACTTAGGCTCTATATTTACAAATATTTGATTTTACTTTTAAATTAAGGTTTTATTATTTAAATTTTAAACCTTGCTAAATTATTAAATTTACTAGCTGAGATCATAGGTAACAATTGTTAGTAATTAATTTGTAGTCCTTAAGGGAATGATATCTTTCTACAATAACCATAACCATGCACTTGCAAGTTTAAAACGCAATAAGTTTTATAGTGCTATTGCCTAGGATCAAACTTGGGTCGCCTGCATGACAGGTGGGAATACTTACCACTATAGTACACGTCGTTGCCAGGGACTGGCAATATTGATATGAATTCAATTTTTATTTTTCTTAGACTAGTATTCTTTCTTTAATTTTAATTTAATTTGCTAATTGATTTTTCTGGTAACTTTTGCTTAAATTTATGAACACTTGATCTAAGGGGACGAACTTGGAAAAGATTAACCCTAAAATCAAGAAATTGTACAAGAAAAATCGAAAGGAAAGCATTAAAAAGACAAGCAAAAGATGGCTAAAGATTAAGCACTACCACTATTGGGTAGCAATCATGCTCTTCAAAAGTACACAATGCCTAATCCAAGAGATACCCATAACAATATTCTTAAGCCAATGGTCAATGCCAACACATTTGAGATCAAACCAGTGATAATTTAAATAGTCTTACAATTTCAATTTAGAGGTCTCCCAAGTGAGGATCCTAATGACCATCTAGCTTAGTTTTTGGAGATTTGTGATACTTTCAAGATGAATGGGGTTAGTCCAGATGTAATAAAGCTTAGGTTATTCCCTTTATCTTTAAAGGACAAGGCTAAGATATGGTTGCACTCTTTAGCACCACAGTCAATTGCATCATGGGATACGCTGTCAAAGACTTTCTCGGGCAATTATTTCCTACCAGGCAAAATTGTAAAGTTCAGACAGGAGATCACAATCTTCACTCAACATGGTGGTGAATCTCTTTATGAGGCTTGGGAATTTTATAAGGATTTACAAAGATAGTGTCCTCACCATGGAGTTCTATAGTGGTTGCTCATTCAAACCTTCTACCAAGGCCTAACAGAGCCAATACGAATCACTATTGATGCAACTGCCAAAGGCTCATTCATGAGTAAGATGCCTGATGATGCCTACAATCTTTTTGAGACTATGGCATCCAATAACTACCAATGGTATAATGAGAGAAGTGCACCAAAGAAAGTGGCAGGAATGCATGAAGTGGATAGCTGGAATCTCCTTAATGTAAAGATTGATTTGCTTACTAAGAAATTGGAGGTGTCCACTAAAGTCCTAATCCTATGGCTATCAATTCTTATAATAATTATGGAGGGGGATATTCAACCCTAGAGTGTTAGGGAGGTTTTGCTCAGGATTCCTCTATTAAGCAGTTAAATACACTTAATAATTTCCAAAGGAATCAAGGGAATCCCTACTCGATCACCTATAACCCAGGTTGGCAAAACCATCCAAACTTTTCGTGGTTTAACTAATGAGGGATACAAAATTCCCATCAGGGATTCAAAAAATTGCCTCCTAGATTTCAGCAGAAGAATACCTTCCCTCAATAAAGCAAACCAAAGTTTAACGTTGAACTGATGATGGAGAAATTCCTAAAAGATCAAGAGAGGTACCAAAAAGACCAAGAGGACCAAAAAGAAGTAATAAAGAATTCAACGTCTCAAGTGGGATAACTTTTTGCCCACAATAAGATGTTAGAAAACTAAATTTCATCACAAGCTTTAAGTTCAAGGTAGAGTGGAATGTTTCCTAGTCAACCTTAAAATCCTAAAGAATAGGCTAAGGCAGTCACACTTAGAAGCAGAAAGTAATTACCTAAAATAGAGACCAAGAGCAATGTTGCAAAAATTTTTCATAACACCTAAGAGGAGAAGATTGAGCATTTATAGAATAATGATGAGGAGAAGGACTCACCACCTTTGGTACTGCTACTGTCATTTCTATAAAAGCAATAAAAATCCAAGTTAAACAGGCAATTTGAGAAGTTTATGAAGTCATTCTAGTAGCTCAAACTAAATATACCTCTCCTGGATGTGATAAATACCATGCCTACATACTCCAAATTCTTAAAAGACATCATCTTGCACAAGAGAAAATGGGAGGATCATGAGACAATTCCTATCAATGAGGAATCCGGTGTTGTTATTCAAAATAAGCTTCCTAAAAAACTTAAAGATCCATGGAGTATCACTACCCCTTGTACCATTGGAAATGAATTTATAAGTAAATCTTTATGTGATCTTAGTGTAAGTGTGAGTATAATTCCTCTTTCCTTTTACAGATGACTCAATATTAGTGAGCCATAACTAATGACGGTGTCACTATAGCTTGTAGATAGGTCTATCATCTACCCCTATGAAATTCTAGAAGATGTCCCAGTCAAAGTTGGAGACTATTATGTTCCAAGAGATTTCATCATCCTGGAAAGGGAGGAGGATCGCCATATTCCAATCATACTAGGATGACCATTCCTAGCCATAGTGGGAGCAATCATAGACATTAAGAGAGGAAATATTTTGTTGGAAATTGGAGATAATAAGGTGGAGTTTGATGTTTTTAAAATGGCAAAACATTCCTCAATGATGGGATCCTATTTAAAAGTAGATGTGATACAAAGCTATGTGTAAAAAACCTTTGAAAAGCAACTCACCCATGACCCCCTAGAAGCATGCCTGATCCATGACGTTACAGAGGATGACATTGATGAAGAGGTGGAAATGTATGAACACTACCTCATTGTAAGTCCATCATTGAATAAACATAAATAAACTAGGTATGAGTCCTTACCCTCTATTATAGAAAGCCTTGGTATAATTAAGGAAGAAAATGCACCTAAGGTATAGCTCAAAGCTCTTCCTTCATCTTTGAGGTTAAAAGAAGCACTTATTTTAGCACTCATCCTACAACCACTAGACTGGAGCCTTCCTTTTGAAATCATGTGTGATGCTAGCAATTATACAGTAGAAACTATCTTAGGGCAATGAAGAGTCAAACGAGCCTATGCCATATACTATATAGGCCACACTCTCGATGAAGCTCAAATAAATTATGCAATAACTAAAAAAGAACTTTTGGTAGTGGTACATGCTATGGACAAATTTTGTTCATATTTACTAGGAAGCAAAGTGATTGTCTACACCAACCATTCAACCCTTAAGTACCTCTTAGTAAAGAAGGATGCTAAACTAAGACTCATTCCTTGGATCCTTCTTTTACAAGAATTTGACTTAGAGATTTAAGATTGTAAAGGAATCGATAATTTGGTTGCTGATCACCTTTCTTGCTTTGAGCGAAGTGCCAATCCAGACTCTCTTCCAATCTCAGATGACCTTTCAGGAGAATAACTTATGAGAGTCTAGCAAAGCATCCCATAGTATGCAAATTTTGTGAATTACCTTATATATGGTGTTCTTTTATTGGACATTGATTGCCCTTAAAAGAAGAAATTCTTTTGGGACTCTCAAAAATACTTCTGGGATAAGCCTTACTTATATAAGAAGTTTGGGGATGGATTATTGAGAAGGTGCATTCCAGATGAGGAAATTTTTGAAGTACTCACTCATTTCCATTCGCTTGAGTGTGGGGGACATGCAAGCTCTACTAAAATAAAAGCAAAGGTACTTCAGAGTGGATTCTACTAGCCTTCTCTCTTTAAAGATGCAAGGCAATTTGTACTAAAATGTGATTATTGCCAAAGGACAGTCAACATTAGCAGACAAAATGAAATGCCTCTTATAAATATTATTGAGATTGAATTATTTGATGTGTGGGGGTATTGATTTCATAGGACCTTTCCTAAGCTCCTATAGAAATAAATAAATATTGGTTGGGGTTGATTATGTGCCCAAGTGGGTGGAAGTAATTACTTCACCAACCAATGATGTAAAAGTAGTCACTAAGTTCCTTTAGAGGAACATATTTACTCGCTTTGGCACACCTAGAGCTATAATTAGCAATGGCGGTTCTCATTTCTACAATAGTCAATTTGAATCTCTTTTAGCAAAATATGGGGTCAAACATAAAGTGGTACACCATACCACCCTCAGACTAGTGGACAAGTGGAAATCTTAAACGGAGAACTGAAGACTATACTAGAAAAGACAGTTAATGCCTTAAGAAAGGATTAGTCCATTTGATTGGATGATGCACTATGGAAATACCAAATATCTTTCAAAACTCTAATTGGTACTTTACCATTTTGGTTGGTTTTTGGGAAATGATGTCATCTCCTAGTTGAGTTAGAACATAAAGCATTATGGGCTATAAGGTTTCTAAATTTTGATTTAGCAAAGGTTAGTGCAAAAGGGCTCCTTCAATTGAATGAACTTAAAGAGTTTCACATTGATGCTTATGAGAATGCTAAAATTTACAAGGAAAGGAAAAAGAAGTGGCATGATAAACATTTGCAAGAGATAGAGTTTCAAGAAGGAGATTTGGTATTGCTATTCAACTCTAGACTAAAGCTATTTCTAAGGAAACTCAAGTCTTAATGGTCTGGACCTTTCAGAATCAAGCAAGTCTTTCCTCATAGAGAAGTTAAGCTTTTCAATAGGGCAAATGAAACCTTCAAAGTCAACGTGCAACATCTTAAGCCCTACTATACGGAGGAAGCCAACTTAAAGAGTGTCTTTTGTACACTCATAGATCCAGTTTGAGTTAATCACATAATGGTCGAGCTAAAGACCTTAAAATAATGCTAATTGGGAGGCAACCCAATCATTTTTCTTTTTAACTTTCATTTTGTTTTAATCTTTTCTCTCTTTTGTGTTTTTATTTGCTAATTAATTTACTTCACTTCTACCTAATCATTTTTCTAAAGATCGGAATTATATAATTCTGATTGAAATTACATAATCCCAATTAGAATTAAAGGTTTTATGTCTGTATTTTTTATTTTTACAGTAAATAAAAATTCTATTTTTTGAATTTTGATTGGTCAAATAATATCATAAATTCCTTTTGGGATTTATCTGAATTTTTTGAAAATTAAAAAAAATGTCCTTTTAAAATCAAAACTCTATCACCGAGAAGAGGAAAAAGTCATAATAGGATATGTCTTTTAGCTAGGGTTTTTCTATAAAAACCTAGTTTAAACTCTCTTAGAGGACATCCTCGAGGACCTCTCTCTTTTCCTAGACTTTTTGAAGGCTTTCATTATTCTTCTTACGCAGTTTTTTTTTTAAAAAAATATATATTTCTTATGAAATATCTGTTCTTTAAAGAAGCAGTAGGCTTTTTGAGAGGAGAATGAGAAGTTTTGAAGATCCATTTAAAAGCAATGGTGATTTATACTAGTATAAGGGGCAAATTAATACTCCATCCATATCATCATCTCCTCTCCATACTTTCTTCTATTTTTTATTTTGATTATTTTAGTTCTATTTAATTTTGATTTTATATAATTTTATTGTTATTTTGTTTATTCACTAATCATTTTTTTTGGTGTTTGTGTTGTTGATTATGGAGAAGATTACATGATAAGTTTGCTTAAAGAACAAAATCCATGAAGATCCATGGAATGCCATGGATTGAATTTTATAGCCAAATATAGTTTCTAGGTTTTTTTATTTAGTTGTTTATTATTATTTTATTATTTTATTATCTACTTTTAGGATGTGTTAATCTTTATTTTCTTATTATTTTCAGTAGATCATTGTAATATCCCCAATAGTAGGAATAATGAAATCATGTGTGTGTGTGTGTTTTATTTTAATTAATCGGTTAGTAAAACTAGGGTTTTAATTAGGTAATTAGTTAAAATTAATGGCTATAGAGATAATTGGGGTTTGTTTAATTAAAATTGAATTATATTTAAGTGGATAGAATTAGGGTTGCTTGATAATTATTTTATTTATTTGTTGTTTAAAGTTACTTTAACTAAATTAGGGTTTTTAGAATAAGTTTGATTGAATGTTTGGTATTTTATTTGATTGTTTTGATATTTTTTGGGCTTGTTTATTTTTTTTATATGTTTTGGGCTTTAAACCCATATTAGGCTATAATCCATTTAAATAAATTTAGTTTTTTTTAGGTTTAATAATTAGATTCACCTTCCTTTAATAGATTTACTAATTTAATTAGGTTTAGGTTTAATTAATTAAAATTGACTTTAGGCCCATAATTAATTAGAAGTTAGGTTAGGGATAACTTAGGCCCATTTAGTTAATTAGATATAGGCCCATTTTAGTTTAATCAAAATTATCTAGACTTAGCCCATTAAATTAAAGCATTTTCCATAATTTGTAGATTTAAGATCACTTTAGAAATAAAGCATGTAGAATTAGGCCCACTAATTTAAATATTTCATAATTTATAGATTTAGACCCATTTTCAGAATTAAAATAAATAGACTTAGGTTCACTTAATTAAAATTAAATAGGAATTAGGTCCATTAGTCTTTAGGCTCATTTGTAAATTAAAACATGTAGATTTAGCCCATTTAATTAAAATCAATGTATATTAGACTAACCCAAGGATTGTAAATTGAAATGAATGCATTGTTTATATGTACTTTTCATAACTAGTTTGCCTGGAGTTAATTGTCTAAGTAAGGGTTTATAAAAAATTGCATATAAATAGAGGGTAAGATAGTAATTCATAAAATAATTCTAAATGAACGCAAGATTGAAAGAAGTTAGTATTTCGTACCCAGAATCTCTTGGTTATGCTGCTGGCTTTCTTTTAGAGAATCAAGTGTTACCATTTTTTGATTTGTCCTAGTTATTACCCTAGTTTGTGACTCCTCATCTCCATGTCATGTCTTTGTGATAGTGGTTATTGTGTTCTCTAAAGCCCTGAGCTTAAATAATGTCGTAGTTACTAAAATTTTGGATGCACTCTAAACCCCACCGTCTACAATAGCCATACCACGGTAAAAAAAATATAAGGGACATTATATATAGTATCAAGAATACCAATGTCTTTAAAGGCACTGTAAAACAACCGAAAGAAATAAGGAGCAATTACACAACCCATTGTTGTTCTAATTAATTGGCTAATAAACATGGACCTAAGTGAAGCCAGAGTCAAGTAGCTCATCTTAAAATCTTGCATTATATTAGATGCTATAGAGACAATGTTCATTATTACTTCATATACTACTAACCTTGCTAAAACTCCACCATGGGAAGATCTAGCCCATGGTTTAATGGTGAAAATAACAAGTTTTTAAAAAGTGGATGCAAGTGTCCAATATGTTAGTCCATAAGCATATGCATTGTAGAAAGCTAAAATTGGTGCAAATATGTAGATGATGGAAGTAGTTTCTTTGATTTTCTTAATGATCTTGAGCTCGAATGTGACAAACCGATGATGAAAACACTAGTGAGAGTCATACTGGCCTAAAGAAAGCACTGCCTTATGGTAGCTATGACCTGTGAAAGATTGAGGAATTTTTTGATCACAAAAAAGTAATATCATGTTTCTTGAAAAGCTCTTCATTTGCCTTGGCAAATTCCATTATAAGGGTGTTAATGCACCCAAGTTTTAACCAAAGTAGAGGCACGTAATTGAGTCTAATCTTGTACAATTTTTGGTTTAGATTGCCCCCAAGATCAAAGATGTTACCAAAGAGAGTAGTGGCCATAAAAAAATTTTTGAGGGAGCAAACTTTACTTTATCTTAGTATACTAAAAATGTTTCATTCAAAATAAACGCACTAACAAAATAATATCTCAAATACAATAACAATAATTTAAATTAAAAAATTTAATATACCAAAAAATAGCAAAGATAATTAAAATCAAAATGGATAATCAAAATCATGAGCAAAAAATATCACCAAATTTAGTTTTCTTCAATAAAACTTTTATTTTGAGAAATTTATCCATTTTTATGTCTATAATTAAAATCAAATAAAAAATAATAAACTATCACAATACAAAAAAAATTATAAATTTAGTTTTTAGCATAATAACTAATGATAAAATTAAAGGAAAAAAATATACATTAAAATTGGACAAACCATATGTTGAACCCTGAGGGGTAAAATAATTATTTTTTTATGGTCATAAGTAATTAATTAAAATTACATTTAATTTGTGTGTTTAAGTGCTTATATTTAGGTGGATTAAAATTACAAAACTCACGTTCAACACAAGCAATGAAAAGTCAAGTTATTGAATTTCTAAGTTTGTAGTTATGTTATAAGTGATGATGAAATCATCATGAGTGATTACAAGGAAAAAATCAAAGATTGAGTTTTTTGTTAAAAATCTAAAGTTAAAATTGGTCAAATATAATAGGAATCTTCATTACTAATGGTCACAAGCCAATCCCAATCATCAAAAAAAATTTTAGAGTAAAATTATGAAGTTCAAAATTGCAAAATTTCCAAATTTTCCAAGAGTAGTCACCACCAGTGTTATGAGCAAACTGAAGTCATGACACACTCATTGTGAGTGGTGATAAATTTTTCATGAGTAATGATGACCACCACTACTGTCTAAAATCTTATCACTACCAACGACAAAAGCGTCATAATTAATGAAAGTGTGTGAATTTGAAATGCCCCGACTGTCATGACTAATGACGATTTGTCATGAGTCATAACAAGCATGTAGAGCACGTTTTATTTTAAGTCTCAAACAATTCTATTTGCATTAAATGCACTTGCAGCAACTCTTTTTCTCTTAGAGACTTTAAATGCTACCAAGAATAGAGCTAAAACAAGTGAAAGAAGTTGAACAAACACATTTAGAGAAATCTTTCAGCATTTAATATTCAATTAATCCTTCAACCATCCAATCTTTCATCTTTAATTCTTGTAATTCTTATTTATCTCAAGAGTGTTCTTAAGTGTGGGATGGTGAGTATTTAAAATCATTATTCAAAAGCTCAATAGTAAGATTGAGTGAGTTGAGTTAGGATATTATTCACTTGTAAGCTAAAAGGATTGTTCTTAGCAAGTGAGTTAGAGTGTGAGCCTTGTGAAAACACTTAGGTTTGAGTGTGAGCCTTAGGAAAACACTTGGATGGCTTGATTTAAGCTTGTAAGGGTTTAATCAACACCTTGAAGTAGATTGATAGTAGATTGAAATTCTCAACTTGTGGTTGAGGAGAGGACGTAGGCTTTGAGGGCCAAACCTCTATAAATTCCTTATGTTTTTATTGATCATAGTCTTCATCTATTTTAGCTCAAATTTTGTTTTAAGTTTTCTCTTTGTGAAAAATCAAAGATCACCCATATTTCTCAAAAAGCCAATTCACCCCCTTTTGGCACTTGTGGAATTATACCATATATGTGCAATAAAACAAAAAAAATTAATTGACAACATATATAATTGATGAATGGTGAATGCTAAACTAAATTATTATCCTTATCAGATTGCTTAGCGTATAATTACTAATGAGCAAATTAAAGAAAAAAATATACAAAGAAAAAAAGGTGAGATGTGAGTGGCCGAGAAAGAAAAGAAAAGGAGAGGTGAGGTGCGAAGTGTTGGAGAAATTAAAGCAAAAAGTTAAAATTTAAAATAGTGAAAAGAAAAAATAGGAAAATGTTATATTATTTAGGCTTTCTAAAAGAATTATAATAATGAACTATTGGGTTATTATTATTAATTTACTAAGGGTCTACAAATTTTTTTTAAGAATATGCCTTTATTATTAAAAATATTTAGTAGGTGCAAAATGACAAAAAAACCTATACTATATCAAAAAAATTTTATGGGGCAGTAGGGGCAAGTGCCTCCATTGCCGCCCTTCCCCCTTCTTCTTCTCCTCCTAAATCCACCCATGAAAGAGAGGCCAAGCAGGAGGACTTGGTGGTGGTCGTTTCAGAACCTACAAATAGAGTATATCTTATTTGATGCATCTTCAACCAGTTGTTCACCAAAACCTAACATTGGTTCCAAATCAATAGTGAATCAATTGATTAAATGAGAAAAGAAAGTTAACCTCATTTGGGTTAAAATGAGATTCATTTTCAAATGTACAATTATAACATATGGTGGTGGATGGGAAGAAAGTCTGAGGTGATAAAAGGCATCAGTGGATGCTAGGAATGATAAAAATACCAATAATGGTGTTTTTTAGGTTAAATGTATGGGTGTGAACCTAAATTGTACTTATTTCATTTTAGATACTAAATTTTAATTTGTTTCATTTCAAATTTAAGTATCATCCTTAGTGGCGAGATGATGGCGTAACAACCGATAATAGAATATTCACTGAATATTCGCCACGTTACCCATGCCTAATAATCAATTTTAACTACAATGGTGGTCACCCAACTTTACTTTTAATGAAATTTGGGTACTAAACTTTAATTCATTTTTTTTGTCACCTAACTTTGATTTTGTATAAAAAGGTACTGTTAAAAATTTGTAGTGTTATGAATTTCTCTTAAAAACCATTTAAATCCCTCAATCTCTTTATCTTTTCAATTTAGTCCAAAAATTATAAAAAGTTTGAAATTTTACCTCTCTTAGTCTGTGATACCACTCAGGACAAGTTTGCTCTTACTAGAAAAAATAAAAATAAATTTCAAAATTTTCCTTATTTTCTATAAACAAATAGAAAATATGGACTTATTTGCCAAAAAAAAACTTTAATTTTGAATTAAAATAGCAATTATGGATAATTTAGGTACTAGAAAAAATTTAAAGCAATAATTGCTATGAAATTAAATAGAAATTTGGTGTCTAAAAAGAAACAAATTAAAGTTTGGTAACCAAATTGAAACAAAGATAAAGTTTAGAACCCTTCCATGCATTGGATGCTAAAAATTAATTATTAAACATGGGTGATGTGGTGAATATTTCATGAACATTCTATTGTCTATTTCCATGTCATCATCTTAACACCAAGTCACTAACAGATGATATTTAAATCAAAGTTGGGCACTTAAAATGAAACAAATTAAACTTTAGTATCCAAAATGAAATAAGTGCAAAGTTAGGTATCCACACGTACATTTAACCCTTTTAAATGTAGTCGGTTAACTTTACCTGCCATACAAGATGACTAACCTATTATTAGAGATCAAATCACCATTTATATATATACAAACATTTGTACTATAGCAAGAGTAGCTATGTCTCTTCAATAGAAAAGTTTTATGTTGGCCGAAAGTAATAATTTGCCCCTTAAATTTGAACACTATGATTAATTAACCCATAAATTAACTTTTTGATTAATTATCCCACTAACTTGGCATATTTTGCCAATTAGCTCCTGATTTTTTTAAAAAAAATTCAATTCAAAATATTTTTTTAACTTATTGATTTTGTATGGTATGCATGGGGTATTTGATTTGGCTGATTGAGGAATCTGATATAAGTTTTTCCTTAATTTGGTATAATTTAAGTGTTTGGTAAAACTTTAAAATCAGTAGTTGATAGCTGTTTTTATTCAAAATAGTTGTGGAGTTCATAAACTCTATTTTAAAGTTTTTCCATCAGCCAATGCCTAATTTATATTAATTTTTTATTTAACTATTGTGGACACTTGGTTTGATTGGCCAGAAATGAAAGCCTATTGATGAGAAAATGCAAATCTTGAATGTAAGAAAGCATAGAATCTTTTCAAGAATGGACCTAAAAGCCTAAACCTATTTCAAGCCTAAAATTTAACCTAAAATAAAGCCTAAGTAGCCTAAAAGACCAAGACTAAGCCTATTTTGGCCCAAAGGCCTAACCTTGGGTTAAAGCTGAAGAGGCGATGCCTGATCAAAGGGGCACTACCTTTATAGTGCTTACATAAAGTGAGGTGGTGCCTTACTAGCCACTTGTACAAGCTTTAAATGAAAAAATGACAATGGTAGATAAGTGGGGTGGGTCCACACCTTACTGACATAAACATGTCATGTGAAAATGAGACTTTGGAAGCAAAAAAGGGTGACTAAAAAGGTGTGTGTGATGATGAGTGAAAAAGGGAATGTCTTGTCAAAGGCATAGGAAACCTAAAAAGGTATAGGAAGAGGGGTTTTTAAAAGGGGAGGATATTCATTTGGAGAGAAAGGGGCTAGGTTTTGTTAACTAGAGCTTAAAAAAAAGAAGGGAGAAGAAAGAGGTGCTTTGGCTTGAAGGTGCATTCTCGAAAAGGAATGGAGTTCTTATTTAGAAGTCAATTTTCAAGCAAATAGTAAGGGAGTTTTTGAATTCAAGCAAATATTAGACTCAAAACTTACCTCTGAGGGCTGAGTTAGGAGCTTCAAATTAGTTCTATGAAGTAAGGTCCTCCATTTTTAAAGTATTTTTAGTTATTGGTTTTCATAAATATTTTGTTTATTTGCTTGCTCATTCTTAGATCCATTGTTCATTGTTTGCTATGTTTATGATATGATCTATTAGTTTGCTGGATATAGTTGTAAGTTCCAAGTTACTTGTATTTGGATTTGCTTGCTTAAGATTTAAGAAAAGGGTAAGTCTACTATTGAGTCTGTTAGTTACTCTCTGGCTTTAGGAGATATAACATTACCTTTATGGCTAGAGATACACAGTGGGGTTTAGCACGCATCCAAGATTTTAGCAACTGCGACACCGTTTAGGCTCAGGGCCTTAGGGAACACACTACTATGTCATAAAGTTATAGCGTGGAGAAGAGGAGTCACCACTTAGGGTAATAACTGGGACAATTTGATTTGTGGTACTTGATTCTCTAAAGGAAAGTTAGCACCACAACCAAGAGATTCTAGGAACGGAATACTAACTTCTTTTAGTCTCGTGTTCATTTAGAATAATTTGATAAATGATTATTTCATCCTCTAATTACATGCAATTTTATTTAAACCCTATTTGACATTCATCTAACCCTAGGCATCTAGTCAATAAAATTACATATAGAAAATGCACTCAAGATCGCGTTGTCCCTAAGTATAAACTATGTTAATTTTATTAAAAAGTTAGCTAGATTTACATTTTATTTACAAGTGAGAAAGGGACTAAAAGTGGGCCTACATTTTTTATTAATTAGTGAGCCTAGATCTATTTATTTTACTTTGTTTAAAAAATAGGCTTAAGTCTATTCAATTTTAAAGGAAAATTAAATTAATGGGCCTAAGTCTAACTTGGTTTTATTTTAAGATGAGAAGTGGGCCTAGGTCTATTTATTTTAAAAGAAATGAAATTAAGTGGGCAGAGCTAAGTTTAAACAAGTTTTAATTAACTAAGTGGGCCTAAAATCTAATTAATCCTAATGGGCCTAAATTAATTTTAATCATTTAAAATCCTAAACCATTTTTAAGCCTATTAAAGTGAGTTAGACCTAAGCGTAGGCTTGAGGCCCAAAATAATATAAAAACCCAAAAATCATAATCCAACACAAATGAAACATAAAAAAGGATCAAACAAACGTTTTAGTGATTTTCTAGAAACCCTAAATCAATTACATGCAAACCCTAAATTAAACTATTGCCACCATTGATTTTAATTGATTTTTACCCAATTGAACCTAATTACTAATTGATTTTAAATGTAGAAAATTAAATATTTTACTATTCCTACTACTAGGGCTATTACAAACTACATTCAAAAATTAAAATTAAACAATTATACACCCATAAATTAAAATAACTACATAGGATACCAAAATGCAAAATAAAGATAAAAATCCTAAGTTATACTGGAAAACAACACAGGTTCTTCCATGGCATTCCATGGACCTTCTATTCGTCTAAACATAGGCAGTATCTTCCTTAATCCACATTCGAACATCAAAATAAAAACACAGAAATAATCAAATTAGTAGTGAAATTGAATAATCAAAACAATAACAGAATAAAATAAAAATCATAAAAAAGAAAAGAATAAAAAAGAATAGAATATGAAAGAACACTGATGATTTTAAATGTTGTGCAAATGCTTTGAGATAGCCCCTCAGATTGGATTATCATCATCAAAATTAACTCAGTATTGATTTGATTCTGGACTGGGATTTGATTACGTTCGAAGACACTAACAGTATCCAAAATTAGGGTTTTTTGAAAGATAAGCGTGTTTTTTGCGTAACTCTCTTCTCTCTTTCACAGTCTCTCTATTCTTTTCTCAGTATGTGTGTGTGAGTTTCTCTTTGTCTGTGTGAGTCTCCAGCCCCTATCCGCATTTAGACTCTTTAATTTTAAAGCAGAGTCTGCACGTATTGACTTCCTAAATTTGCAGGAACGCTCATCTCTTCCAAAACAAACTGATAAGAATTTTGATTTTTGAAAGTTATTTACGTGTTTTGAACACGTTGAAATTTTCATCAGATAATAATAATAATAAAATTAAATTTTCAACCAATCAAAACACTAAAAAAATTGATAAAAAATAAGAAAAAATACGCGAAAAATAAAAAAATGGGACTTTTACGCATCAACATTGTGTAATGCTAACCGATATTATATAATGTCGATTGACATTATATAATGCTGATTGGCATTGCACCAATGCCAATCGACATTAAATGTTGACCCTTTTTTTTACTTTGAATTACTAAAAGACCCCTGAAAAATTGACTTCCTTATAATCAAATCCTAAAAAATGTTGCAATTTAGTCCCTAAAGCCTAGAAAATCAACAACCAAGTTCAATTTTTGAATAAATTTCATCATAAGGGCTTACATCACAATTATGCACAATTGCATCCAAAAATTGGGTGCTTACAACGATGCCTCATTAATAAGGCATCACCATGTCAACAAATCCTTACATGACTTGATTTTGCTCTCATTTATTTATCTAATGTGATTTGTATTTCTTTATGCATTTTCATATTATTATATTCCAATCTTTCGTACAACTATTATAATGTTTTGCTTCATTAAATATTTATGTATTGTTTATATTTACTTATCTTTTATAAAATTAACCTAAATGGCTTTCTCTTATAGGTTTTATATATATTTGTGGAGGTTAATATTTTGTTATCTACAAAGTTTTAGGATGATTTTTATCATCAAGCCTTAATCCTCCTAATTTGCTTGTGGATTTACTTTCTTTATAACTAGTTTATTTTACTTTTATTTATATGACCAAGGGTTATAACTCATTTCTCCTCCCTCATTTATGTGTATGTATATTTATTTCTTTATTGTTACCTTTATGGATTTTTTGTACATTTGTAATGAATGTAGTGAATTGCCCTTAATTAGCATGGAATTGGTCTAATGTGCAAATTCAAAATAAATTGTAAAATTGGAGGAAATTGCAATTTGCATGATTAATAAAGAGATAACTTAATAATTAAAGGTAATAAAGTACAAAATACATATGGAGGCCAACCGCAAGTTTGGGTGGGCATTCCAAAAGCCTATACCCATTTTTCGAACCCATTCTCTAAGGACGACTACTGGAAACCTTTGTGGAATCCAGCTATTATACAGTGTATCCCGAGTCTTATCCTGGTGAATCCTTCTCCAATTTGGGCTTTAAGCCTATTTTTTAATCTCCTAGTGGGCCTGAAGCTTATACAGTGCCGTGGTCACCAAAAACTTGGGTGCACGCTAAACCCTACCACTTATAGTGGTGACTCAAATGGGGATAAAGAAACTTATTCTAGTGTTTTGTATTTTATCATTTTTAATTATTCTTTTCTTTCTTTTTCATTCACTATACATTTTCACACAATGAGCACTCAGTCCCAAGTAACCCAATGATAGTCATTACTTTGCTACCTATGTTTCACTCAAACCTAGTGGTGGAGTATTTGATTATTATCACTCATAGCACGTACTTATCCATGTCATATGGACCTTTGAGTGGGGGGACATAATGGAGGTATATCACTGTGGAAGCCAAAGCTTATTACCCAAAACCCAGCTCATGTAATGACTTAGTAATCTCATTAAGGATTTTTTCTAAATGCATGTGCTTTATGCCATATAGGAATCATTAGAATAAGGCCCAAGCCCATTGTAAATGGACCATGTTAAGGTGGGCCTTTAATGCCTACTATAGCTCGTTAAAATGGACTTTGGATTTATTCAAAGGGATTACTACTTGTTTGTTCTATCTAGGGAGTTTTCTTACATACATTTTGTTATCCCCTGTTGATAATTAAAACCCAAACCAAAAATCCTAAGACAAGAAACTCGCCATTGAACATGTGTGTGGGAGAAATAAGGGTAGAGATTATCATTTGAGAGCTTTTTGTTTATTTCTTTGTTATGTGTAAATATAGTGTGTTTATTTCTTTCTCTAAATTATAAAATGAATTTGAATATCATGCATACATGTCATGCATAATTCTAACCTGTGGTGGTTGCGGATATAAATCCATGTTAATCTTTTACTTAGAAATGGTCTAATATTGGTCACCAAGTTAGAGCTTCTTAAGAAACAATAATGGCAGGTTTTGATCCTGATGCATTTAAGGAATAGTTGAAAGCAGAATTATTTGAGTAAACTCAGATGATCACGCAAGAAATGATGGCAAAAATAATGGGATCATCTAGATAGAAACAACCAGCACAATAACCACTACCTTTTGATCTTAATGTTGAAACTTCTGTAAGGCAACAAATAGAGGATGATTAAGAAAACCTATTGGTAGAACCTATAGGTCGATAGAATGCGGACATTTGTGAGACTGTAGAAAAGACAAATTGCACCAAAAATATGACAAAGGCTATGGCTTAAGTCCAGATGATGATGAAGGAGAAAGGAATTGATGCTTTAATGGATTATACCAACCTTGACTTAGATGAGGATGATGACCCTCTTACCTTGAAATTCAAGTTCCCTAATATAAAGAAGTATATTGGGACTAATGATCTGCATATGCATTCAAAGCAATATATGACCTACATAAAGACCACTAAACTGACTAAAGCCCAGATAATTAAGCAATTTCCTCTATCATTGGAAGGTACCCCAATCTGTTGGTACTACGCCTTAGAACCACATATGCAAAATGACTGGAAAGAATTATATGCTACATTTATAAAGCAATATGGGTTGAATGCTTAGATAGAGGTGTCCTTAAGGGACTTACAGAACACTAGGCAAAAATTTAATGAGTCCTTTACTGACTACTTGACTATATAGAGGGGGAAATTAGAATAAATAAGGCATAGGCCTGCTAAGTCTGATTAATTGATGATAGCGATGAAAGGTCGTGTCCCATCACTTTCTAAGAAGTTAAAAGACCTTAGGATTTGGAATTTTAAGTAGTTATACAAATTTAAGGTTCAGAAAAAGTTTAATTTGGCATAAGAAAAGAAATTCTTCAATGAAAGATTTGGGGACAAAGAAGCTAGTGGATCAAGTAGTAGTTTGCAAATTAATGCCATTAGGTAGCCCCAAGGATTCTCTAATCTGGGTAGACCTCTTTCAAAAGTTTTGGGGAAGTTAATGGAAAAGAACCTTTTACAGCCCTTACCCCCTAAGATAACCTTTACTAAATGCCAACTCAAAATTCTTTTGTAAGTTTCATTAAGCTATTGGAAATGACACTGATAATTGTGCCCAACTGAAAAATAAGATCCAAGACTTGATTGATTCAAGAAAAATCATCGACTTATAATCTAGAAGATCAAGAACCCAAAACAATCCTTTACTTAATTACAGAAATTTCCCACCACTAAATGCACATATACTCATGATCAATACTGATTTAACAGAAGAGCAAGTCTTAAACTCATTTGTTAATACTATACCCAGTTCACCAAAACCTGACCCTAAACCACAAAGCCCACAACCCATTGAATAATTTATTAGTGTGGTCAATATCTGAAGTTCTAATGAAGAAGGGGGACAGGTTGACATGTGCAATAGTGATGAAGAGAGGGTAATCTAGTCAATAAGAAAGGTTACTGAAAAAAGGAAGGAGAAAAATGAGGACCAACCAGTACCCAAAGTTGAAATTGAAACTGAGAATAAGAAGACAGAGAGAGAAGAGAAAAAAAATAAAAGAGAAGTATGTAGCTAGTGTTTGGGAATTGCTCATGAATTCCAAGACCCCACCAGGAGGCATTAGTCCAAGCTTTAGACCAGAAAAATATTCTTAGAACTTATACTCTTAAGCATATGGTGAATTCTCTAAAGGAGAGTCTTGAGAGAGCTATTGTATTCACTGACAATGACTTGCCATTAGAAGGAAGGGAGCACTACAAAGCCTTATTCATCAGTCAAGCTAAAATATTATGTAATGGAAAATAATGGCTCTACTATTAATGTATGCCCTCTCAAGATTTTGCATAAGCTTGGACTCACTATGGCAGACCTTAAGCCACATAATGTGATCATTAAAGCATACGATGATACGAAGTGACATATTGAAGGCACCTTTCGAGCTTTGGTCAAAACTAGACCCATTGAGACTTAGGTCAATTTGTATATGATCAACATACCAATTAATTTTACCATTTTATTAGGGAGGCCATGGTTTCATCCTTTGGGAGGTTTGCCTTCCACTATTCATAAGAAAATCAAGTTCCCACATGAAGGGAAAGTGGTCAATATTTTAGCAAAAACTAAGGCTATTGAAGCTACTTTGAAGCTTCCTCCTAAGGAGATCCCTATTAGTAATAGCTTTGAGGTTTATGTGCTATATGAAATTGAGCTTGATGAGAGAATTATGAACATAATGAGAAATATAAGTTTCACGCCTAGCATGGGGCTAGGGAAGAATCAGAATGGACCGCCAGAGTTTGTGGAGTAGAAGGTGCCAATTCTAAAGTAGGGATTGGGTATCATGGAGATGAAGATTTTGAAGAAGACAATGGAACTGGAACCAAAAAATGGGTATTCTAGGAAACATTTATGAAGGAGGGCAATGGGTATCCATACAAGGAAACACTTCAACCTTTAATGTTGGCTAGGAAGCTGGTCCTTGTGTTTGAGATTTTTGCTGAATATGTGAATAGGGTTAAGAAAGCTGCTATTAAGGAGACAATATTAAAATAACTAGTACTGACTCCAGAATCAAAAAAGGAAATTCCTACTATAGAGTTGAAGGATGTTGATAATCAAGAAGAGGAGCTAGATTTCAAAATCTACTTCCTGAACTCTATCATGGATGTTTTCTATAATGATTTTAATGTTTCTATTTCTACATTATTTGAAATGATCTATTTTTCTCTAAAGTTGATATAATGAAATCTGACTTTGCTTATTCATGTGATGTGTTTCCTAATGGTTATTTTATCTGTGATGATCATTTCATGCATATTTTTGACATTAATTCTTCATAAACAGAATCATTTAAGATAGGCAAAAATGATAACCTTAAAAATATACTAACTGTTTTTGATTTAACTCTTGATGAGAGAGAAAAAAATGAAAGAAACCTTAAAAAGAAGACAAAGAGTATTTTCTTAGGGCTATGAGGATATGCTTGGAATTGACAAGGAGATTGAAAAACATAGAATCCCTACGTATCCTCATGTCTCACCAATAAAGCATAAAAAGAGAAGGTTAAGGTTAGAATAGGCTCTCTTAATTAAGGAAGAAGTAGAGAAATAGTTGAAGGCAAGTTCTTTCAAGTAGTGGAAGACACCCAATGGCTAGCAAATCTAGTTTTGGCTCCTAAGAAAGATGGGAGAGTCAGGATATGTATGGACTATAGGGATCTAAACAAAGCTTGCCTAAAAGATGACTTTCCCTTATCACATATTGACACTTTAGTCAATAGTGCAGCTTCCAGCGCAATTTATTCTTTCATGGATGACTTCTCACGGTACAATCAGATCATGATGGCAATAATCGATAAACTGACAACATCCTTTACCACTGAATGAGGTATCTACTGCTATTTTGTCATGCCATTTAGGTTGAAGAATGCTAGGGCTAATTATCAAAGAATGGCTACCACTTAGTTGCACGACATGATCCACAATGAGATAGAGGTGTACATGGATGATATGATAGTAAAATCTCCAACTAGAGAAGTGGACTTTGAGGCTTTAAACAAGTTCTTGGTAAGAGTTGAAAAGTACAACCTTAGAATGAACCTAAAGAAGTGTGATTTCAGAGTAACTTTTAGAAAGTTGTTGGGATATATTGTCAGCCATAAGGGAGTAAAGGTGGATCCATATAAGGTTAAAGCAATTAAAGAGATGCCTGCACCAAAAAATGAGAAAAAAGTTAAAGGATTTATTGAATGGTTTCAATACATCAGTAGATTCATAGCTAAACTAACTACCATTTGTGAGCCAGTCTTTAAACTTTTAAGAAAGAATCAACCCATAATCTGGGATGATAAATGTTAGATGGCTTTGAAAACTATTAAGAATTATTTGATGAATCCATAGTCCTATAGCCACAAAGATTAGGTAAGCCCTTAATTCTTTATCTAGCAATTGAGAAGGATGCAATAGGTGTGATGCTAGCTCAAAAAGGTGAAGGAAAAGTTATGCACACTATGTATTACATAAGTAAGAAACTCTTATCATATGAAGTAAGCTATAGTTTGGTAAAGAAGACATGTTTAACTATGATTTGGGCAACTAAGAAGCTTCAGAATTATTTCCAATCTTACAAAGTATAGGCAATTTCTAAGCATGACCCCTTAAGATATCTTCAATAGACTTTGTCACTTATAAGAAAGTTATCCAAATGGTTGGTCTTGCTCACCGAGTTTGATATAGAGTACATGGCAAAGAAAGTAGTAAAAGGGAGAGTAGTAGCAAACTTTTTAGCTTAGAGTCTGGTAGATGATGAATAGGAATGAGAGTTGGAATTCTCAGATAAGCATTTGGGGCTTATAAAGGTCCAAGGATGGACAATGTACTTTTATAAGGTGTTTAATAACAAAGGAGCAAGCATTAGTGTAATTCTGATCATAGCAGAAGGAGAGATGATCCCAATGGCAAAAACCTTGGAGTTTGCAGTAACTAATAACCAAGCTAAATATGAAGCCTGCATTTTTAGGTTGGAAGTGCTTCAAAATGTAGGGGTAAAGGAAGTCATAGTACATAGAGATTCTATGATGGTTATCAGATAGATTTCTAATAAATAGGAAGTAAAAGAAGATAAGCTAAGATTGTATTGGGATTACTCGGCCATTATTCTATTATCTTTTACCCAATATAGATTTGTACATTTGCCATGAGAGGAGAATCAGATGGTAGATTCTTTAGCCACTTTAGCTTCAATATAGGAAAGATGAAAATAAACAGAAGTTAATCCTCTTATTCTTGTAAAGTTTCAAATCCCCTGTTATAAGGAAATAAGAGTAATGCCAGTCGACCTTACAGAAAAGCCTTGGTTTTATGATTTACAGTGGTATTTAGAAATAGGATAAATTTTTAAAATGTAGATAAAAAGAGAGAATGTCTCTAAGGATGTTATGCCAGCAGTTCATAAGCCATAATGGGATGTTGTATAAAAGAATGTCGATTGGGGTGCATCTAAGTTTCATTGATAAGGATGAGGCTCGAAAAGTCATAGAAGAGATTCATAAATGCGTATGTGGGCCACATATGAATAGGATAGTTCTTGTTAAGAAGATAGCTCGATAAGGGTATTTCTGGTTGACCATTGAAGCCGATTGTGTGAAGTTTGTAAAAAAATGCCATAACTATCAAGTGTATGGTGATGTGAACCACTTGCCTTCTATATAACTTTAAAGGTTGACTTCTTCGTGGCCATTCGTATTCTAGGAAATTTATATTATTAGAGAAATAAGGCTGAAGGCATCTTACGGTCATCATTATATTATGGTGGTGATTAATTATTTTTTAAAGTGGGTTAAAGCGGAATCATTCGCAATTATCGAGGTAAAACATATGGCAAGGTTTATGGAAAAGAATATAATTTGCAGATACGGGTTGCCTCACCATGTTATCACTAATAATAGTGTTCAGTTCAGAGAAAAAATGGCTTCTTTATTGAAGGAATATAAAATTGAGCATCACAAATCATCTCCATACATACCACAAGCAAATGAAGCAGTAGAGGCAACAAATAAGAATATGAAGAGGATCCTTCTAAAATGCTGGAGAATTATAAGGATAAGGTAAGTTATTTGCAATTTGCATTATGGGCATAGAGAACCACTACTAGGGTATCGATTGGAGCTACTTCATATTCATTGGTATATGGATGTGAAGCTGTATTGCCAATACAGGTCAAGATCCAGTCATTGAGGGTCCTTTTGAAATTCAAAATCCTTGACTATCAATGGGTAGAGAAAAGAATGAAGGCTATATATCACTTTTAACTATATTAAAAAAGGATTTCCCTAGCTTATAATAAAAAGATTAAGCCAAGCAAGACCAAAGAAGGTTATTTGGCGCTAAAGTTCACTAAGCCGATCATGATTGACTCACGGGGAAAGGTCAAGCCAAATTAGGAGGGTTCATATCTAGTGAAGAAGCTATTTTCCAAGGGCGTACCTATTCTATCTAATTTGGAAGCAAATGAGTTTAAGGAGCCTATTAACATAGACAAGCTCAAGAAATACTTTATATGAAGTCTCGCTAAGGAGAAAACCTCAGAAAAAGGTTATCTAGGCAAAAGTTAGAGACAAACAAATGAAAAAAAATAAAAAGGTCCTGCTGGATTAAAAACCTTGAAAGAGGTAGTCATGGTAAAAATTAAGGACATGTAAAAGGAGAGAGAGAAAAAAATAGTTAATTGGAAAAATTAAAAGGGTAAGCCAATTAACGACACGAGATATATTAGAAGCAAAATGTATTATCATCTTGTGCTTAAGTTGAATGGAATCGATTGCCTTAGTTACTATTGAACGTTGCATTAAATGTTTATTACATACTATTTAACTAAAAAGGGAAATCTCATTCTATAAAAAGAAAAGTGAAATAATGATTGAACTTCATAAACTACTTTTGTTTTCTTTTCTTTTGTTGAACACCATGAGCACTTAATATTTGTAATTCTCTTATTCTTTTATTTCTCATTAACTCATCCTTTTCTATTTCTTGTAATTGAATCCTTACCTTATACTGATCATCAGTAGATTGATCTCCATTATTGTCTATGTGCCTTTAAATAATTCTATAAGGCTAGGTCCTAACCAAGTGCCTAGAAAGTTCTGAGAAAGAGGGCCTGGCTCAAACTCATGCACTAACCCCACAATTAGCTATTTTTGTCCATATTTTCAACAAAGATAGTAGGCTTATAGAAAGTGGAAAAATGAAGATTGGCTATAAGGATGCAGTGAGTATAGAATCGAATGGTCGCGTGTTGCAGTTTCCACCATAGGCACACCCATTGAATTATGGTATCAAGAAATGTTGATAACAAGCTTTGAACATCCTCTAGTATGAGATGGAGTTTTCTAGTGCAGTAATACTTTGCTTTGTAATGTAAAATTTTCTTTAGGGGGCTCAAGTAATCTCAACTTTTCATGAAACCATGCCTAAAAGGGGTAAATGAGTGAAATGATAGAAAAGCAAAAAATAAAGATAAGAGAAGAGAAAAGCTGACCTTCGATAGTAATGGACTCCTGGAGAATAGCTTGGTTTCTAGGAAGTTATCCAGTCCAATGATGGTTTCTGCCAAAATAAGCAAAAAATGACTGAGTTCAGCTTCCACTTAATCCAAGATATGAATAACTTTTGAATCGCAGTTGCCAGAAGGAGAAATAAATAGGAACTGTGCATATAGGCAAAGAGCCATCATTCGAGGCTAGTAAACCTCCTTATTATCCACATATGCAACAACCTCAAGGAAGGAGCCTATCAGAACTTTAGAACCAAAATATGACGAAGGGAAGATTGAGGGAAAAGATTAAACATCTTGGCCATCTAATATTAAATGGAGTATAAATCTGGAGATTCAACCTAAGGGATTACAATTTAATAAGAGTTGTCCATTTGACAACCCAAGATGACTTTCAATTCCTCTAGCAGAAGGCATATTTCTAAGGTGTTGAATCAGAAAACATGTTTGTTTGGATCCCATAATTGAGCCACAACATAGAGGAAGGGAAAGTTGATCTTCTTACCATGCAAAGATCTAAAAATCAACAAGTGAAAGGGCCCAATTTTGCCCATGATTCACCATCTAAACCCTTTAAGATTAGTTGTAGTTATTTCAGGCTTCTATTAGTCATGTTTTAGGATTTTGGAGTTGTTTAGAGAGAGAAAATGGAGAGTTGGGGTGTAAGTGTGAGTAAATATAGCTATTTATATATAGGGAGTTGGGGAATAAAAAGGGAGAATTTATAGAATAGGCATAGAGGAATTCTCCTCTTCAATCAGGCGGTGCCTCATCATGAAGAGGCATTTTGATATTGCCTCTTCACAAAGAGGTGACACCCTAATGAAGAGGCAATAATCTCTTTGACAGTTAGTGGCATAATTCTAGTTGCATTATTTAGATTGGCTCTTCATATTTTTGGATTCGTTAATGGAAAGCTTGTATGATTAAATGACGTGTTTACGTTAAGCTTAAATGTTTGAACATCTTATCAAATTTAAACACAAATATCTAAAATAAAATCAAAATAATCCTGTAACACCAGAATCAGAGAATAAGGAAAAGTCTAAGTCCTAAATCTATGAAGCCTCTAACTCGGTGGCTTATGCATCATCTCCATCATTACCGCAATGCCCCATCATCATCATCGTCATCAGCACCATCTTTTTCTTCTTTTTCCTCATCCTTATAGTCCTCAATTTATAGAGCAACAACTTGATGATGGAGGGCTATGATCCTAGCTTGGCTAACTGCATCATGATCCTATCTATATACAATTCAAGGTAAGTACTCATGTAAGCATGCATACATATAGATATAGGAGAAGCAATAACCTTTCACTATTGAGTGACAATCATCAGATGATCTTATTGGGCTTTAATAAGAAGATACATGTACACTCCTTACTCTAGAGGGATCTGCATGAATAATGATATGTTATTACTAATGCCTTGTTAAGGTTAATTATGAAAGCAGGAAAGGAAAGAGCTTACATGTGCATCGTCAAGAGTGTATACCGGTGTCAAACTCTCATTAAATGTCAGGGACTTACGGGATAAGTCTCCTAGGGGCACCCAACAGTGGGCTAGTAGATAAAGGGTGCGAGTCAAATGACTAGCAACCATTTATGAGCTAGAATTAGAAGGAGCTCTATAAGGAGGTGCTCCAGCTGAAGTATCCTCTCTGTTGTCAGTACAAGGGTACTGAAGTGGCCTCTTATGAGCAGGAGGTGTGGCTCTATGAGTAGGACCTATGGCTACCACATGTGAAAAGAAAAGACTAAGTCAGTATGTAAGTCTGGAGAGAGGAAAAGGAAAGATGAAGTCAAGTGAGTACCTGAGTAGTAATAATAGCTAAAAGAGGCACCTATTGTAATAGATTAGCTTAAACAAAATCTGAATAATGACTCTTGCCCCTTATAATGTGGTTCTTAGTAGGGTCTTCTACAACTACTTTGTTCACCTCATCACCCTCTATTAGATGAGTCCAAAACATGCCCGTAGGGGGTGATGCGAGAATACACCTTGTACGAGCACCATAATCCCAGTATAGGATCCTCTTACCAAGATACTATACTCATCAATTAGGTCCATAAAGGAGCACTCTTTGTAAAGATAGTGGTTTAAAGCAGGTCATTTCTAGAGCCTATCTATCCTAAGGACCCCATAAGTCCTATTGCAACTATAACAATGCAAAACAAAAAAGTAAATTAACCTTGTGTTCTTGTTATATTAATAACAGATTTTTTTTTGTATAAGTACCTCGTTATAGGTTAGAGTGTTCAATAGATCATGATGGACATGCATACGAGCCAAGTGTCTCCTCTATAAATGGCTAGCACCCCACCAAGCCAAGGCAAGAAAATGGACATCACTGACACAGACTATCCCTTGGATCAACTCAAGCTTTAAAGCCTAAACCTGCAAAGAAAAATTATTAGTGAATAATATAGTTGGCGAATAGAGTTCAAGAGTAAAAAGGAATACTCACCAAAATAGAGTGCCATAAACCATAAAATTTCCTAGGTCCTTGCACAACCTCGTTATACTCTAGTATAAATAGGCAAGTGCACAGCTACCCTAATTACAAGAGGACACCCAATCCAAATCTCAAAGGGGCATAAAAAATATCAAATTAATGGAGCTATCTATATTAGTGAAGAGAGTAGCACCCAGCAGGTAGACCAACAATGCTCTCATAACTTGGTTAATCTCTCAGTCTGTGGTGGCAGCATCAACCTTGCTGCAGGTATAGTGATTTCGAATAGAGTAAATATTAATGGTATGAGTACCCTTCATGTCTGGGAGCATATTAAGAAGTCACTCGATATATGCTACTTGATCTAGTGTCATTCGATGGATCCTCACATAAAATGGGATAGTGTCACTAGCATATGCAATCCCAGAATAACAATAAAGAAGACAGGGTCCATCGTAAGCTCACCAAAGGGAAGGTGAAATGTATAAGTGGTCTCAAACCACTCCTCTATCAGTGTATGGAGCAACTAATAATCTATGTGACCTTAAGCATTCGAAAGTGAGAGGATGAAGTCTTTAAAAGTTGTATCTTGAATACGGTCCTTAATGTCGTCTATGAGCTCGTTATACTATACGTGAGCATCGTTAAAGTTCCCAGTGCTGTTAAATGTATGGGCATTATGCTGTAAATAAATAGGGAAGTCAAAATTTATGTAATTTAGTTAAAATTGAAAAATAGAAAATGCTAAATACTATCAAAGAGGCAACACCTCAATGAGAATAGACGACACCTTTTTATATCCAAGAACACGAACTAGTTTTCAATTTTCTCAATTTAGTAAACTACATTCCTATTTACAATGATGAATATATGTCCACTAATTATAACCCGATGATAATTTACAGAAGAAAGTGATTAGTTTATTGGTTTGAATACTAACCTCTCTAGAGGCCAAGGAACATATTTGGGTGCCCAAATTTACTGTGTTCAGAATGTCATCCCTAATGGAGAATTTAAGGATTCACAGTAGGTCTATTAGAGACATCACAAGGTCCCACTATTAAGGTTTAAGGATTCAGGCAGTGTCCATTTTTGAAAAAGAAGAAACATGGGAAGAAAGAAAAAAGAAAAAGAAAAAGAAAATGGGATAAATCTTTTTAAAAGAAAGAGAGAGAAAAAGAAGAGGATAATAGAATTAAAAAAAGGTGGGGAAAGCAAGGGCCTATTTTATGTATGAGAAAGGTGGAGAAGTAGTTTAATGGTGAAATTGGATAAAATAAAAGTGACTTCTCAGGCTTAACTCTCGAGGTTGATGTTGTGAATTTTCTATCAGTTTTAAGAAGACATTGCCTCTTCGGCTTGAGTCTCGAGGCCATCGGCATGAATTTTCTGTCAAATTTAAGAAGGAATTGCCTTTTGGGCTTAAGTCTTGAGGTTAACGGTGTGAATTTCCTATCAATTTTGAGAATGAATTGCCTCTCGGGCTTGAGTCCCGAAGCTCACAACATGAATTTCCTATTGATTTTGATAAGGAATTACCTCTTAGGCTTGAGTCCTGAGGCTGATGGCTTGAATTTCCTAACAGTTTTAAGAAGAATTTGACCTCTTGGGTTTGCATCTCGAGGTTGAAAACATAAGTTTCAAAGAATCTACTTCCTCAGTGAATCTCGGAGATCAAGTGTATCCTTTTATTATTTATTACTTTTGTCATGCATGTTGATTTTTTAAAAATTTTCATTGCATGAATTCGTTTTTTCAAAAAATTAATAATTATGATGTTTTAGACAGATTTTGAATAATAATAGTATTAAAATAATTTTTATATAACTAATTTATATTAATTTTTGGAAAATAATAAGAACAATAAACTTATTTATTGATTTTAAGTTGAAATAAGTTATTTGTTAATTTTATGATATATTTAAATAATTCAAACAATTATTTGTAATTAATGTTAATTTAATTGTAAGATTTGAATAATGCATGTTTATTGACAAAAAAATTAAATATAAACTAGATTTTTCTATTTATTGGAAAATAAATATGTTTTATGTTTCCTTATGGAAATAAATAAATTTGTGGCATTTAAATGAGATTTTATGATTTTTGGCAATTTTAAAGAAAATTACATTATTTTATTATTTTTGTGAATTGTGGTTATCAGTTAGGCATTTAGTGTAGTTTGGGGGCACAACCTGAGACTTGGTGATTGTAAGAATATTCGAAGTGTGTTTTCATGCAGGAACGGCTCTACTTTCAGTAGAGAGATGTCTATTTTATAGAGGAGACTCTATCAAATTTTTGATAGATTTCTCGTAAAATGTGACATTGACTTGTGTCGAATTTCTAGTTTTAATTAACTTTATATCTTTAATCAAGTTAGTTTCGTCAATTCTACAGTTTTCATAATTTCAAAAATTTTCATGAATTTATTTATTTTATTTTATGAGCATATTTTAAATAAATATTATTTATTTTAGAGAACTTTGGGATTCGAGCTGTAGCACTAGGGCAGCAGAGAACGCGTCACCCGACACGCTCAACCTGTAAGTTAATTTTATGAAATGTGTGTTACACATGTTTTCATTATATTTTTTTTAGTGATTAAAAATAACAAAGAAATGATTATATGATTGATTTATGAACATATTTATATTGCCATGTGCATGATCATTTCTTCAACATTTCATGAATTTATTTTATTTTACGAGCATATTTTAAATAAATATTATTTATTTTAGAGAACTCGGGGATTCGAGCTATAGCACCAGGGCAGCAGAGAATGCGTCACCCGACACGCTCAACCTGTGAGTTAATTTTATGAAACGTGTGTTGCACATGTTTTCATTATATTTTTTTTAGTGATTAAAAATAACAAAGAAATGATTATATGATTGATTTATGAACATATTTATATTGCCATATGCATGATCATTTCTTCAACATTTATGAATAGTAATTGAAAGCATGCTTAAAAGAAAATTATTTTGTTATGTTTTATTTAATTATTATTTAATCATTTAATTATTTATTTATTTATTTTATTTTTTATAATTTAAATTGATTTGTAGACAATGGTAGAACGTGCTACCTAGTGGGTGTCACTAGGACCACGTGCACATGGGTAAGATCTCAGTATATGTGTAAAATGTGAAATGGGCTTGGTAGAGCGTGTGCTCTCGGGAAAGAGTGAATGGTTAGAGCTCGACGGAGCTATTGCTCTCGGGCCTGAAAAAAAGGATGTAACTCAGCTGAGCTTGCTCTCGGGACATCAATATGGAATAAGTGAAATGACTATGGCAATAACTCGGTTGAGCTTGCTCTCGAGATGGTAGTCACTTGGATTAAAAGAGCCAAAAGGCTATTAGAATAATAGTTTCGGTATTCTACCAGGTTTTTGGCTAAAATAATTATTTCATATATTTTCTTATGGGGATTTTATATTAAATTGATTTAAGAGTTATAAAGAGATTTTATATAAGTATTATCAAGAAAAGTAAATGATTTTAATAGTTATAATTACTTTATTTTAATTTATTTTAAAAAGGGTTTTAACAAATGGTTTTAATACCAGCATGCATTTTATAAAATTAATTCACTCAGTGAGATCTAATTCCCCTTAACTTATTTTTTTAGGACTTAGAGTCAGCTTTCTAGTGTTCATTATTGACTACATTATGTATGTTGAATTGATATATGTATTGAATAACTAAATTCTAGATACCGTAGTAGTTAATTATGGAACTTGTGTTATTTGTATTTTAATTTCATCTAACTAAAGATGTTATTGTATTTGAAGAATATTATTTTATGTATTTCGCATTGTGCATTTATTACCAGTGTATTATTTTTATTTTGTGAAACATTTTTAAGGCTTACTATAGGTTTTACTTACTTTATGTAGACTCATTCCCTAAAGCTGGTCATGTACCTTTCAGTTTAGGTCATGACAAAGTTAGTATCAAAGCGCATGTTTTGTTTCGGCTCTAATGGTCTTTGAGATATGTCTTTTTTTGAATTGCTATGGTAATTAGGTTGATAATGTCAATTGTTGTTCTTGTTTCTAGAATTTTGTGTTATGTCTATTCTATGTTGTGTTTTTGAATTTTCATTTATTTTTGTCCTTTCAGAATGAGAATGAGAGCATGGAATGCTCCTACTGCAAAAGCAGCATATGATAAGGATGAGCAGTCCATATAGGATAAAGTTCCTCCCCTTGCTCCTTAGTGTGGAGGAAGGGGTAGGGGTAGGGGTAGACCTAGAGTAGAAGTAGCTCAGATGCAAGAACAAGAGTAGCATATAGGACCAAGAGTTCATGAGGTTGATCCTACAACTTTTGCAGTTGGAATGGCAGGTATTAACCAAGACTTGGTAGCTCTGAATCAAGCCATGCCTTTAATTTAGCAAATGTTACAACAAAAGAATCAAGGGATGTTCGATGTAGATGCAACATTACTATATTCTAGAGTGGGGAGAGTTTCTTTTGATGGCATGGGAGATGCATTAGATTTCCTTAACACTATTGAGGCCATAACTTAGATAGGCTACACAAAGTACCAGTAGATTATGGTTGTAGAGCTATTTGTTCAGGCCATAGCTCAAGACTGGTTCATGCAGTCCATCTAGCCACGCATGACTATGATGACTTGGTTAGAATTTAAGGAATAGTTTATAAGGTACTTCTGTCCAACATTAATGAGGGGTAATTACATATGGCAACTACTGCATATAAGTAAGGGTGATCGGTCAGTTACAAAGTACACTCATAAGTTCCTTAGATTGGGTTGTCATGCTCTAGATGTGATGCAGGATGATAGGAGAGCAGTAGAGTTATTTAAATCAGTTTAGATGCAGCCTACATCAGTATCCATACTGAAGACTAGAGATTGGATAGCATTGTTGAGGAGGCTCGACAACTAGAGAGATGCCATATTATGCATGGTACCATTTTTAACCCGTATGTGAGTAACAATGGAGTAGTAAGGACATAGAGGATTTAGCAGCCTATATTTTAGATGGATAGTGTCGGTATTCAGACTGTGGGTACTTCACAATTGGGCCATTAAGGTAACCGGGTGCATAGGAGTGATAGACACAGCAGACAGAGTAGTAGACCTTTAAGGTTTAGACCTGGAGCCAGCAGTGGTAGTAGTAGTCAAAGCTCTAGGTATGGTAGTACAAACTTGGGGCCTAGTGCATGTCCTACTTGTGGCTGTGTACATCAGGGGCCATGGCATTTGCTGACCGGAGCATGCTTCATGTGTGGGCAGATTGGACATCTTGCCAGAGGTTGTCCTAACATCGAGTATTAGTCTTTTTATGCCTAGGGATCTTCATCTTCAGTTGCTCAACTGTTGCAGTAGGTGCATCAGCCCTACCAGGCACCTAAGTAGCCTCAGTAGAGGCCGACTTAGTATATGGGCTAGCAGGGCTGAGGTTCAAGAGGCAGACATAGGGTTAGATCGAGTGGTAGAGGATTCGCATAGTCTTCTAGTTCCCAGTAGGTTGGCATAGACAAGCCAAGCTGTTCACTCTAACTCCTCAAGTTGCTCAGGCATCCAATAAGGTGGTCACAGGTACTCTCTTAGTGTGTTCTTTTGAGGCTAGAGTTGTATTTGATCCTGGTGCATCACACTCTTTTATTTTGCCTATCTTTGCTTCGAGGATGGAGTGGCAAGCATCTAAAATGTTATTTCCTTTGTATGTAGTGACTCCACTTAGTGATGAGTTAGAGATAGACATTTTCTTTCCATCTTATCCTATGTTGGTGGAGGTAGAGAGCTGCTTGTAGACTTGGTGTTGTTGGATGTAATCAAGTGATCTTGCGGATGGACTAGTTAGCCTAACATTATGCCACTCTGGATTGTCTGGTAAAAGAGGTGATTTTCAAAAACCCTAATGATAAAGAGTTTTGGTTCAAAGGCAATAAGTGTTCGATGCCTTAGAATTTATTTTTGCTATCACTGCTAGAAAAATGCTTAGAAGGGGATGTAAAGGCTATTTAGCTATGGTCAGAGACGTGAAGATGGATACGGGATCAATTGAGAAGGTGCCTATTGTAGATGGTAGGGTTTAGCGCATGTCTAAGATCTTAGCAACTACGACACTATTTAAGCTCAGGGCTTTAGAGAACACACTAACCGCTGTTATAAAGACATGGCGTGGAGATGAGAAGTTGCCACTTAGGGTAATAACTGTGACAAATTGAAAAATGGTGGTACTCGATTCTCTAAAAGAAAACCAGCACCATAACTAAGAGATTCTAGGTACGGAATACTAACTTCTTTCAGTCTCGTGCTTATTTGGAATTACTTTCTAAATTACTATCTTATCCTCTATTTACAGGCAATTTCATATAAAACCCTTATTTAAACAATTAACTCCAGACAAACTAGTCATGAAAAATACATGTTAACAATGCATTCATTTAAATTCACAGTCCCTAAATTAGTCTAATCTACATTGATTTTTATTAAATGGGCTAAATCTACATGTTTTAATTTACAAGTGAGTATAAAAGCTAATGGACCTAATTCCTACTTAATTTTAATTAAGTGAACCTAAGTCTATTTATTTTAATTCTAAAAAATGGGCCTAAATCTACAAATTATGAAGTATTCAAACTAGTGGGCCTAATTCTACATGTTTTAATTCTAAGGTTATCTTAAATCTACAAGTTATGGAAAAAACTTTAAGTTAATGGGCTAAGTCTAAATTAATTAAATTAAACTAAAGTGGGTCTATATCTAATTAACTAAATGGGTCTAAGTTATCCCTAACCTAACTTCTAATTAATTATGGGCCTAATATGCATTTTAATTAATTAAAATCTAGACCTAATTAATTAATAACCTATTATATGAAACGGGCTAATTAAAAGATAGGCAAAAAAGAACTACCTAATCCTAAAATTAATAAATGGGTTAGAGCCTATCACGGGCATGGGGCCCAAAACACATAAAAATAAATAAACAAGCCCAAAAACATAAAAAAATACTAATACAATCAAATAAAAGATCAAACAATCAATTAAATTTATTTCTTCTAAAAAAAACCTAATTTATTTAAAGTGACCTTAACAAGCAACCTTAATTCTATCCACTTAAATCTAATTCAATTTTAATTTAAAAAACCCTAATTATCTTTATAGCCATTAATTTTAATTAATCACCTAATTAAAACCCTAATTTTACTAACCAATTAATTAAAATAAAACAATCACACAAACATGATATCATTATTCCCATTATTAGGGCTATTACAATGATCTACTAAAAATAATAAGAAAATAAAGATTAACACATCCCAAAAAAATAAAAAAAAAATAGAAAAACTAACAAAATAATAATAAACAACTAAATAAAAAACCTAGAAACTATATTTAGCTACAAAATTTAATCCATGGCTGTAAGCAGCCAATTTCAGGATGCAATTGTGCACGCGTGCGACAAAAGCCCCTATAATGAAAATCTAATCGATAATTGATCTCTAATGTCGAGTTTTGCAATTTAAAGGACTAAATTGCTACATTTTGTGGATTTAATTGCAAAATTGGTTTTTTAGGGATTTGATTGCAAAAATTAGAAACTTCCGAGGACCTTTTTTTCTTTTTTTTTTATAATTTAAAAAAAATGAAAATGTGGTCGGCCGACATTTGATGTTGACTGGCATTATGTAATGTTGATCGGTATTATTTAATGCTGACCAACATTATGTAATGCCAGTCAGCATTAAGCAATGCCAATTGGCATGACGAAGGTCAGTCGACATTCTAGAGTGACGATTTTCGATAAAAAGTGATTTTTTACGCTGAAAAATGATTTTTCTTTTGTAATTTTTTTCTTTAGTCCAGGACACCACATGTCCCTGTGTGTGCGAGTGTTTGATTTTTCAAAACTCTATCTCTTGATTTTTAAAGAGCTAGAGCTAGAGAGGCAGAGTCTATAAAAAACCTAGAGAAGAAAAGGGGCTATAAAAAAAACAAAGAGAGAAAAGAAAAAAAAAACCTTAGTTATTTTCTTCATTGTGTAGAAAGCCACATAACTGAGCTCTTCATTTTTTTTTTTCATTTTCAACACCTTTGGGAAATCAACAAAAATACGTTCTTTGTTTTTAAAAGTCCAGAAAGTCAAGGAAAAAATAACAGAGTCAATCTTAAAATGGTGACAATCCTAATTTGAAGGGCATTCAAATAGCATTTGCATAGCATCTTCTACTTTTTTAATTTTGATTTGATTTCTTGATTGATTCATTACTGATTAATTTTTTATTATTTTTTTATTTTGATTGGTGTCCTATGATGCTCTAGATGTAAGGCTGGTGATGTGAGATTTTGGCAGTATTGAAGAATCCATGGGATGCCATGGACTGAGTTTTATGAAATTCTCATAGAATTTAGGATTTATTATTTTTTGCAGTATTTTGTTCTTAGCTTGTATTGGATTGTAATTAATTTACTTTAATTTCTTGCACCGTAGTTTGTAATAGCCCCAATAGAGGGAAATTAGTGGAATTTTAATTTTTTGCACTAAAAATTGATTAGTAATCTAGGTTCAATTTGGTAAAATTCATTAAAATCAATGGAGGCAGTAAATTAATTTAGGTTGCATATTAATTAAAATTAGGTTTTTTTGAAGAAATTAATTGCATGTTTAATCTTTTTTTTTATTTGATTGTTTTTATGTTTTTTTTTATTGTATGTTGATTTTTATATGTTTTGGGCCCCAAGCCAATGCTAGGTTCTAACCCATTTAATAAATAGGCTTAAAAATGGTTTTTAGGTTTTAATTAATTTTAAAATCAATTTAGGCCCATTTAGGTTAATTAGATCTTAGGCCCATTTCTAGTTAATTCAAATTTATTTAGATTTAGCTTAGCCCATTAATTTCATTTCTTTTAAAATAAATAGACTAAGGCTCCATTTTTATTTGAGTTAAAATTAAGTTAGACTTAGGCTCACTTAATAATCCAATCTCTTCTTTAAAAATTTGTAAACAATAGGCCTATTTCCTTAGTTAATTAAAACAAGTAGATTTAGGATCACTAATTCAATTAAAATGTAGGCCCATATTTAGTCTATTTATTTGTAAATAAAATATGTAGAATTAGCTAACTTTAATTGATAAAATTAATCTAGTTTAGACATAGGGACACTACCTTTTGAATGCATTTTTTACATGTAATTTTATTACTTGTTGCCTTTGGGTTAAATTGATGTTTTATTAGGGTTTAAATAAAATTGCATATAATTAAAGAATAAGGTAGTAATTCATAAAGTAATTCTAAATTAACATAAGACTGAAAGAAGTTAGTATTCCATTTTTAGAATCTCCTAGTTGTGGTGCTACCTTTTTTAAGGGAATCGAGTACCACCAAAATGATTTATCCCAGTTATTACCCTGGGTGGCGACTCCTAATCTCCATGTCATGTCTTTGTGACAATGGTTAGTATGTTGCCTAGGGCCTTGAGCCCAAATAGTGTTATGGTTGTTAAAATCTTGGGTGTGCGCTAAACCCCATCGTCTACAATGGCGACTCCACTAGGGATAAGAGATACTGATTCTACTTGTGTTCTTTAGAATTATTTTATTAATTATTATTTTATTCTTTCATAAATTTTTCATGTCCCTATTAATCAATGTCATTGGTTTATAATTCCATGATTGCACTAGCTTTATGGAGTTGTAAATCGGCTAACCATCACTCTTAGCCTTAACTCGTTACAAAAGAATACCGGGCTCATCTGACCAGAGTCTATAACCTAAGTCCTAAAGGGGGGGTAATATTCTCTCAAGTTTGCAAAGGATGTTGGGCCCCTCTGACCTTGGCCTGTAACTCAAGTCTTAAAGGAGAGCATCTTGCTAAGGGAACTTTAACTTTTCACCGGACCCTAACTACATATAATGGCTTAGTAACTTCCCCTAGGATTTACCTAAATTGCTTGTGTATGTTGCCATGAGGTATTTTTATCTATAAAAGCCCAAGCCCATACTTTAAAGAGCCCATCTGGGCTAATAAAGATTGGGCTAGACCTTTATACCTAGAAATATTATTTCTATGCTTTTATTGCTTTAAGAGAGATTTAGCATGCCCATCGATTCTTGATATCCCATGTTGATATTAAGGCCAAGACCAAAAATCCTAAGAAAAGAGACTCACCATTGAACACGTGTGTGGGAGGAATAAGGTTGGAAGGATGAATATTGTACACTTGATTGATACTTGCTATTTCCCACTTGTTGCATAGCACGTGCATAATGCATACATGCATTTCATCCATATACTAACACTTTGTTTTGCAGCCATCATAAATTCATCTGGGTCTTCTTGAGTTTGGGGATGGAAAGGTGGCAGACTAAAAAGAACATATTTAACTCCCAAAGCCATAGAAAAAGAGATCATGCACATACTGGAGAAGAGTCCTATCAATCCGCTTTACTTAGAAGCTGAACCAACTACACTTGAACTTATAGAGATGGAACAACAACAAAGAGGGAACTGGACCGTAAATGATATCAAGGGAGCTCTGATGGATGACATGAGGGCTATGATGCAAGATGAACTAAGACAAGCTTTATCTAGACTGATGCAACCTGTTACTGCTGTCATACCACCACTTGTAATTGAGCAACCACCTGCTGTTGTAGCTATCCCACTTACTACAGATGCTCCACCCATTGCCAATAATGTTGGGGGCTAACCTATTGTTAAAAATCCGCCTGCTGTTGATGTGAAGCTAGAGGATGTTGAGAACTACATGGTAGAGAAAGCAAAGAAAGAGTCACTCGAACTAGTGCAAGACCATGAGTCCAAGTAGATGCGAGCACTAACTAAGAAGATGTCTAAGATGGAGGAGATGATTAGGGGACAAGGCATGGGATATTCATTTTATTTCGATGACATGCTATAAATGTAAGATGATAGGCTACCTGATAAGTTCAAAATGTCACAACTATAGAAATTTGATGGAAGAGGAGACCTAAGGATTCATCTCAATCAGTACACAACCACTATGAGTACTACTAAAGCCCCAATAGTAGTAATCACTAGTTATTTGTGTTGTCTTTAGAGGGGATGGTTGTAAACTAGTATCATGGGCTAGAAAAATCTATCAGGGTTGACTGGAAAGAATTATGTACTGTCTTTTTAAAATAGTATGATTATAACACTAGATTGGAGTGTCCATCAGAGATTTAGAATTGATAAAACAAAAATTGAATGAATCTTTCTTTGATTTTCTTATAGGTTCATGAATAAAGCAAGACTGATGAAGAATAAGCTGGTTGAGAAAGATTAGGTTAGGATGATTATCTGCAATGTATCACCTAATCTAGTCGAGAGATTGTAGATGATGAACCCCAAAACATTCATAGACATGTATGATGATGATCTACAAGCTAAAGAGATTGAGAATAAAAAGAAGAAAAGCTCTAGAGGCAGTAGAACCCAAAACTACTCAACTAAGGGCACATAACAAGGAAGCACTAGCCGAGCTATGGAGGTGCATGTAGTTCAGCCGCCTAGGAGATTCTCCAACTTCAATCAACCACTCTCAAAATTCCAAGACTGATTAATCCATAAAGGCTTACTCTGACCCTTAACCTTTTCCAAACCACCTAAATCAAATGTCCTAGGCTATGACCCTAACAGCTATTGTAAGTTTCACTAAGTAGCTGGTCATTCCACAAATACTTGTATCTGCCTTAAACACAAAATCCAAAACCTGATAGACTCTAGAAAAATCATAGACCCTGAAAAATCGAATCCTAACCCAAACAGTAGAAATAATCCTTTCCCAGACTATCGAAATGTCCTACCACCAGCCACCATTATGATCAACTCAGGAGTTAGCAAAGAGAAAGTGCTAGACTCCTTTGAAAACCTAAACCCTACAAACAGTAAGGAATCTCCTAATGCCTAGTGAAGTTGAGGATTTACTAGGACAACCCTTAGGCAAATTCAATTACAAAGTGTTCTACTCCAAGCCACCCTCTCCTAATATTCCCTTTGAATCAATTATGCCCTAAAGATGGGGTGATGAGCTTGATAATGAGCCAGCAAAAGAAGAAAAAGAATCCAAAACTCTAAAACAACCATAAAGAGGAGTTGAGGATTTTCTGGGGTAGCCCTCAGGCAAATTCGATTATAGAGTATTATATTTAAAACTAGCTTCTGGTGACATGCCCTTTGAGGAGATTGTGCTTACAGGATGGGGTAATGAGTTCGAAAAGGAGAGTAAAGGGTCCTTAACTCTTGAACAAGGGATCAAAAAGCTACTGAGTGAGCATCTAAAAAAGTTTAACATGGAGGGAAAAGAAATATGTATAGTGGAAGTGTGGAAAAATGGAAAAAGGGATCGAATTATTAGGGTTGTAGACATCTAGTACAACTTTAATGAGGAAAGTCCCGTTGGTATTGACATATGGGGCGATAACCCTAATGTTAACCATGTCACTAGGAGTGGGAAGAATTATAAAGCAGCAGAAAAGAAGATTGAGAGAGTCACAGAAAGAGAAGAAGTAGAGGATGCAGAAGTAGAAGGAAGAGAAAAAGAAGACCTAATTTTATAACAGCTAAAGAAGGCTAAGGAAAATGTCAGCATTTGGGAAGTATTGATGCATTCAGGCAGTCATAGAAGAGCTTTTGTCAAAGCTCTGTCAAACGTGAACATTGAAATTGTAGCTACACCTGAGGCTATAGTAACAAAGGTTATAAAAAAGAAACATGGGCTGATAATGTTCTCAAATGATGATTTGCCTTTAGAAGGAAGAAATCATAATAAAGCATTATTTATCCTAGCTAAAGTAAAGGGGAAGCGAACCAACTTTACAATGGTTAATGATGGTTCTGCTATTAATGTGTGTCCATTGAAGATCCTACCTAATTTGGGCTTGAAAGCCGATGACTTAATAGGTTCAAACCTGATAATCAGAGCCTATGATGACAACACTAGTAATGTGGAGGGAACATTCCAAGCTCTAGTTAAAACAGGACCTATGGAATCCACCATTGAGTTCACTATGCTAGCTATCCCTATCATCTATGCCTTATTGCTGGGAAGGCTATAGTTCCATGCTTTAGGAGGGGTACCCTCAATTGTGCACCAGAAGATAAAATTCTCTCGTGAAGGAGAGGGTATGACTATAGAAGCAGAAACCAATACAGCTGTGGCCTCCATACTGGAGAAATAGAAGCAAGTGTTCATTCCTCATGGTTTCCAAGTTGATGGGATATTTGACAAAACTGAAATGGACCCAAGGGTTGCAAAGATGATGGAGAGCATGAATTATCGACCTAGATAAGGGCTAGGAAAGAATGAGCAAGGAAGCCCTAAACCCCTGGAATTCAGAAGTCAGGGCGATACCAAGGGATTAGGGTACACTAAGACAGAACTTGGTAGCCAAGGAGGAAGGAAGAAGGGATAAGCCAAGATAAATAAGCCCTTGGGGACAATTGGGTCGATGAGTGAGAATTTTATCAAGCCAGGGGAAGGCAAGTACTATCTGGATGCTAAGGAATCTATCAATGTTATTGGAAAAGACATTCCTGGGTTCAAAATCTTCAAGGAGTAGATTGTGGAGAACCTACTAGAGGATGACAAAGAGGAAATGATGAAGCAAGTAGTTGAGAAGATGGGTGATACTGCTGTCGAAGTGATGCTGCATCTGCCACTTGAAGAGGAGCCACCCCAGGATTTAGCTACTATCATTAGTAATATTTTTAATGATGTTTTTTATGAGGAAATTGATGTAATAACGTCTCATCTTTATGAGGACCAAAACTGTGTTTTTTCCATGCTCAATGATATGAATGTTGATTTTGCTTACTTATGTAATGTGCATCCTGATAGTTTTGTGCATTATAATTTTGATCGTTCATGCATGTTTGACATTAATTCAATTCAATTAGATTCATTTAATATGGGCATGAATGATTATCCAAAGAATATTTCTATATCACATGATGTAACTCCTAAAGAGAGGGAAATTTTTGAGAGAATATTGACAAAAAGGAAAGTAGTATTTGCTTGGACTTATGAAGATATGCAAAGTTTTGATATAGAAATTACAGAGTATCATATTCCAACTCATCCAGAAATAAAACCAGTTAAACAGAAATTACACAAGCTAAGACCATAGTGGACTGAAAAAATAAAAGAGGAGATTGCTAAACAAATTCAAGCTAACTTCTTAAAAGTAGTAGATTACCCCTAATGGCTAGCAAATATAATCCTGATACCTAAGAAAGATGGTAAGGTGTGTATGTGTGTCAATTTTAGAGATTTAAATAAAGCATGTCCAAAAGATGACTTTCCTTTAACCCACTTCAATGTCAAAGTGGATAGTGTGGCATTAAGTGCAATGTATTCTTTCATGGATGGATTCTTTGGATATAATCAGATAATGATGGAAATTATGGATAAGATCAAGATAGCTTTCATTATAGAATAAGAGACCTATTGTTATAAGGTTATGCCTTTTGGGTTGAAAAATGTAGGTGCAACATACTAAAGGGCAGCTACTGGTCTTTTCCACAACATGATGCATAAGGAAGTTGAGGTGTATGTAGATGAAATGATCTTATCCATAATTAGAAACAAGAGAGGGATACTTTGAAGTATTGGACAAGGTATTGGAGTGCATTGAGAGGTATAATCTGAGACTTAGCTCGAAGAAATGCATTTTCAGAGTTACTTCAGGGAAGTTGTTGGGGCATATAGTTAATAGCAAAGGAATGGAAGTAGATTCGGATAAAGTGAAAGCTATTAAGGAAATGCCAACACCAAAGATAGAGAAAGAAGTGAGAGGGTTTATTAGTAGGTTACAATATATTAGCAGGTTCATTTTAAAGCTTACTAATATTTGTGACCCAATCTTCAAGCTATTGAGAAAAGATCAACCTGTACAGTGGAATGGTGATTGTCAGAAGGCATTTGATAAGATAAAAGAATCTCTCACCAATCCACCTATATTAAAAGTACTGAGGCAAGGTAAATCATTGATCTTGTATTTGGCTCTAGCGAAAAAGGCAATGGGGGCAATGTTAGCTTAAGAAGGACTAGATAGGATAGACCACACAGTGTATTACCTTAGCAAAAAATTCTTGCCATATGAAGAAAAGTATGATTTGGTGAAAAGGACATGTTTGATAATGATTTGGGCAACAAGAAAATTGAGGCATTACTTTCAGTCCTATAAAGTTTAGGCTATATCAAAGATAAAGCCCTTAAGATACTTACTGCAAACACTTGCTTTGACTAGAAGGATGTCTTGATGGATCGTACTCCTAACTAAATTCAATATAGAGTATATTACCATGAAGATTATCAAAGGAAGGGCAGTAGAAGAATTCTTAGCATGGAATGCAGTATAAGGTGATAAAACGTGGAACCTAGAATTTCTAGATGAGAATCTAGCAATTATAGAGCATAAGGAATGAAAGCTTTATTTTGATGGGGCTATAAACTACAAAGGAGCTAGATTAGGAGTGATCCTTGTTACGCTAGAAGGAGAAACCATACTGATGGCCAAGAAACTGGATTTCAAAGTAACTAATAATATGGTTGAGTATGAGGCATGCATTCATGGAGTGTAAGCAGCGATGGTCGCTGGAGCAAAGGAGTTTTTAGTATATGGGGATTCGATATTGGTTATTAGTCAGGCTAACGAAGAATAGGAAGTAAAGGAGGAAAAGTTGAAACCCTACATATACTATTTAAGGACTTTAATAAAGAACTTCACCAAATGTCTTTTTATCCATCTATCAAGAGATGATAATCAAATGGCGGATGCTCTAGCAACACTCTCTTCAATATGGGACAGTGTAACTGGATTGACTATGAAGCTATTAGTGATCATAAAATCAAGAGCTCTATGTTATGGGGGTGAGCAGATTATAGGAATTCAAGTAGGGCCTGAAGAGAACCCATGGTTTTATGATGTTCAAAGGTTTATCGAGGAAGGAAAATATCCAGATGAAGCCACTTCAAAAGAAAGATATGCCCTACATGTTCTTGAATGTAATTTTGTAAGTCATGATGGGGTGTTGTACAAAAGAATACTGAGTGGGATACATCTAAGATGTCTCAAGAAAGATGAAGTAGAAGAGGTGATGAAGGAGATTCATGCGGGAGCTTGCGGTTCTCACATGAATGGAATAATCCTAGTAAAGAAGATAATTAGATAAAGGAACTACTGGGTGAGCATAGAAAGAGATTGCATGAAGACAGTAAGGTAATGGCATCAGTGTTAGATCTATAGGAATCTCAACCACCATCCCCTAACGATGCTAAATAATTTATCATCTCCTTGGCCTTTTGCAGCGTGGGGGATTGATATCATAGGAGAAATAAGGCTGACAGCATCGAATGGACATAAGTATATAGTTGTGGCAATTGATTACTTCTTTAGATGGGTAGAGACTGAATCTTTTAAAATTCAAAAGGCGAAGCAGATATGGGGTCCTACATCACATTATGATGGATAAAGAAGTTCAATTTCAAGTAGAGATGATAGAGTTATTATAGAAATATAGGATTGAGCATCATAAGTCTTCATCATATCGACCTCAGGCTAATGGAGCTGTGGAAGCAGCGAATAAGAATATCAAGAAGGTCCTCTCTAAGATGGTCAAAACTTATAAAGACTGGTCTAAGTACCTTCCCTTTGCCTTGTGGGGATATAGAACTATAGTCAGAACTACCATAGGCCAAACTTCATTCTCTTTAGTGTATGGCTATGAAGCAGTTTTATCTATAGAAATTGAGATCAAGTCTCTAAGAGTTGTTATGGAGGCCAAAATGCCTGAGAGTGAATGGGCACAAAAGAGATATGATCATTGGTATCTCTAGATAAGAAGAGGATGGATGCTTTGTTTCATACTCAGATATATCAAAGGAGGATAGCAAGGTCATTCAGCAAGAAAGTAAGGCCAGGGAAAATAAGAGATAGGGATGTGGTGTTAAAATTAATCTAGAGCAATGGTGTTCAATTCGAGAGGAAAATTCAGACCGAATTGGGAAGGACCATACTTAGTCAAGACAATTCTGCCAGAAGGAGCTACCAAGATATTTGATCTTGAAGGGAATGAGTTTATAGAGCCTATTAATTTGGATCGCCTCAATAAACACTAACTGTAAAAAAGAATAAAAGTAGTATAAAGAAAATAAAGTCCACTGACTAGAAAACCTGAAGGACATTCTCATTGTTAAGAAAACTCGTAAAGGGCTGGCAGGTAAAAATTAGGGAATAAATAAAAGAAAAAGGTCCCGCTGATTAGAAAACCCGTAAAGGGCTAATCAGGCAAAAGTTAGGGAAATAAAATGTGAATAAAAAATATTCAGTTAGAAAATTTGAAAGGACTAGCTGATAACAAGAGTTATGTTATGTGATGTAGTAAATGTACTCATTTTGGCCCTAATTAATGAATCTTATTGAAATTGACTTTTGTTATAACATTGCATGTTCTATCTTATTTATAATATTTAAGTGCTAGAAAGGAAAACATAACATAAAAACTTAAAATCAGCTCTATGAGACCATTTTGCTTTAGTGGTGCCTCTGTTTCTTCTTCTTCTGAGATTTATCATGAAAAGCTTGAGTCCTCTTATATCTAGAAAATCCGAGTGGCTATGTAGCTTGTATCATGACCCAAGTCTTGTAGTTATCATTAGTAGCTTCATTAGCATTCAAGGATGTGTTGCGCTCAAGGGTTCTACAAGGTCATAAGCCCTTGACCTTATCTAAAAAAAAGGAGAGCCCATTAAGTTGAAAACCTGAAAGGGTAGCTTAGGCAAAAGTTAGGGCCAACCTACTGAGTTGAAAATCCGAAAGGGTGACTTAGGTAAAAGTTAAGGCAAATAAAAGAGAAAGAAAACAATAAAGGATTCTAATGTGCTCAAAGAATATGGATAAGATGAGGTAATGGAATTTAAAAGAGAATTACCTATTATTAGAAGGATTAACCAAAAGTAGCTACCAATTCAAGTGATACATAACAGTACTCAGAAAATTGCAGAATCTAGAAAGTAACAGTACTACAGAAATCGTCAGATGAAGCACACTGAGAATCAGAAATAAAATAGTCCTAATCAATCATCATGAGCTCCTGAATTGGGCCAAGGCCTCCACCCTCTAGTCGAATCATCCTACTAATAAGTATTTGAAGGCCTAGTAAATGAAGTCCCAGTATAATGAGGATCAATGCCCAAGTTTGCAAGCTGCCGATGAAGCATCTCATTCTCCTGCTCCAAACCACTGGAATAACTCTGCATGTATGGGAAATGTCATATCATATGCATAACATGCATACACTTTGCATTTTTAGTGTATATACTTTCTCACCAACTATTTGTGACCTACATAGTAAATAACCTCTGAGATGAGGCAAGACCATGTAAATACTCTTTCTATGTCCAAGGAACCTATATTATAAAATTTTTTATTAACATCCATGTCAAGTGTGTATATTATACAAGAAATAAGTTATATAGACTCACATGAGAAGTATCTACTAGAGAACAAGAAGGAAGTTGAGCATTGCTAAAGTGCATATACTGCTCAACTGGAGTCTGAACAGCAGAGCCCAATAAAGCATAGACCTATCTAGAAGGGAGACATCACCAAGGATAGCATCAATAAGAGCCCCCCCACGACTAGTCCTAACATGTTGAGTATAGTGTGTATGACTAGATCTGGGCTCAGATGTCTCCGTATCAGGAGTAGTCTCAGTCCTATAAGTAGTCTCGGTCTCTTTCCCCATCATCACAACAACAAGAGAACCAATCTCCTCAAACTATGAAAAAGAATGAGTAATTTATGGGTTCTAAAAAAGTAAGAGAAATGATTAGAAGTTATCTCAGCCTAGTCAGCAGGAACCTGCTCTAAGAGGTTCTCATGGATGAACTATCGGTAATGGCAAGATCGCTCAAGAAAGATCATGGCGTCATATCCCTATAATGCCTCTCTCAACTCTGAACCCCTCAAATGAGAACTGTATAACATCGAGAGAGGAACATCAGAGAGAATACGGTGTCAGGAAGGTCCAGAATGCCATCGATACACCCACTCTCCCAAATAACACATGTGGCAGCCATAACCAAGGAGCAGAATCCTCATGTCCTCAAGTCGTACTGCAGCAACCATGAAATCGTACCTCTGGACGTCATCCGCTCCCTCTAGCCAATTAGATTTAATTTGCAAAATCATGTTATTAAGTTTAACTTACATTAAATCATGAAATACTAATGATTCTATTTTCCTACCAGGGGCTACTCGACATTGTTCAACTAATCATAGTAAGTCTATAGAGTGTTCTTAATGCTAAACAGATAGGAAGAACCCTATCTTTGCATCAGAGGGAGACTCCTATCGGAGCTGATAATATCAAAACCTCGAATCAGCCCGATCTCTAATCTCCAAATCTGAAAAAGAAAAAAATAAATCAGTGAAAAAAAGAGAGAAAGAGAAGAAGAACATACATGTAGGATGTGCCAAAGGCAACACATCATGACAACACCCTACAAGTGATATCCAGTTTGTAGTAAAGATAAGCTAACGCAACATATCCCCAATCAAGGGTAGCAACTTGATCTAAGTCATGAAGGGGGCTAAGTAAAACAATTTTGACCTTATGACCAGTCTCACAGAAAAGAGTCATGCCTAGCAGTATGAGAAGGAGACACCTCACCTTATGGGCAATCTAGCGAGGAGTGGTGGTAGGAAGATATCTGAATCCTTTGATTAACGATGAAAGAAGAACATTCTTTCAATTCTTCCAAGTCAGAGCGAACTTGATCAAATCTTGCACATACTAACTCCACGCATGCTCAGGGAGACTACAGTAGATGATATCGAAGGAAATGGGAGTCCCTCTAAAGGCAATCCCAGTGATCGTAGAAAAACTCATAGGCAAAATAGTCAACTTGCCTACACGAGTATAGAACGTATGGGTGGTGTCCATCCACCACTCAATCAATGCAAATAAAGAATGACGATCGGACCTCCCTCGAGCTATCGAAAGCCCAATAATAAATCGTCTAAACCCAGAGGCCCATACCAACTACGCCACATTCTCCAGTAGCCCATGAAATAATTCACGAGCTATGTGAAAACAACCCGTGAATTTCATTGGTCGCTAGGAGAATTTCAAGGGAGAAATAATAATTAATTGATTTTAAAAAATTTAAATTATTTTTTTAGTTCGGTAAAGTAGAATGCCGATTGGCATTATGTAATGCGTATCGGCATTGTACAAATGTCGATTGACTCTTGGACTTCTAACTCAAATTTGCAGACTTTTGATCAGCCATTCAACTGAAATCTTATGTTCCTGGGTTAAATTTAAATTTTTCATGCATTTTTTGAGTGATTTTTAATCTAATTTCAATAATATACATACTAATTTGCATTCTAAAATTAATTCTGATTACTAATTGTATGAATAAATTTTTACAGAAATAAACAGAAATAAGGAAGTGCTACCTTATTGCCCACATCTGTGCACTTATGAAAGTGAAGGCAAGTCAAAGGAAGCACAATAGAACCCTCTTGAAGTCCAAGGTTGTTATGAGAGAAATGGAGAGGCATAATTATTGGGTCAACTAGAATCTCTGCTCCTCTGTGTAGCTTGTGTTGTGGGTTTGCCATAGGATCTAATAGATCGTGAATCAAACTTCAGATGAGCAAGAAATCAAAAGAAGAAAATCAAAAAAAAAGAAAGAGAAGAAATAGAGAGGGAAATGAAAGAATAGCATTGAAAAAATAAGGAGGGAAGCTTCTTATTAATGAATTATTATTTGAATCTGTATTAAAGTTCTGGATCCTCTATCTATCAAGTACAAAATACAGAATATTATTACATAATTCAATTTTTGCATTTTATATGCATCATCATTTTTGTTAAGGATGTTAAATCTATTTTGTTACATGCTACATAGTAGTTGTAACATAAATTATAGATTATTTCATTATACATTGCCCAACAGTTATAACATGAATTTCAAATTCAATATATTAAATGCTACAAAGAGTTGTAACATGAATTTTCAAATCTTTTAATTTACTAGATGGTAAATAGTAGTTATAGTATTATTACTAGACGTTCCACATGAACTATAGCACATTTCTCAAATGATAAATCACTAAACGTCCCATAGGGAATACAACAAGAATCATTATATTTATTTCATTAAACATCTCACAGGGAATATAATGAAACCCATTGTCACTAGACATCATAAAGGAAATATAGTGCAGTTTGCCAGACATGACACAATAGTTATGGTATTATTGCTAGATGGTCCATAAGAACTATAGCACATTTCTCAAATCATAAATCGCTAAACATCCCATAGGGAATATAGCGAGAATCATTATATTATTACACTAGATGTCCCGTAAGGAATATAGCGAAACTCATTTGCATATATCTCACTAGACATCCCAAAGGGAATATAGTGTAATTCACCAGACATTGCACAGTAGTTATGGTATTATTGCTAGATGTTCCACAGGAACTATAGTATGTTTTCAAATCACGAATCACTAGACGTCGCATTTGGAATATAGCGAAATGCATATGTTTCACTAGACGTTCCATAAGAAATATAGTGAAACATATTAAACATAGCATCTTGCTTAAAATTGCTCAGTAATTTAAGCATCAACATGTCAATTAGGATACAATGAAGTACCCTAATTCTTTCTTTCAAAATTGTGTGCTACTATTGCTTTGTTGCAATTTGTCAAGCAAACAATGATAAAGGGGGGAAACTATAAGCACCCAATTTCAGGATGCAATTGTGCACACACACGATGAAAGCCCCAATGATGAAAATCTAATCTACAATTGATCTCTAATGTCAAGTTTCACGATTTAAAGGACTAAATTGCTATATTTTGTGAATTTAATTGCAAAATTGATTTTTTAGGGATTTGATTGCAAAAATTAGAAACTTTTGAGGACCTTTTTTCTTCTTTTTTATTATAATTTAAAAAATTGAAAATGTGCTTAGCCGACATTTAATGTTGACCAACATTGTGTAATGTCGATTGATATTATGTAATGTTGACCGACATTATGTAATACTAATCAACATTAAGCAATGCCAATTGGCATTACGGACATCGGTCGGCATTCCAGAGTGTTGATTTTCGCTAAAAAGTTATTTTTTACTCTAAAAATTGATTTTTCCGTAATTTTTCAAATTTTTTCATTGGTCTAAGACACCATGTATCCCTGTGTGTGCGAGTCTTTAATTTTTTTCAAAACTCTATCTGTCTATTTTAAAAGTTCAAAAATTAAAATCCAGCACAACTTCCCTGTGTGATTACAGGGTTGGAGGTTGTTAGGTCTGGCTTTAAAAGCTAGAAGGGGGAGGCTGCAGAAACCCTAAAGAAGGGCTAGAGAGCTAGAGCTAGAGAGGTAGAGTCTGTAAAAACCACCCTAGAGAAGCAAAGGGGCTACGAAAAAAAAAACCAAAGAGAGGAAAGAAAAAAAAAACTCTAGTTATTTTCTTCACTATGCAAAAAGCCATATAACTGAGCTCTTCATTTTTTTCCATTTTCAAAACCTTTGGGAAATCAACAAAAATATGTTCTTTGTTTTTAAAAGTCCAAAAGGTCAAGGAAAAAACAGCATAGTCAATCTCAAAGTAGTGATAATCCCAATCATAGGCATATTTAAACAACATTTGCACAACATCTTCTACTTTTTTTTATTTTGATTTGATTTCTTGATTGATTCGTTACTGATTAATTTTTTTGTTATTTTTTTATTGGTGTCCTATGGTGCTCTGGATGTGAGGTTGGTGATGTGAGATTTTGGCAGTATTGAAGAATTCATGGGATGCCATAAACTAAGTAAATTTTGAAATTCCCATAGAATTTAGGATTTATTTTTTTTGCAGTATTTTGTCCATGGCTTTTATTGGATTGTAATTAATTTTCTTTAATTTCTTGCACCATAGTTTGTAATAGCCCCAATAGAGGGAAATTAGTGGAATTTTAATTCTCTGCACTACAAATTGATTAGTAATATAGGTTCAATTTGGTAAAATTCAATTAAAATCAATGGAAGCAGTAGATTAATTTAGGTTACATATTAATTAAAATTAGGTTGTTTTAGAAGAAATTAATTGCATGTTTGATCTTTTTTCTATTTGATTGTTTTTATGTTTTTTTTGGGCTTGTATGTTGATTTTCATATGTTTTGCCACGCTAGGTTCTAACCCAATTAATAAATAGGCTTAAAAATGGTTTTTAGGTTTTAATTGATTTTAAAATCAATTTAGGCCCATTTAGGTTAATTAGATCTTAGGCCCATTTTTAGTTAATTAAAATTAATTTAGATTTAGCTTAGCCCATTAATTTCATTTCTTTCAAAATAAATAGACTTAGGCTCCATTTTTATTTGAGTTAAACTTAGGCTCACTTAATAATCCAATCTCTTCTTTAAAAATTTATAGACAATAGGCCCATTTCCGTAGTTAATTAAAACAAATAGATTTAGGATCATTAATTCAATTAAAATGTAGGCCCATCTTTAGTCCATTTTATTTATAAATAAAATATGTAGAATTAGCTAACTTTAATTGATAAAATTAATCTAGTTTAGACATAGGGATGCTACCTTTTGTGTGCATTTTTTACATATAATTTTATGACTTGTTGCCTTTGGGTTAAATGGATGTTTTATTAAGGTTTAAATAAAATTGCATGTAATTAAAGAATAAGGTAGTAATTCATAAAGTAATTCTAAATGAATATAAGACTGAAATAAGTTAGTATTATGTTTCCAGAATCTCTTGGTTATGGCGCTAGCTTTCTTTTAAGGAATTGAGTACTACCAACATGATTTGTCCCAGTTATTACCCTAGGTGGCGACTCCTCATCTCCACGCCATGTCTTTGTGACAATGGTTAGTGTGTTCCCTAGGGTCTTGAGCCCAAACAGTGCCATGGTTGCTAAAATCTTGGGCATGCACTAAACCCCACCATCTACAATGGCATTCCATGGATCTTCATTGATTTTGTTCTCTAAGTGAACTCATTATGTAACCCTCTCCATAATCACCAACACAAACACAATAAATAAAAAATAAAAAAAATAATGATTAGTGAATAAAAAAATAACAATAAAAATTAAATAAAGTTAAAATTTAATAGAAGCAAAATAAGAAAATAAAAATAGAAGAAAGTAAGAGAGGAGATGATGATATGGATGCAGTATTGATTTACCCCTTAGAATAGTGTAAATCACCATTGCTTTTAAATGGATCTTTAATACCTAATGGTCTCCTTTCAAAAGTCTAATGCTTCTTCCCCAAAGAACAAATACTTCACAAGAAAATATTTTTTTGATTGAATAGTGCATAAGAAGAAAAAGAAAAGCCTAAAAAAAAAAAGTCGTCCTCCTTAGGAGAGTTTGAGCTAGGTTTATTTAGAAAACCCTAGCTAAAGACGTATCATATTGTGACTTCCTCTCTTCACTATGATAGATTTTTAATTTCAAAAGGACTTTTGATTTCCTAAAAAATTTTGATAAATCCTAAAAAAGGGATTTATCAAATTATTTAACCAATCAAAATTCAAAAAACAAAATTTTTTATTTACTGGAAAAAAAAAGACAAAAAAATGTTTAATTATGACCAGGATTATATAATTCTGATCAAAATTATATAATTTCAATCAGTTTTATGTAATTCCAATCAAAATTATATAATTTCGATCGGAATTATACAATTCTAATCTTCCTTTTTTTAACTTTTAATTATAAAAAGACCCCTAAAAGAATTTACACTTTTCAATTAGGTCCTTAAAGAAAACATCACAATTAAGTCCTTTAAAAAACCAATTGAACTCTTTTGGAAACACATTTAGACTTTGAGGTTTCAAACTTTAAGTGTTGAAGATCTATTTATAATATTTTTATCATTGGAGCCCTTTGTCGCATCCACACTCAACTATCCCAAAATTAGGTGCTTACACCTGTGGTGTGTGAGTTTCCTAATGTGTTCATTGAAGAATTACTAGGATTGCTACTAGATAGAGAGATAGAGTTATGTATAGATGTTGTACTAGGTATAGATCCTATCTTGATGCCACCTTATAGAATGGCACCGGCAGAATTGAAGGAGCTTAAGGAGCTATTGTAAAAATTACTTGATAAGGGTTTTATCAGATCTAGTTCATCTCCTTGGGATGCTCCTATGTTTTTTGTGAAGAAGAAAAATGGTAGTCTTCAACTATGTATTGATTATAGATAGTTAAACAAAGTCACCATTAAGAATAAGAATCCTTTTCCAAGGATTAATGACTTATTTGATCAATTTCAAGGAGCTCAGTGCTTTTCTAAGATTGACTTGAGATCTGGGTATCATTAGTTAAGGATTAGAAGTGGAGATGTACCCAAGACTACATTTCAGATGAGATATGGCCACTATGAATTTTTGGTGATGTCCTTTAGGTTGACTAATGCTCCAGTAGCCTTTATGGACTTGATGAACTGAGTGTTTAGGCCATTCTTGGATCGATTTTTGATAGTCTTTATTGATGATAGCTTGGTATATTTGAGGAGTGAAGCCAAGCATGTCATGCATTTAAGAATGGTGCTTCAGACTTTGAGAGAGCATCAATTGTATGCCAAATTCTCCAAATATGAATTTTGGTTAGATCAAGTGGCATTTTTAGGCCACGTGGTGTCTAGAGATGACATACAAGTGGATTCCAAGAAAATAGAAACCATTACAAAATGGCCAAGGCTGACGACAGTGATAAAAGTTAGGAGTTTTCTAGGTTTAGCTAGCTATTACAGGATGTTTGTAAAGGATTTCTCCAAGATTGCAGCACCTTTAACAAGGCTAACTTAGAAAAATGCCAAGTTTGTTTGGACTGATAGATGTGAAGAGCACTTCCAGTTTCTTAAGGACTTATTGACTTCAGCTCCAGTATTGGTTTTACCTTCAGGTAATGAAGGGTATACAATGTACTATGATGCTTTTTGAGTAGGACTAGGGTGTGTATTAATGCAGAATGGGAGAGTGTTTGCTTATGCTTTACGATAGTTAAAAAAGCACGAGCAGAACTACCCTACCCATGATTTAGAAATAGCAGATGTGGTATTTGCTTTGAAGATATAGAGTCATTATTTATATGGTGTGACTTATGAAATATACACCAACCACAAGAGCTTAAAGTATATCTTTCAGTAAAGAGACTTAAATTTGAAGCAAAGGAGATGGATGGAACTGCTGAAAGATTATAATTACTCTATTTTTTACCATCTAGGTAAAGCAAATGTGGTAGCTGACACACTGAGTAGGAAGTCAGCAAGCAGTATTGCACACATCAGTATAGAAAGAAGACCAATAATTAAAGAGCTACATGAACTTATGGATCAGGGGTTGCAATTGAAAGTGATCAAGAAGTGTCTTTTAGCTCAATTCAGAGTATGATCAGTGTACTTGGATAAAGTTAAAGCAGCTCAAAAAAGAGATCCACAGTTGCAAAAGATTATGTTTGAAGTGTAATAAGGTCAATATATAGACATTATTATTGACAGTAAGGACACATTACATTTGGGCACAAGCTTGTGTGTACTAGATGTGGATGATTTAAGAAAGGAGATTATGGAGGAAGCCTATTTTTCTACTTATAGTATTCATCCAAGTTCTACCAAAATGTATCATGATTTTAAAGATACATATTGGTGTATTGGGATGAAGAAAGACATTGCAAAATTTATGTCCAAGTGTCTTACTTGTCAGTAGGTGAAGTTAGAACACTATAAGCCTTCAGGATTATTGCAATGTTGCCCATACCATAGTGGAAGTGGGATATGATTATTATGGATTTTATAGGTGGGTTACCTCATACATCAAATGGCTATGATGCTATTTGGGTAATAGTTGATAGACTAACAAAGTCAACTCACTTTATACCAATTAAGAAGATTTACTCTACTGATAGGTTAGCAAGATTGTATGTTAACCAGATTGTTTATCTCCATATAGTACTAGTGAGTACAATGTCTAATAGAGGAGCCACTTTTGGCAAGAATCACATAAGGCTTTAGGTACAAGGTTGGACTTCTGCATGACTTTTCATCCTTAAACTAATGGTCTATTAGAAAGGACCATTTAGACTCTGAAGGATATGCTTTGGTTGTGTGTGATGGATTTTGGTGGCCATTGGGATGTACACTTTCCATTGATTGAATTTGCATATAATGACAGTTATTATGCCAGTATTGAAATGGTTATATATGAAGCATTGTATGGAAGAAGGTGCATATCACCTTTGTGTTAAGAAGTTGGTGAGAGACAGTTGACATGACTGAAATTGGTGCAAGTTACTTTTGAAAAGGATCCCAGCATTTAGTAGAGGTTGAAGACGACCTTCAGTAGATATAAGAGCTATGCAGACTCGAAGAGGAAGGATGTATCATTCTCTTTTGGAGACTTGGTGTTTCTAAAAGTGTCTCCAATGAAGAGAGTGATGAGGTTTGGTAAGAAGGGTAAGTTAGCTCCAAGATACATTGAACCCTTCAAGATTCAATCGAGAGTTGGCGAAGGGGCGTACAGACTAGTGTTACCTCCAGAGTGGTCTCAAATCCACCTAATGTTCCATGTATTAGTGTTGAGGAAGTATATTTTTGATCCTTCACACATCCTTCAGCCTCAAACAGTAGAGCTCAGTGAGGATTTGACGTATGAAGAGTACCTAATGGCCATAGTGGATCGACAAGTTCATCAGCTTCACACCAAAGAAATTATGATGGTGAAAGTGTTGTGAAGTAACCATGCGATGGAGGATTGCATCTGGGAGATTGAGGCAGGAATGTAGGCGGCGTACCCTTTTCTTTCTCATTAGTAAACATTTGTATTTCTTTTTTTATTTAAATTCGAGGGAAAATTTTATAAGGAGGGAAGATTGTAATCACCTGAATTTTGATATTTATTATGAAATTAATTGGGAATTTAAATGTGAGTTTTATTTTATTAATATTAAATGAGGATTATTAAATTTAATTAATTTTATTAAATTGGTGTTAATATATATATATATATGTATTAAAAACTTTTTCTTTCTTTTTTTTTCTTTTTTTTTTTATTTTTCTTCTTCTTCTTCCCTTTGTCCGAACCAAACCCACGCCACCCACTATCTCACCGTCACCACCACCACGTTGCACCACCACAGCCAACGTTGCCAACACCAGTAGACCCTACCATCCTCGCCAACGTCCATTGCAACTCCTCCTCCTTCATTCTCCATCACTGCCATATTTTCAAAGAGAAACCGTCACCGACTCTGGCGACCTATGGACATGCCGACAGTTTCTTTTGGCTTGGGCTTAGATTCTCCTAAGTTAATTGCTTTGATCTTCAACTGGATCAACCTTAATTAGAGGCATATCCATTTTTATATTTTGATTAATTTTATATTAATTAACCTAGAATTAGAGTTGATTGTAGTTAGATAAATTGTTGTGGAGTTTGAAATCTATCCATGTATATATTTTGTTTAATTTTCTAGAATTAATTTAAAAATTCAAATTTTTAGGTCTCGATTACTGTTCATACAGTCCTAGGTTTGAATATTTTTTTATATTTTTAGGAAATTCTATAAATTATGTAGATTAATCTTTATTAAGGAAGTTTATTGAAATTATGCACCAAATTTTTATTATAAATTTTTGAAAGTTTATGCCAAAATTAAATTTTTGGAAAAATAATTATAGATTTGTAATTTTTATTATTTTAATTACATTATTGTTAATTATGATGTTTTAGATAGATTTTGAATAATAATAGTATTAAAATAATTTTTTTAATTTATTTTATATTTTTAACTAATTTATATTAATTTTTGGAAAATAATAAGAACAATAAACTTATTTATGGTTTTTAAGCTGAAATAAGTTATTTGTTAATTTTGTTATATATTTAAGTAATTTAAATAGTTATTTGCAATTAATGTTAATTTAGTTGTAAGATTTGAATTATGTATGTTTATTGACAAAAAATTTAAATATAAACTAGAATTTTTCTATTTATTGGAAAATAAATATGTTTTATGTTTCATTATGGAAATAAATGAATTTATGGTATTTAAATGAGGTTTTATGATTTTTGGAAATTTTAAAGAAAAATATATTATTTTATTATTTTTGTAAATTGTGGTTCTCAGTTAGGCATTTAGCGTAGTTTGGAGGCTCAATCTGAGACTTGATGATTGTGAGAATATTTAAAGTGTGTTTTCATGCAAGAATGACTCTATTTTTAGTAGAGAGATGTTCATTTTACATAGGAAACTCTGCCGAATTTTCGGTAGATTTCTTGTAAAACGTGACATCGGCCTGTGTCGAATTTCTACCTTTAGTTGACTTTGTGTCTTTGGTAGAGTCAGTTTTATCAATTCTATAGTTTTCATAATTCTGAGAATTTTCATGAATTTATTTTATTTTACGAACATATTTTAAATAAATATTATTTATTTTAGAGAACTCCAAAATTCGAGCTATAGCATCAGGGCAGCAAAGAACGTGTCGCCCGACATACTCAACCTGTGAGTTAATTTTATGAAATATGTGTTGCACATGTTTTCATTACATTTTTTTAAGTAATTAAAAATAATATAGAAATAATTATATGATTGATTTATGAATATATTTATATTGCCATATGCATGATCATTTTTTCTACATTTATGAATAGTAATTGAAAGCATACTTAAAGGAAAATTATTTCGTATGTTTTATTTAATTATTATTTAATCATTTAATTATTCATTATTTAATGATTTATCTATTTTTTTTATTTAATTTTTTACAATTTAAATTGATTTGGAGACAATGGTAGAACGTGCTACCTAGTGGGTGTCACTAGGACCACGTGCACTTGGGTAAGATCTCAGTATATGTGTAAAATATGAAATGGGCTCGGTGGAGAGTGTGCTCTTGGGCAAGAGTGAATGGTTAGCGCTCGGTGGAGCGTGTGCTCTCGGACCGAAAAAAAAGGATGTAACTCAGTTGAGTTTGCTCTTGGGACATCAATATAGAATAAGTGAAATAAGTGTGGCAATAACTCGGTTGAGCTTGCTCTCGAGATGTCAATCACTTGGATTAAGAGAGCTGAAAGGCTATTAGAATAATGGTTTAGGTGTTCGACCAAGTTTGTCATTAAAATGATTATTTCGTATATTTTCTTACAAGGATTTCATATTAAATTGATTTAAGAGTTATAAAGAGATTTTATATAAATATTATCAAGAAAAGTAAATGATTTTAATAATTATAATTACTTCATTTTAATTTATTTTAAAAAGGGTTTTAACAAATGGTTTTAATACCAGCATGCATTTTATAAAATTAATTCACTCAATAAGGTTTGATTCCCCTTAACTTATTTTTGTCAAGACCTTACAGTCAGCTTTCTAGTGTTCCCCATCAGTGTTGGGTTCGTTCTTCACCAGCTGCACTATGTATGTTGAATTGATATATGTATTGAATAACTAAATTCTAGAAATCACGGTAGTTAATTATGGAAATTATGTTATTTGTATTCTGATTTCATCTGACTTGAGATGTTATTGTATTTGAAGAATATTATTTTACGTATTTGGCATTGTGCATTTATTACCAGTGTATTATTTTTATTTCATAAAAAATGTTTAAGGCTTACTACGAGTTTCAGTTACTTTATGTATTCCCATTCCTTTGTGTCGGTCACATACCTTTCGGTTCGAGTCGTGACAAATTCACTCAGTGAGATATGATCCCCTCAAATATTTTTCAGGATCCTTCTCATCAGACCTCTCATGGTAGTTCTCTTCACCGGACCCTTTCCTCTCCGACTGATTTATGTAAATTTTAAAATTCCCTTTCGTTATATTGCTAGACGCTGCAGTAGTATTTCATACTTTTGTATTCTTTGATTGTTATTATTGGTAGTTGTATTTTAAATATTGTAAAATATTACATATATATATATATGGAGATTCCCTTTTGATTTAAAAAGTTTTAATTCTTAGTGATATTTATATTTATGTTTTATTGAGTTTTTATTTTAAGGCTTGCTACGGGTTTCGGATTCTCGTGAATTTCTGTTCCCTAGCGCTGGTCAAAACTCCCGGATTTGGTTCGTGATAGAAAATTAATCTAATTAAAATAGAAATATAAATAAAAGGTAACCCATTAAAGTAGGAAATATACTTTCAATTAAATTAGAATTATATTTTAATTAATTTAATTTTTATCAATAGATGATTAAATTATCCAAATTTTATATAGTAATAAGCTAAGATCTTTTTAGTAAATTTTTGTCTCCTCTCTTTTTTCATTTATGTATATATGTGTTTCACACTTTTTTTTTTTATTATCTTCAAAATTGTTTTTTATAAAATAAAATTTAATTTTAAATTAAATAATCTTACATAATTACTAACTATTCAAAATTACAATTTTTTAAAATTTAAAAATAGAAAATGGAAGTATTAAAATATATATTTTATTGTATTAAAATAATATTATTTTTAATTAAATGTCATAATCTTAGTAATTGTTTATTTTAAATTATATTTTATCTATTCGCCTCTAAATTATAATTGTAGTTTAGTATTTTCTAGTAGTAATATCTTTTAAAAGAAATTAACAAACTTTTATTTAAAATCTTATCCCTAATAACAAATTTTAATATTTTAAAAAATAACATAGGGAAATATTAAAATAATTTTTTTAAACAAATGGTCTTTTTAGTCGATAGTGTCTATTTGTATTTATTTAACACCATTAAAAAAATACAACTTTTATTTCAGCAATTACACTTCATACTTTTCAATATTTTTAATGTTAATAATATTTTTTACTCTAAAAACATTATATATATCCACCATTTTTTAAAAAATTATTATTTTACTTAATAATTAAATAATAAATATTAGTTTTAATGTAATTTGTTATAGCCCGTATTTTGATTATTGAATTAAATATTATTTATATGGAATTTATTGTTGAGTAATTATTTATTTTATAACCCAATATTTTAGATCATTAAATTTATTTTGAGATATGCAATGTTAGTAAATATTTTAAATTTTTATATATTCACAAATAATTATTGTATGTTAGTAAATATTATAATTTTTAGCGTGTATATGATTACTTATTTATCTATTAATATTATCATTGTTATTATTTGTGAATTGTATTAATTTATTTTATTTTAAATATTTTATTACGTAGAGGAATTAATTTGAAAGTGATTATTATTTAAAAATATTATTATTATTATTATTATTATTATTATTATTATTATTATTATTATTATTATTATTATTATTATTATTATTATTATTATTATTATTATTATTATTATTATTATTATATGTGTGTGGGTATTTTTTTTCTAACCTTCTTCCACCTTAAGGGTTGCGAGGAAGGTTGGCTCCTTCCTTTTTACACCCTTGAAGATGTGTATGGCCGATACCATCATGTCTTGGGATAGCTCCCTCTTTATCTGCACCATACAAGGTTGACCACTCTCCATAATGCACATGGTGTTGGGCAAGAGTCCTTTCAAGATCATCATGGACCAACAACCTTACACTCTAAGCTCTCTTGCCATGGATTGGTCAAGTCAAAGTTCACCCGCCTGCCATGGTTGATACCGGTGCCGACATAATATATATGTCAAAGGAGGTGGCCGATTCTATAAAACTACCTTATGAGAAGGAGAAGGGCTACATCAATGGTGTGAATGCTAAAAGGCTACCCATCGTTGGGATCACGAGAGGGACTGACATTCGTATAGGATATATATATATATATATATATATATATATATACATATATCTTTTTTCCTTTCTTTCCTCCCTATCTTTCCTCTCCCCTCCCCTTTCTTTCCTCCTCTTCTTCTTCTTCATTCTGCATAGAATGCAGACCCATCGTTCGCCACCCCAAGCCTCCGCCAGCCACCACCAAGCTTCACCCCTTCCCTTCCATCGTCGTCTGCCTGCCTCTCCTCCCTATTCCTGATGTGAAATAGAGAAGGCAGCAACAGCTTGCAAGCTTCACCGGTGCCATTTTTGGTGGCTTTAGCTCATGATCCCATACTCATTCGACTCCTCTTAGTCTAGGCAAGCTCATTCTCAACTCAGTTCAAGCTTTCAAGTTGTGTCCTAGATGGAGTCTTTCTCTAGTATTCCTAGAAGTATAAAAATTAGGAGTTCGATTCTAATATTATTATTATTTATTTATTCTCTATAGTTGCACCACGATCGAGACCTACTAGACCAGTCCAGTCTATCTCTTTTAGAGGAGCGCACAACTATGAGTTATTATCTTATATATACCTTGCATGTAGAATACATAATTATAAGCATCCATATTTTTATAATGTATTATTTGAATATGAATTATTTTACTAAATGATTATATATATGTTTGGTATATATTCGGTATATTTTTGGTATATACTCAGCATATATTTGGTATATATGTGACATATATGTTTGGTATACATTTAGTATATACTCAGTATATGTTTGGTATATAAGTGGTATATTTCTTTAAAAATGGATGCTATCATGTTTAAATTATGCATTTTATTATTTTTAATAATTCTACGATTTATCTGAAGGATAGCAGTAGAATGTGCTACCTAGTGGGCTGCACTAAGATTGTGTACGTACCAGTACATTAGACTTTAGGATTGATATCATGAAATTATCTGAGGTGAGACCGGATTATTTGATTATTGAGAATTTTAGTGAGAGAGTGGTGTGATTGCAGGAGCTCAGTTGACCTAGTGTCTCGGGGCCAATCACACTTATAATGAGAATGCGGGAGCTCGGTTGACTTAGTGTCTCAGAGCCAGTCTACTGCCCAAAAAATGGAAAAGAGAAATATTTTGGAATTAAGTAAGCCTATGGGCTAGTGAGATTCAATGATCGAGGTTGTAAACTATTTAGGGTTCTGCTCCGATCCTTTAACCAAATAAACTTTTTCTGTATTTATTATTATATGAAAGTGGATTTTAGCATCTATGTGAAATGCATGTATATATATATTTATACTGATGCTTAACTGTATATGACTTTAGGTTGCATGTATATATATTATAACAATTCACTCTGTGAGGTTTGACTCCCCGTAACATTTTTTTCAGAATCTACTGCTTCAAACCTTCCTTATAGTACCATTTGTCGGACTCTTTCCTCCTCGGCTAATTTATGTAAATACTGAACTATTGTCTTTTTATTTTTTTTAGTAATCACTATAATAGTAGTGTTATTGTAGCAGTAGTGTGTTCTATTATTAGAAATCTTGTACTTGAATCTTGTATGAAGATATTTTTATTATGATATGATATAAGGATTTATTTTTATATTAAATAAAGTTTTAATTCTGGTGTATTTTTATATTATTATTGCATGTGTTTTTATTTTAAGGCTTGTTATGGGTTCCAGACTTGAAAGAATTCCTATTCCCTAGCGCCGATCATGATTCCTCGATTTGGGACATGAAAAAGTTGGTATCAAAGCCTAGGTTTTTTAGTGTTATAGACCTAAGTTATCAGAGTCGTGTTTTCTTTGAAACTACTACAATAAATTGGGTTTGACTATGTCTTTGATAAGTCTTTCTTGATATAGTTTTCATGTAATCATTAGGATATCTGTTTGTTATCTGTTGTTGTCTATTTTGTTTGAATTTCATTGGTTTTTGTCTTTTAGAATGAGGAGGCGAGCACGTGTCACTCCACCGATCATTGAGGCCAACGATGATGAGTCCTTTTAGGATGAGGTTCTACCCTCAGAGCCGTCAGTCAAGCGCAGAGGTAGAAGTAAAGGTAGACCTCAAGGAGCAACAGGTCATCATAGACAAAGAGAGCTATAGGATGAGGAACCTGTAGAGCTAATATTTGAGGAAGCTGTTGTACCTCTAGTCGCATCACAGATGCAGCCTGTTTATTAGCAAGGTATGTTTGACCTTGAGGCAGTGTTGTTTTATGCCAGAGTCAGTAGGATAGCATTCAACGGGACTACAGACCCTCTAGACTTTTTGCATGCTATTAAGACGTGCACTCAGACTGCTCACACTGAGTATTAGAGGATTATGATAGTCGAGCTATCTGTCAAGGGGCTAGCCCCAGATTGGTTGATTCAAGTCATCCAGCTACACATGATGACACTCACCTAGGCTCAATTTTGAGAGAGATTCATAAGGCATTTTTGCCCAAAGCCTATGCGGATGAGTTACAGACTTAAGCTAACGGGTTTTACCAAAGGTGACAGATCACTAGAGGAGTACACTAGAGAGTTCCTCATATTAGGTCAATATGTAGAGGACCAAATAAGAGATTAGTACTTTACAGTTATCACATACGTCATTGGACTGGGTTCTGCATTTGTTGGGATGCCTACTGCAGGCCTTACTCTTTAGTTGGTAATAAATTTGTCCAATGAGATAGAGCTCATATTAGTCAGGTAGGGAGTTATGCCCGATTATTATCAATTGGGAGGTGTACAGACAGGAGGATTATAGAGTACTTAGTACACCACCTTTCAAATTGGCTTTAGTAGTCGATAGAGAGGATCTTATTAGTAGACCCAGAGACCTCAGCAAAGAGTCCAAATGAGTAGCACATATGGCCATGGTGGACTGCATAGACTTATTAGATTCGGTTCTTGTGCTACCAGTAGTAGTAGTGGTTAGAGTTTGGGTTACGACAACACGAGATCAGTAGCCAGTGCTTGTCAGATGTATGGGAGAGTCTATCAAGGATCATGCCACATGACTCCTGGAGCTTGTTTCAGATGTAGGCAGATGGGGCATTTTGCTAGAGTGTGTCCATATTCTAGCTATTAGCAGCAGTTTTCACAGTAGTCCATTGCTAGTTCAGCTCCAACTCCTTATCAGTTGCCTCCAGCTTAGTATCTGAGTATACCACAACTTGTTGCCCAACATGGGCATGGCAGAGGTAGTTAAGGAGGTTCCAAGGGTTTTTGTTAGGCTTCACCAACTAGCATAGAGGTCGAGGTCAGGCTAGAGTCTTCACCCTCACCCAGAAGGATACTCAGGCATCCAACGCCGTTGTTGCAAGATACTTCCAGTCTGTTACTTGGATGCTAGAGTTTTGATTGATTCAGGTGCCACACATTCTTTTGTGTCCCCTATTTTTGCTTCAAAGTCATCTTTGCAAGCTTTAAGGATGGCTTTTCCTTTATCTATCGCTACTCCTCTAAGCGATTCATTAAACATCAATATGGCTCTTTCTGGTTATCTGGTGTTAGTAGGAGGCAAAGAATTGTCAGTGGAATTGGTGTTATTGGATGTGATGGAGTTCGATGTGATCCTTGGTATGGATTGGTTATCTCAGCACTATGTAAAGAGGTGATTTTTAGAATTTTGGATGAAGAAGAGTTTAAGTTTATAGGTGATAAGAGTTCTACACCTCAGAATCTTATTTCTGCTATCACGGCTAGGAAGATGCTGAGGAAAGGCTGTCAGGGATACTTGGCACTTGTTAAGGATACTTCAATGGAGAAGTTGCCTCTCATAGAAGTTCCAGTAGCTTGTGAGTTTCCTATTGTTTTTCCTAAGGAGTTGCCAAGTTTACCACCTCATAGAGAGATTGAATTCTGTATAGATATGGTCCCAAGTACAACTCTTATTTTAATGTTGCCCTACAGAGTTGAAGGAATTAAAGGAGTAGTTGCAAGATTTACTGGACAAGGGTTTCATTAGACCTAGTGTTTCTCCTTGGGGTGCACCAATCTTGTTTATAAAGAAGAAGGATGGTACACTGAGACTGTGCATTGATTATAGAGAGCTAAATAAGGTGACAGTGAAGAATAAGTATCCTCTTTCAAGGATAGATGATTTTTTTTATTAACTTCAAGGTGCACAATTATTTTCTAAGGTTGACTTGAGGTTGAGTTATCAGTTGTGGATCAATGAAGCCGATGTTCCTAAAATGTCATTTTGCACTCGATATGGTCATTATGAGTTTCTGCTGATGTCCTTTAGGTTAACTAATGCCCAGTTGCTTTTATGGACCTGATGAACAAGGTATTCAAACCATTTATGGATCAATTTATGGTAGTCTTCATTGATGATATACTAGTGTATTCGAAGAGTATGGAAGAGCATGTATATCACTTAAGGACAGTACTACAGACACTGAGAGAACATCAGGTTTATGCTAAATTCTTGAAGTGTGATTTTTGGTTAGAGAGTGTTGCATTCCTTGGACACATAATGTCTAAAGATGATATTCAAGTAGATCCATAAAAGATTAAGGCGGTGTCTAAGTGGCTTAGACCGACATCAGTCACAGAGATTAAAAGTTTTATAGGTTTGGCTAGGTACTATAGGAGATTTGTGTAGGATTTCTCAAGAATTACAGCTCCTATTACTCGCCTAACTCAAAAGAACATGAAGTTTGTGTGGTTAGATGCTTGTGAGAATAGTTTTCAGTTACTGAAGGAGAAGTTGACCACAGCTCCAGTTCTGACCTTACCTAGTAGGGAAGATAAATTTATTATGCATTGTGATGCCTCCAGAGTTGGCCTAGGTTGTATGTTGATGTAGACTGGTAAGGTGATAGCTTATGCTTCTAGGCAATTGAAGAAACATTAATAGAATTATCCTACTCATGACCTAGAGATGGCTGCAGTGATCTTTGCTCTTAAGATTTGGCGACATTATTTATACAGGGTGACTTGTGAGATTTTCACATATTACAAGAGTTTGAAGTACATTTTCTAGCAGAGAGATATGAACTTGATGTATAAGAGATGGTTGGAACTCCTGAAGGATTATGACTGTGATATTCTTTATCATCCAGGCAAAGCTAATGTGGTAATAGATGCTTTGAGTAGGAAGTCCTAGAGTAGTCATGCTCATATTAGTGTGGAGAGGAGACCTTTGATCCAAGAGTTGCATGAGTTAGTGGATCAAGGTTTAATGATGAAGATTAACATATCAGAAGGACTATTAGCTCAGTTCAGAGTCAAATCAGTGTTGAGAGATAGGATTATGGTAGCTTAGGGTCGAGATCCTATTCTAGCTAAGCTTGAGGAGAATGTTTGTGTATGGAAGTTCACTGATTTTATAGTAGATTATGCATTCCTGATGTGGATAACTTAAGGGAGGAGATCCTTGAAGAAGCATATTTTATAGCTTACAGTGTACATCCAGGTGTTACTAAGATGTACCACAACATCAAAGATTTGTACTAGTGGGATGGATTGAAGAAGGATGTAGCTGATTATGTTTCTAAGTGCTTGACTTGTCAGAAGGTGAAAGCTGAGCATCAGAAGCCTTCTGGGAAGCTTTAGCCTCTTCCTATTCCTAAGTGGAAATGGGAGAGAATTGCTGTGGTTTTTATGGTAGGGTTACCTTGTTCAAAGGATGGATATGATTCCATCTAAGTGATTATGGATAGGTTAACCAAATCAGCTCAAATGTTACCATTTAAAGCTACTTATTCTGTAGCTAAGTTGGCTAAGCTGTATGTTAAGCATATTGTGTGCCTACATGGAGTACCTGTGTCCATTGTATCTGATAGAGGTTCAATGTTTACCTCTCAATTTTGGCAGAAGTTGCAGGAAGCAATAGGCACTAGGCTTGATTTCAATACTGCTTTTCACCCTTAGACAGATGGTCAATCTGAGAGGATGATCCAGACACATGAGGATATATTAAGGATGTGTGTATTGGATCCTGGAGATAATTAGGATGATCATTTACCACTAGTAGAGTTTGCATACAATAACAGCTACCATAGCAGTATTGAAATGGCACCATATGAAGCTTTGTATGGAAGGAAGTGTAGATCCCTTATGTGTTGGGATGAAATTGGAGAGAGAGTGTTAACTAGACCTAAGATTATTTAGGATGTAGCTGAGAAGGTTACTGTGATCAGAAGGATATTAGAAATCACAACTAGCAGATAAAAGAGCTATGTGGATCTGAAGCGCAGAGATGTGGAGTTTTAGGTTAAAGATTGTGTTTTTGGAGGTGTCTTCGATGAAGCGTGTGATGAGGTTTGATAAGAAGGGGAAATTAGCATCGAGATATATTGGACCGTTCAAGATTCTAAAGACAGTGGGCATGGTTGCACATTGGTGGGCTTTGCCTCTGAATCTATCTTAAGTGCATCCAGTGTTCCATATCTCGATGCTAAGGAAATATATTTCAGACCCTTCACGCGTGTTGCAGCCTGAGAGTGTGGAAGTGAATGAAGACTTAACGTATGAGGAGGACCCAGTCACAATAATAGATTATCAAGTTCGTTAATTGCATTCGAAGTAGATCCCAATGGTCAAGGTGTTGTGGAGGAGCCAAGACGTGGAGGAGCACACATGGGAGACTAAGGTTGAGATGCGGGTGGCCTACCCTTACCTTTTTCCTCAATCAATTCTTGTTATCTGTTCTTTTATTTGAAATTCGAGGATGAATTTTTATAAGGGGGGAAGATTATTATAATTCGATATTTTAAATTATTAAATTTATTTTGAGATATGCAGTGTTAAAAATATTTTATATTTTTATATATTATGATCAATTTGTGTAATTTGATTCTAGTGTTGTTAGTTATTTTATTTTGTTATGTTATTAATATTAAATCGAGATTTAAAAGTTTAAATTATTGTTATATATTATTTATTTATTTAATAATATTATTATTGTTATTAATTTTGAATAGTGTTAATTTAGTGTATATATTATATTTTAATATTTGTGGTAGATTTAATTAGAAAAGTGAATATTTAATGTAAAAATAATATTTTTAATATTATTTTGTCTTTTCCTATTTATTAAAAAAAACATATAAAAGAAAAAATTTTCTCTTTCCTTCCCTTCCTTTCTTTCCTTTCCCTCTTCCTACGTGAAAATGCAAAACCACCGACCACCACACTGCCACCGTTGCCTCGCCAGCATCACCTCCTCTCTTCCCTCCACTTCTGTCATCATCAGAGCCCCTCTTCCTACCCAGTTTCTGTAGAAAGCAACAACTCCATCAAGCTTCGCCAGCAATGTTTCTAGTGGAGATAGCTCATGATCTTGGGTTTTTTCAACTCCTCTCAGTTTGGGCAAGCTTAATCTATGATTGTCTTAAGCTTAAAACATTTGGTAATTGATTTATGTTTAAGTTTTAGTTTAGGTCTACTTGGATTTTTGATTTTTTTTAGCTTCATTTAGTTTAATTCTTACTTAATGCCTTTAGAAATGGTGTTATGTGAACTAGAGCTACTCAAATATATTTTGTTTAAATTTTTTTGAATTATTTGGAATTGCTAGGTTTTGATTCTGGTGAGTCACTGTTCTAGTGACCTATGCCAAAAAAGTTTGAATATTTTTAAAATATTCCTTGAATTATCTAGAGTATAGTTTGTGAAAAAAATTTGGTGAGATTGATTTTCAATTTTTAGTTATGAATTTATTTATGTTTATGTGAAAATTTAATTTTTGGAAAAATTAGTATAAATTAGTAAATTTTGTATTTTAATTGAAATTATTGTTAATTAGTGTGTTTTTAATAATTTTTGAATAATAAATAGTACTAAAAGAATTTTTACGGATTATTTACTATTTTTAGCTAATTAATAATAATTTTTGACAATATATTCAAATAATAGCTTATTTATTATTTTTATGATTAAAATGGATTTTTAGTTATTTTTAAAATATAATTGAGTAATTTAAGTAATTAATTGTACTTTGACTTCAAGTATTTGAAATATGTAATTCTTACTAATATTATTTAACTCTATTTGAGATTTTATCAAATTAATTTGAAAATAAATTATTTTTAATTTTTTTTCTTTAAATAAATTTTATTGAGGTATTTTATCGATTTTTATGGATTTTAATGATTTTTAATATTTATTATTAAATTATTGGTTTTTGTGTATTTTGGTTCTCAGTTGGGCGAATTGTGTAGTTCGGGGGTCCAACCCAAGAAGTTGTGGATTTGTGTATATTGATGTGTGTTTGATTGTAGGATTAGTTGTACTTTTAGTAAAGAGATGTCTGTTTTATAAAGGAGACTCTATCGAATTTTTGATAGAATTCTCGTAAAACGTGACGTCGGGTCGATCCTGAATTTTTTATTTTGATCGAGTCCTGTCCTAGATTGAGTTTTTCTCTAGTATTCCTAGAAGTATAAAAATTAAAAGTTTGATTCTAATATTATTATTATTTATTTATTTTCTATAGTTGCGTCAAGACTAAGGCTTATTGGACAAGGTCAATCTATCTCTTTTAGAAGAGCACACAACTGTGAGTTGTTATCTTATATATGCATTGCATGTAGAATACATAATTATGAGCATCCATATTTTTATAATGTATTTAAATATGAATTATTTTACTAAATGATTATTTATATGTTTCGTATATTTTTGGTATATATATTTGGTATATATGTGGCATATATGTTTTGTATATTTTTTATATATATTCGGTATATTTTTGGTATATACTCACCATATATTTGGTATATATGTGATATATATGTTTGGTATACATTTGGTATATACTCAGTATATGTTTAGTATATAAGTGGTATATTTCTTTAAAATGGATGCTATCATGTTTATATTATGCATTTTATTATTTTTAATAATTATATAATTTATTTAAAGGATAGCAATAGAACGTGCTACCTAGTGGCCTACACTAGAATTGTGTACGTACCAGTGTGTTAGACTTTAGGATTGATATCATGAAATTATGTGATGTGAGACTGGATTATTTGATTATTGAGAATTGTGATAAGAGAGTAGTGTGATTGTGGGAGCTCGATTGACCTAGTGTCTCGGGGCTAATTATACTGACAGTGAGACTGCGGGAGCTCGGTTGACTTGGTGTCTTGGGGCCAATCTACTGCCCAAAAAATGGAAAAGAGAAATATTTTGGAATTAAGTAAGCCTGTGGGCTAGTGAGATTCATTGATAGAGGTTGTGAATTATTTAGGTTTCTGCTCTGATCTTCAACCAAAATAAACTTTTTCTGCATTTATTATTATATAAAAGTGGATTTTACTCATTCGACTTTGATGATATACTGTGCATGGAAAGTGATAAGCTACCTGACAAGTTAAAAATGCCTTAGCTACAAAAGTTCAATGGTTTTAGGGATCCAAGGATTCATTTTAGCTAATATACAATAACTATGAGCACCACTAAAGCTATATTATATGTAGTCATAAAGTTGTTTGTACTTTCCTTAGAGGGTATTGCTGTGAACTAGTATCATGGATTAGAAAAATCTGTTAGGGTTGATTAGAGGGAACTATGTATTACTTTCCTAAAATAGTATGACCATAACACTAAGCTGGAAGTGTTTATTCAAGATTTGGAATTGACTAAGCAGAAACCTAATGAATCTTTTTTAGACTTTTTAACTAAAATCATGAACAAGGCAAGATTAATAAAAAATAAGTTGGCTGAAATTGATCAAGTTAGGATGATTGTCCGTAATGTGTCTCCTAATTTGGTTGAAAGGTTGCAAATGATGAACCCTAAATCTTTTATAGACCTTTATGATAATGGATTACAAGTTGAGAAAATTGAGAGTGAGAAAAAGAAGAGCTCTAGAATACTGGAATAAGGAATTACCCAACCAGGGGCACACAGCAAGGAAGCACTAACTAGGTTATGTAAGTGCATGTTGTTCAATAACTAAAGAGATTCTTGAATTTTAACTAACCCTTATCAAAAGTCCTAGACCGCCTAATGTAAAAGGGCTTGCTTAGACCCCTCACCTTTTCCAAACCGCTAAATCCAAATGTCCCAAGATATGACCCAAAAAGTTTTTGCAAATTCCACAAAGTTATTGGTCCACATACACCTCTGCATGCCTTAAACATGAAATCCAAAGCCTTATAGACTCTGAAAAAATCACAAACCCTGAAAACCCAAGCATTATAAATAATCCTTTCCTAAACTACTAAAATGTTGCACCCCCAAACCATCATGATGATCAACTTAGGAGTTAATAAGGAAGAAGTGCTAAACTCCTTTGAGAACATAAACCTCGAAACTAATGAGAAATCTCCTAATGTCCCTAAATATGTGGAAAGAGTTAAGGATTTATTAGGACAGCCCTCAAGCAAGTTTGACTACAAGGTGCTTTACACTAAACCACCTTCTTTTGATATACCTTTCGAGTCAGTTGTGTCTATAGGGTGGGGTGATGAGTTTAATAATGAGAAGCTACTGGACAAGGAAGAAACATGCATAGTTAGGAAGAAAGCAAAACCATTAAAGGAGAGTTTTGTCAAAGAAACACATAGGAAATCTTACCTCAATACAGAGGAACCTATCAATATGCTTGGTGTGGATGTTCCTGGGAATGAGATCTTCAAGGAATAGATCATTGAGAACCTAGTGCATAATAACAAGGATGAGAAAATGCAAGAATAGTTGTTATGTCTGCCACCTAAAAGACAACCACTATAAGACTCAACATCCCTTACATCTAAAATAGGAAATAAATTTTCTTGTTATCTTTTTTGAATAAAATTTTAGTTTCTTTAGAACTTTTTTTGTTTTAATGATCAATGATATGAATTTTGATCATGTTTACTTATAAAATATGCATCCTGATGGTATTGTGCATTATAATATTGATTGTATCCACATGTTTGACATACATTCAATCTAATTAAATTCATTCAATATGGGTATAAATGAAAATTCAAAGAACATTAATATAACATGATGTAACTTCTGAAGATAGGAAATTTGAGGAAAAGAAAAAGTGAGAAGAGAGAAGAAAAAAGAAGAAATTATAAATAAAACTAGCTAATAATATGGGTTATGTTATGTGATGTAATGAATGTTCACATTTTTGCCCTAATAAATGAATAAGATTGAATTTCAAATTTTTTTTCAAATATCACATATTTTTATTTATTATACAACATAAGTATCTGAAAGGAAAGACAATACATAATAAAAGATAAAATTAAAGCTATAAGAACACTATTTTAGTTATGTTTTCCCTTATTGTCATCCCTCTGTGATTCTACTTAGAAGTCTAGTGTCCCCTTGTACCTTAGGAATTTAGGTGGCTCAATAAGTTGCATTACAACCCATACCTTGTAACTATCACTATTCATTACATCAGCATCAAACTTCATATTCTGCTTAAGAGTTCTTTAAAGAGCAAGTCCAGTTAATTTTAGCTTTAAGAACTCTCTTCAGTCAGTTCACCCACTCCTCTACATCTTCTGTACATAAGACTACAACTAATCAAGTTGGTAAGTCAAAGGATTAACAACAGTAGTGAACAAAATGAGTTTCTTACACAAATGAATAAAAACTGCCAGAAATGCATTGATAAATCTAGCCAAAAAGACAGGTGTGAATTTGACTTTACTCTCCAAGAATGGTAATGATATTAGTGTCACCATCTTCATGGAAGAAAACTGCCAGAAACTAGGGGCAAAATGTAGCTTTGGGGCAAGTCGGGGGCAAAATTATTGAATAGTAAATTTATTCAAGGACTGAAGAGTCAGCAAAAGAATACTAGGGGTAAAAAAAATGTAAATTACAAGCAACAGCCAATAGCTCATCAATACAATATAGTCTGGTCATTTATCTGACAAATTGTATTAGAAGCTCTAACATCAGAAGTACCACCTTGAAGCATCCAATGTTTAAATCTGCAAGCTGCTAATGAAGCACTTGGTTCTCACACTCCAAGATTGATAAAATAGCTTTGTTCTAAACAAAATATCTATTAGGATCATGCATATTATATATAACATGTATACATTTGCATACATCTGTAGTGAAATACTTGTTTAGCATAATAAAAGTCTTTGGGCCCAGACAAGATTGTAGAAATGCTATGCTACTAATACTTAAAATTAGTGTTGTAAAAGTGCAAGAAAGTAGTCAAAGTATTTACATGTGAAGCATCTGAATAAGTGAAGATAAGAGGACTGATGTTGTCCAGATGAACTTGATGCTTCATGGGCCTATCCAACAAGGCAATAACACTAATAGTATTTGCAGAGGCTTTATCCTGGCAACCTTCAAAGGCTAGATAGGATGCTCAGATTCCTCATGCTTAGCATCTATACCTATAGCTTCATTTAGAGCATCATCTAGAATATCTTTCCATAATAATTAAACTAGTGTAGGGTATGGAATATAGTGATAAGAAGGTTCAACATGTCAGCAACACACGCATTAGCCCTAAAAGGAGAAGAATGCACTCAAAATTTGAGATAAATGCACTCTAAAAACTTCTTTGATCATGAAATAAGACATCTAACTCCTAAACCTTTGTTGGTAAGAGATATCAAGAAGAAGAATAAAGCCCTCTACTATAGCATCAATAGAATGACAGAAAGACAAATTTAGCCTTAGGCCATAACCTTAATGGTGAAGTATCATGACCTTTGTAATCAGAGACATCATCACCATAATCATAAAGGAGTGAAAAAGAATAGCATTACATTTTAATAAAATTTCTTTACTTGCCTACAAATAGACATGACTAATGTATCGTATTTTGTACAGGAAAAAACAAAAGAGAATAAAGAAGGAGAAAGAAAATAACACATCAATTAGAATGGTTAAGATGGAAAATGCTAATCGCTCATTAGAATATCACCATGCATGGCAAATACCCTGACAAAGAATTAAAGGAAATAACATAACTTTATCTCTTTAGTTTTTGCAATAAAGTGCATCTCAATCATAAAATTCACAAATTAAAATGAAATTAATCCACTTCACAAGATCTTGTGCAAAAAAATTTATCTCATGAACTATGATTTTAGCAAATTTCTTTTATGAGCCTCATAGAATTTAGATGATTAGTTAACAACTCTATGCTGAGAGTTTCTAAAATTCTAATTAATTTAATGCTTGCTTTGCACCCAAACAAGGAGAAGAATATGCGAAAATAAAATCTGTGGACCAAAAGTATAAATTGCTTAAATTTCAGAGTATCATTTCAGTCTTTTGAATGACAAACGTGCATATAATCTACTCCAATGCTCAAAAATGAGTATGAGTACAAAATTTCTTGATGGTATCCATGCTGAGTAATACGAGAAAGATAAGGAAATACTAAGAAGAGAATGAAAATAAGAGCGAGCATAATTTACTCTAATGCTTAGAAATGAGTAAAAGTATCAACATGAAGCCTTTGGCGGTATCCATGTTGAGTAATACGAGAAAGTCAGGGGAATACTAAAAGAGAACCATGTCAAAAAATACTCTATTTTCTCTAATGCTCTATAAGAGTATGAGTATCTGAAGGACCTTTCCAACAGTATTCGCGCTAAGTAATATCAAAAAGGTGGGGAATAATCAGATAAGGAAAGAAAAAACAAAAATAACTCAAAGACTGTTTTGATACTCAGAATTTGATTTGTTTATGTTATGATTGTATTTTTAATTATTAAATTAAATATGGATTTTTAAAGTGTTAAATATTATTTTTATGTAATTATTGTTAAATGAGTATTTTAGCAAATTTATTGATTACTAAGAGTATATTTTTTATATATGTGTATAAATATTTGGGAGGAGTTATTATTATTATTATTATTATTATTATTATTATTATTATTATTATTATTATTATTATTATTATTATTATTATTATTATTATTATTATTATTATTATTATTATTAAAAAAAGAAAGAAAAGGTGACTTTTTATTTTTCTTATTCTTCTTCTTCTTTTTTTTTCTTTCCTTTCCCTCCCGACACAGTAGCCACCGCCAGCCTCACTGCCAGCACCACCAATCGTCGTTGGACAACCCACGTTGCCACTCAGCCAGCTCCTCCTTCCTCTTCCTTCCTCCACGAAGCTCGCCAACATTGACTCCAACCACCCCTAGATATGTTGCCAGTGTCATTTGAATCCTCTCCTCCTAGGTTTCATTTACCCAAGTCAATTTGACTAGGTAAAACCGAAAACAACTTCAATTTTGGGTAATTTGATTTTAAGGTTTTATATTTAATTTGTTGAAATTGAGTTTGAATTTAGTTAAATTGGACTCTATTGTAGTTATATAAAATGACATTGAGGTTGAGATCTTACTAAATGTGATTTCTTATTATTGTTCTATATTTTTAAAAAAATTTTGGGCATTCGGTTATTGTTCACATTACTGTTCTGAGCTTGGAAAATTTTTATATTTTTAATAAATTCTATTAATTATGTAGAGTAAACTTTGTGAAGGAAGTTTTATGAAATTCTTTATAGAATTTAAGTTATGAATTTTTAAATGTTATGCTTAGAAATTAGTAAATTATTTAATTTTAATTAAATTATTGTCATTTATTCTATTTTAGATTATTTTTAAATAATAAAAGTATGAAAAATATTTTTTTAATTAACTTTCAATTATTGGTTAATTATTAGTAATTTTGGGGAAAATAAATGAATAATTTATTTATTTATTATTTTCAAGTTTAAATAAGTATTTTATTATTTTTATGATATAATTGAGTGATTTTCATAGTTATTTATAATTAATGTTAATTTGGTTACAAAAATGAAAATTTGATTTCCATTAGTGATATGTTATTTATAAACAAGAATTTTTATTATTTATTTGGAAATAAATTCTTTTATATTTTTATTATATAAATAAATTAAATATGGTAGTAAACTAAATTTATATGATATATTGGGATTTGACAAAAAAATTATATTATTTTTATATGTGTTATTGTATTATATTATTTTTATATGTGTTATTGTGTTGGTTCTCGATTGGGCATAATGTGTAGTTCAGGGGCCCAACCCAAGATTTGGAGTTGTGGGTAGTATTGAAATGTAGTTTTGTGCAAGAATGACTCTACTTTTAGTAGAGAAATGTCCGTTTTATAGATAAGACTCTGCCAAATTTTCTGTTGATTTCTCATAAAACGTGAGATCGGGTTTGTGTTGAGTTTTTATTTTTATTAGAGTCGTGTCTTATATTGAGTTTTTTCCTTAGAAATCTTGAATGTTTAAGGTTAGGATTTTTTATATCCTAATTTTTTTTCTTATTTTCCTATAGCCATATTGAGAGTAGGCCTTCAGGTTAAGGCTAATCGAGTCAGTATCGAGGAGCATATCCTACATGTGAGTTATTATTATATGTTTGCATTACATGTAGAAAATATTATTGGCATCCATATTTTGAATAAATATGAATTTTATTATGCTATATATATATATATATATATATATATATATATATATATATATATATATATATATATATATATATATATAAAGGTGAATGTTAATTGTGATTATTGGATGTTATGTATATTTTAAGATGATTTTATCATTTTATTTTCGATATAATGTTCTGGAGGATAGTCATAGAACGTGCTACCTAGTGGCCTACTTTAGGACTATATGCGCTATAGTATGCTAGTTGCTAGGCTATGATGGTCTAAGATACAGATAAATGATTATTGAGATTTGCGGATAGAGTTGTGTGGCTGCGGGAGCTCGGTTGACCTACAGTGTCTCAGGGCCAATCATGTCGGCAAGGGGACTGCAGTAGCTCGATTGACATTTCTGTGTCTCAAGGCCAGTCCATTTCCAATGGAAATGGGAAATATTTTTGGATTTAAGAAAGTCTATTCATTATTGAGGTATAGTAATTAAGGTTACAAAATTCTTAGGGTTCTACTCCGATCCTCCACTTGTTTTCATCCATTGCATTGATATGAAAAATGTTTTTAAGCATTTACATGAAATGTGTATATAAATTAAATAAATATAAATATAAATATAAATATATAAACATTATATTGGTGCTTGGTTGCTTGTATGCTTAGGTTGCATGCATATATATAATAATAATTCACTCAGTAAGGTCTGATCCCCCTTAATTAATTTTTAGGATTCCTTTCTACAGACCTCCCCCATTTATCCTCTTCGTAGGACTCTTTCTTCACCAGTTGATTTATGTAAATTTTAAACTATCACTTCCTTGTATTTATTAGACGTTGTAATAGTAGTATGTACCTATTGTAGTATGTTATATGGAGTTGACAATGGCTGTGTACTCGAATATTTGTAAAAATATTTTATTATGAAATGATATGGAAAGATTTCTTATGCTTTAAAAAGTTTTAATTCTTTGGTATATTTATGGTTGTGTTTGGTGTGAACTAGTGTTTTAGGGTTGCTACGAGTTCTAGATTTATGTGAATTCTCATTCCCTAGCACCTGTCATGACTCCTGGGTTTGGGTCATGATAGTTTATGCTCAATTTTCACAAGTTTTGTTTAGTAAATTTTCCTTAAAATTAAGTGTGGAAGTAAGCTCTTCGCTTGGTAAAAAATATGCTCTCATATAAGATGGTTAATGATACCTCTAACCTTTACAAATGGCAAATAAATGATAGTAATGAAAATCAAAATTAATGAGATTCATTGAGTGTACATTATCTCATGATAAAGTGATGAATTTTCTCATAAATTTTCAAAAAAAAAGTACTTTTTATGACAATCATCATGCTAAAAATGACATCAATATCTTTAGGAATAACAAGTCCAGAAGAAGATAAACTGAACATGTGGAATCAGCACTAGCACTATCAAGTCAATTAAAGTCAGCAAGCAACAAAGGTAGTTTGTCATAGTAAATCAGCAAAATTTAAAGACAATCAGCAAAAATTCCAATCAGTTAGCACAGTTAATCAACACAAAATCTCAAAATCCTAGTCAACATGAAATTCCAATTTGATTTTTGCATTTTACATACACAACACAAATTTCATATTTACTATGTTATATGCTACACAATAACTGTAACACAATTTTAAAATCACTCAATTATATGTTACACAGTAGTTATAACTCAAATTTTTGAACTCACAATTTGCTAGACACTGCACAATAGTTGTAGCATATTTTGTTAAATGTTCCACATGAAATATAGCAAAACTTTCAATCATAATTACTAGACATTCCATAAGAACTATATAGTACAATTAGCTAGACACTACACAGTAGTTATAACATATTTTCACTAAACGTACCTTAGGGAATATAGTGAAAATCACAATCACTAGACATCCCATAAGGAATATAGTGAAAATCATAATCACTAGACATCCTATAAGGAATATAGTAAAAATCATGATCACTAGACGTCCCACATGGAATATTGTGAAAATCAAAATCACTAAATGTCCCACAGGGAATATAGTGAAAATAATAATCATGAAACATCCCATAGGGAATATAGTGTCACCTGTTAAACGTCCTATAGGGAATATAGCAGAAACTTATCACTCAATAAACATCCTATAGGGAATATAGCAAAATGCACTGAACACAGTGTCAACTGCTATTCACTAAACATTGTGATAGCATCACCGCTATATGTTCCAATGGAACTATAGCATATTTTCAAAATACACTGAACACAGTGTCAATTGCTATTCACTAAACATAGTGATAGCATCACCATTATATGTTCCATTGGAACTATAATCTATATTCAAAATACACTAAACATAATGCTAACTTCGATTCACTGAACACAGTAATAGCATCACCGCTATATGTTCCACCATAACTATAACTTGTTTCAAAATACATTGAACATAGTGTCAATCGTTATTCACTAAACACAGTGATAGCATCACTGCTATATGTTCCACTGGAACTATAGCCTGTTTTCAAAATACACTGAACACAGTGTTAATCGCTATTAACTTAACATAGTGATAGCATCACCATTATATGTTCCGTCAGAACTATAGTCTGTTTCCAAAATGTACTAAACACAATGTCAATTGTTATTCACTAAACACAAAGATAGCATCACAAGTAGAAAGTTCCACAGGAATTCTAGTGTTCCTTAAATCGCATTCAACACTATATAGTGTCATGCATGGTCATGGCACACATGTAAGTGTTCTGACTTTTTGTTTAGAAATTGTGTGTTTATTTACTTTGTTGCAATTTCTCAAGCAAACAACGACAAAGGAGAGCAATTGTAAGCATCCAATTTCTGGATGATTTAAGTTTGGATGCGATAGAGGACCTGATGATGAAAATTGACTGAGAAATTATATTTATTGGATCTCATTTATTGGTTTTGAAAAAATTACAATAAATTTTCAAAAAAAAGAGAGAATTGTAGCAAATGGCCTAACTTCCATTCAATTTGTAAATGTATTCTTAAAATTGGAAAGTGGCCTTCATTCGCGCGAATTGGCCAAGGTGTTGGCCAATTTGATTATTATTATTATTATTATTATTATTATTATTATTATTATTATTATTATTATTATTATTATTATTATTATTATTATTATTATTATTAAACATTTTTTTACGTTTTTTTTGTGTGTGTTTATTTAATTTGATAATTATTAATAAATCACTTATTAGATAGTTAATTATGATATTGCTAGGGTTAAGGGGTGTTATATCTATAGATATGTGATTTTCTTTTTTTTACAAAAGGGAGGCTCCTAGGTTTTTATCATTTTTTTATTTACCTTTCTGATTTTCTGCTGTGAGCTAAAGTACACCTAATCTTTTTTATTTTTTATGTACTTTTTTTTAGTTATTTTCCATAAATTAGAACAAATAAACTAAAGCAATAGACAAACACAACAAAAACCATAAGCTTTCATTAACGGTGATCATCCTTCTGAGGGAAATCAATAATGTATCTGATTCTCAAATCTTCTTCTCTTTCTTCTTTTATTTTGTTTTTGATTTTGATTTTATTTTTATATTTAATTTTTGTTTATTATTATTATTTTTTTAATCATTCATTGACAAATTTTTTTTTATTTTTTTTATTCTCTTAATGGATAGGATGACATGAACATTATAGAGAACAAAATCAATGGAGAACCCATGAAAGTCCATGGAATGCCATGGATAAACCCATGTATCATTTGAACATAGATTAGGGTTTTAATTTAATTTAATTATTTATGTGTTATTTTTTTATTGATTTGTATTTTTATTATGGGCTTGTATTTATTATTTTATTTATTTTTGTAGTAGGTTGTAATAGCCCCAATAGAGAGAAATAGTTAATATTTTTATTTTGATCATTAAAATTAATTAGTAAATTAGGAATATTCAATAAAACCCTAATAAAATCAATGGTAGTTGTAGATTAATATTAGGTTGCATGAAATCAAATTAGGGTTATTTAGAAAAATATAATTTTAATTGCTTATTTGATCTTTTGTTTGGTTGCTTTCTTGGTTTTTTATGTTTTTGGGTTTTTTTCTTTATTTTTATTCATTTTGGGCCTCAAGCCAAGATTTAAGCCCAACTCACTAATAATAGGCCTTTTAGATTTTAAATAACTTAAAATAAATTTAGGCCCATTAGGTTAATTTAGACGTAGGTCCACTTTTTAGCTATTAAAATTAATTTAGGCATAGCCTAGTCCATTAAAGCAAATTTCATTTTTCTTAAAATAAATAGACTTAAGATCATTTAATTTAATTTAATTTAAATTAGAACTAGGCCCACCAATCCAATTTAATTCATTTTCCATAAATTTAATAGACTTAAGCCCATCTTTCTTTAGAATTAAAATGGTAGATATAGGCTCACTAATTTAATAAGGCCCACCTTTAGCATATTTTTCACTTGTAAATAAAACATGTAAACTTAGCTAACTTTAATTAAAATCAATATAGTTTAGAATTAACTATGGATGTTGCGCTCTATAAGAATGCATTATTTATGTGTTCTTTCATGACTAGGTACTTATTTTCTAGGATTCAAGATCATGGGGGGTGAATCTTTTCCCTTCCAATCCTTTAGACTATTCTTTGATGGGGGTGACTATGCCTTTTGGAAACATAAAATGGAACTTTATCTTGATAGTGATTTTATTAGATTATGAGATGTATTTTTAAAAAGGTGGAAACCTCCCATGAAGATGTGGAAAACATTTAATTTCCAAAGGAAAGAAATGAGTGGTCTTAAGAAAAAAAAGAAGACAATCATAAAAACAAAAGGACCATGTCAATTCTTATTACTTCCATGTCAAAAAAGGAAGGGGGCAAGCTTGAAGATCATATTTCAGTCAAGGAAATATACGAGACCTTAGAGAACCATTATAAAGGCAATATCCAAGTGAGATGTAAGAAAGTTCAGCTCCATGTCTATAAGTATGAACTCTTCAAGATGAAGCCTCATGAGAGTATCACATAATGACAAATCGATTAAATTCCCTTTTAGCAACCTTAGGGAAGTTAGGCAAGCACTACTTCAAAGAAGAAGTCAACTCCAAAGTCTTATGAGTGCTACCTAAGAAGGATTGGGAATTAAGGGTAACCTCTATTAAGGAAGCTCATGATCATTCTAAGCTTTCAATTGATATTCTTATTGGTAAGCTTCTCACTCAATAGCTTACCTTGAGACAAAAGGAAGAGGAGCAATAAGGAAAAAAAGAAAAGAAGAAGAGCCTTGAATTTAAAGCATCATAAGACTCAAGTGATGAAGATGACATTAAAAACTCAAGTGAAGATTATGAGGAGATTGCATCATCCACTAAGTACTTCATAGAGTACTTAAGAAAAAAGAACTTGAGCAAGCACAAAGAATCTAAGAGAGATGGATTCAAAAAGGCCAATGAAGTTATATGCTTCAAATGCAAAAGGCCCAATCATAATTAAGATGAATGTCCTAAGCTCAAGCATAAGCATAAGGAAGCAAAAGAGAGGAGAAAAGCTTTCAAAGCTACTTAGGATGACTCATTTGAATCTGATATAAAGGAGGAGCAACAAGAACCATCAAACCTTTGCTTCATGGACTTAGAAGATAAATTTGAGGTACCTCTCTTATTGAATTCTTCTTATGATAATTCTTATAATGATTTGTGCAATGGTGAGCTTGATGAGGAGGAAGAACTTGACAATGAGAGCTCTTTAATAGGAAAAACTAGTTTTAAAATGTCAAAAGTTACTTTCAAAGAAAAAGGTTTATAAATAAAAGTTTTCATAATTGTTTAAGAATTTTAAAAAATTGAAATTGGAATTTTCAAATGTTAGTTCTTCAAATAAAAAATTTTACTCTCAATTTGAAAACAACTATCTCTTTGAAATAAAATCTTGACAATGTTAAGAAAGAAAATGAGTTGCTTTCAAAAGAGATTTTAGAACTCAAAGGTACCATTTCTAAATTTCAAAAAGGGAAGAGACTCTTAATCATCTCCTAGATAGTCAAAGGTCTCATGGTTTAAAATTTGGACTTAATTTTTCTAATAGAGTCTCTATATCATCAATTCCCCCTAAGTTTATCAAGGCTACTCTTGCTTCATCCCCCCACTCCTTTTTGAGAGCTCAAAAGCTCATGATTTTAATGCCAAGAGCCTTATGAATGCAAGTGCCAATAAAAAGCCTCAAAAGGCTATTGTTACTAAGGCTCAAGGTTTTAAAGGTAAAGGCTAGAAACTTTAACCCCATCATGCATATATGTATCACATTAAGAGGCACATACATATGCATATAAAGCCTAAAAAATTTATGCATTATTATAATTGTGAGATGCATACTTATACTAAACCTTTTGTACTAAAAAAGGCACCAACCACCTTAGCCAAGATTCATTTTTAAAGGTTGGTAGGAAAAATAGATTTTCAAAAATCAAATGCTTTTATTGCATGAAATTTGGACACAATAATAATGTGTGTTATTATAGAAAACTTCATCTTAACTTCCTACCAAAATACTATTTTAAGACAAATAAAACAAGACCAATTAAGGCTTGCGTACAAAAATATGTTTAATCTCATGTTGTGTAGGAATGGTTGAAGTTGTCCATGTGCTAATTATTGATAAATCGATAAAATTAAATTACTTAGCTTATCAATAATTTTTCACACATCAAAATGTTCAAAGGGAATTTGACTCTTTGTATGATTGAAATGATTCTTATTGTTATTCAAATTTCATTTATATTTAGAATCATTTGTTTTACTTGGTATTTTATTTTATACATTCTCTTTGAATTACATAATGACAATCATAATTGCTTAATTATATATTGACAATCATAATTGTTCAATTACATATTGACAAACATAATTACTATTGCCAAGTCATTAATGCATGATTTTTATATGCTTCATTTTTCATTTATTTTAACAACAATTGGTATTTTCAAATTTTTGATTTTGCAACTTGTTGATAAACCAATCTCTATGGTTTTTAAATAAATATGCAAACTTTAAGTTGTCCAAAAAGAATTTCACCTTTCTATGATCAAAATGATTTTTAAACATTACATAATTTTGATATGCTATTCTCTCATCTCTTTTGAATTAATATTAAAACCCCTTGGTATCAATTTTTAATTTTAATTGATATTATCTTTCAAATGGTATGCCTATTATTCAATTGATATTTTATAAAAGGGGAGAAAATTTAGCATGATTGTTCTTTCAATGTGTTGTTTTATATTATATAAAGGGGCAAAGAAATTTATTTTTTTAATTAATATTCACTTGGCTTATTTTCATATTTTATTTCCTTCCTTTTTAACTTTGTTAAAAGGGGAGAGAAATATGGTATTTTGAATGATATATGGTGTTTGACTTATTTTTACTTACCCTAGCATATATTGAGGGGGAGAAGTTTTTAAACCCCTTGGTATATGATTGAGGGGTATTATTAAAAATAAAAGCACACAAATACTCTTAGCAATTTTTATTTATCATTCAAAAATTAATTATTAAAGTAAAAAAAATGGAGATTATTGACCCTTTGTATGATCAAGGTCACGATCAATCTCAAAACAACCTTGGATTTGAATTTATTAATCAATTTTTGTTAATAACATTTATATTTAAGTGTGTTTATAAGTTAGGATCAAAAGGATGCTTTTGGAAACTTAAAAGTCAAGTTTTCTAAGCCAAAAATGCTCCTCATTAGCTCCCCTCACAACTGAGAGCTTTGATCAAGAGCAGGAGCTTGAAGAGAGCAAAAATTGAGCCAAGGGTCTATGTTGCTCACTAGTGCTACTCACGGTCATAGACAACTCATGAGGAGTAAGTCAGGATCGTGAGGAGTAGGTTTGGCTCTAATGGCTAGTTGCCCCAACAGTCATATCTTTTATGGCTCACAATTGTGAGCCTCCCCTCACGATTGTGAGTAGTGTTTCGATTGCAAAAAGCTAATTTTTATTAAATGAAGAACGATGGAGCTTATAGATGCAATAAATGACCTCCAATAGCTAGATTTCAAGTCCCCTCTAAAAAGACACCTCTGAAAACTTCATTTAATAGTTACACACTTTGATTGAGCACTCAATTTATTCTTAGAATTTGTAAAGCTCATTAATTCTCTTTTATATTTCAGTTTATTAAGTGTGGGTTTTGTGTTCTAGCTTAGGTTCTTTTTCTTATTTCTTAGGTTCAAAAGGGAAGTGAATAATTAAGTTTAGAAGGAATTGATCTAAGTGTTAGCCATTTAAACTCTTGGGTTTTAGTTTTAAGAGTGAGACAAGAAAAGTCTTTTTTTTTTAAGGTTTAAGTGTGACCCTTGAAAACACTTGGGAAAAGGTTTTGAGTGAGTCTTGAAAATTGAAGTTGTAAAGATTCAGGTTGAGCCTTGAAAAACTCTCTTGTAAACTCAATATAAGTGAAAAGATTGAAGTGGGTTGAAAATTCTAACTTGAAGATAAGTTAGGTGGAGATATAGAATTAGTTATAATCTGAACTCCTTAATTATTTGTGTTCATCTCTTCATCTCCTTTTAATTTGTTTTTTATTTTCTTTAAGCTCCATTAATTCTAATTTTATTTCTTTAGCCCTTTTGCCCCCCCCCCCCCTTTCTCTCTCTAGGGCATTTTCATATTCATTTAAAATATATTAATTAAAATTTATATTTTAAAATAATTAAAAATACTTAATTAATTTTACTTATCATTGTTAATAAAATAGTAATTTAAGATTTTTTTTTAATTTTTAAATTTTCTTAAAATTATTTTAGTGAGTTATAGTCATTATAAATGTAAAATAATAGAATAAGTCATAAATAAATAAATAAATTTTTTATATAAAATATTAAAAAAATACATTTTTTTATAGTTTTAGGATTGAAATGGAAAAAATATATATATTTTTGACGGTTAAGTAACAGAAAATGTTTTATTTGAAAAAACTTATAAAAATTAATTGTAAAAAATATCATTTAGCACTTAATTGAAAAAATGATATAATTTATAGAACTAACAGTGTTGTTATCCCTAGATTTTATTGTGTTTGTCAACTAAAAATTAATTAATAAAGATAAAAGAAGGTAATGTAAAAAATAATAATAATAAAATTTTAAGTTTTTAGTTTATTTAAAGGTTGATGTTTTTTTATATCCCAATTTGAAGTGTAATTATTTTTACTTGTGGAAGGGGAATAAAAGGGAAAAATTTTCCTTTCAATTCCCTTCCTTTCTTAAAATTTTGGATTAACTAATATCACATCCTTAAGGTTTGACATATTACACTACTAAATCCTTATATTTTCAATAATTAACTTAAACATATGTAAGCACCCAATTTCAAGATGCAATTGTGCATGAATGTGACGACAACCTCTATGATGACAATTTAATCAAAAATTGACCTCTAGTGTTAAGTAAAAATCTTAGAACATCGAGGCGCTAAAAAATTTAGTAAAAATATTTTTTATTACTGTGATTAGTCCAAATTTAATTTAAAAATAAATTGATCTAATCTGTAGGTTTCAGTCCAATAAGTGTCTCTTACACATATAATCTTCTTTTTTAAAGTTAAAATTCTTATGATGGGAGAGATCAAAGCTGTTGTGATCACGTAAGCGGTTAGCTAAGGAATGGGATAAAAAGAAAAGATTGGCAGAGAAAAAAAAGGACCGGGGGGAGGGGGGGTGGGACTAGGTAAAAAAAACCCTAATCAACTACTGCAATAGAGGTTGATTAAGAAAAAGAGAGAGGACCTAACCTACTACTATCATTTCAAAACCCTTTTTTTAAAAAAAAAAAAAGAAACAAAGGATGTTCTTTTAAAAAAAAGTCCATAAATCAAGAAAGCATAGAGTCAATTTTCTCAAAATGGTGAAATCCCAGTGTGAGGGGCATTCAAACAGCATCTGCACAACATTACTCATCTTCTACTCCTTTCTTTTTATTAGTTCTTTCTTTTATATCATTATTTTATTTTTATTATTTTTTTATTTTATTATTTGTATGTTTTTTTATTCAGGTTTTATTTTCATTATTTTGTTTTCTTCGTTCATTAATTCTAATCTTATTTTCTTTTTTGGATTCTTCGTGTTTTATGATTATGGTGATGAATACATTATTGAACTAAGGAAACTCACGGAGAATCAATGAATGAAAGACAAGAGTCAAGATCCCAATTTAATTTTATTTTGCTCTGTTTAGTTTAGTTTATTTTTTTTAGGTTTTGAATTTGTTTAATTTGTTTTCTTAAGGGTTGTATTTTAATTTATTTTCTTTATTGTTTTGGTAGATTTTGTAGTTGCCCCGATAGTGGGAATAATGAAAATTTAGTTCTCTTGTTCTTAAAAAAGTTAATTAGTATATTTGGTTCAATTTGGTAAACACTAATTAAAATCAATGGAGGAAGTAAATTAATTTAGGTAGCATTTTAATTAAAATTAGGATTTTTCTTTTTAGATAAAATAATTTAATTGCATGGTTGATTTTTTTTTATTTGTTTGTTTTGATTTTTTATCATTTTTGGGCTTATTTATTCTTTTTATATGTTTTGGGCTCTAGGCCCATATTAGGCTCTAACCCATTTAAATAATTGTAGGTTTAAGTAGTTCTTTATTAGCCCATCTCATTTAATAGGTCTAGATTTTAATTGAAATGCATTTTGAGCCCATAATTAACTAGATTTAGGTTAGAGATAATTTAGGCTCATTTAGTAATTTAGACATAAGCCCATTTTAGGTTAATTACAATTAATTTAGACTTATCCCATTAAATAAAAGCCTTTTCCATAACTTATAGATTTAAGATCACCTTAGAATTAAAACATATAGAATTACGCCCACTAATTTAAATACTTCATAATTTGTAAATTTAGACCCACTCTTAGATTAAAAAAAATAGACTTAGGTTCATTTAATTAAAATTAAATAGGTTTTAGGCCCATTAGTCTTTAGGCTCACTTGTAAATTAAAACATGTAGATTTAGCCCATTTAATTAAAATCAATGTAGATTAGACTAATTTTGGGATTGTGAATTTAATAAATGCATTGTTTACATGTATTTTTCATGACTAGTTTTCTTGGAGTTGATTGTTTTAATAAGGGTTTATATGAAATTGCATGTAAATAGAGAGTAAGATAGTAATTCATAAAGTAATTATAAAAGAACATGAGACTAAAAGAAGTTGGCATTTCATACCTAGAATCTTCGGGTTATGGTGCTAGCTTTCTTTTAGAGAACCGAGTACCACCATTTTTTATTTGTCCCAGTTATTACCATGGGTGGTGACTGCTCATCTCCATGCCATGTCTTTGTGACAGTGGTTAGTGTGTTCTCTAGAGCCCTGAGCTCAAATAGTATCGTAATTGCTAAAATTTTGAACGCATGCTAAACCTCGTCATCTACAATGGTGACTCCACTAGGGATAAGAGGTATTGATTCTACTTATGTTCTTTAGAGTTATTTTATTAATTATTATTTTATTCTTGCATTTATTATGCATGTCCCTATTAACTGATGGTGTCAATTTATAGTTCCATGATTCTACTAGCTTCGTAGGATTGTAAATTGGCTAACCATCACTCTTAGCCTTAACTCAATTCAAGAGATATTACCGGGCTTATATGACTAGAGTCTGTAACTAAAGTCCTAAAGGGGGGTAGTCTTCTATCAAGTTTACACAGGATGCCAAACCCCTCTGACCTTGGCCTGTAACTCAAGTCTTAAAGGAGGGCATCTTGCTAAGGGAACCTTGACCTTTTTCACAAGAATCAGCTCATGTAATGGCTTAGTTGCTTCCCCTAGAATTACCTAAATTACTTATGTATGTTGCCATGAAGTATTTTTATCTATAAAAGCCCAAGCCCGTACTTTAAAGAGCCCATTTAAGCTAATAAAGATTGGGCTAGACCTTTATACCTAGAAGTACTCTTTCCATGCTTTTATTGCTTTAAAAGAGATTTGGAATGTGCGTTGGTTCTTGATATTCCTTGTTGATATTAAGGCCAAGACCAAAAATCCTAAGAAAAGAGACTCACCATTGAACATGTGTGTGGGAGGAATAAGGTTGGAAGGATGAATGTTGTACACTTAATTGACATTTGCTATTTGTTACTTGTTGCATAGCACATGCATTATGCATACATGCATTTCATTCATCACACTAACACTTTGTCTTGCATCCATCATAGATTCATCTAGGTTTTCTCGTATTTGGGGACGAAAAGGTGGCAAACTAAGAAGAGTATATTTAAGTCCTAAAGCCATAGCAAAAGAGATCCTTCACAGACTAGAGAAGAGTCCTATTAATCCGCTTTATTTGGAAGCTGAACCAACTCCAATTGAGCATATAGAAATGGAACAACAACAAGGAGGGCACTAGACCTTAGAAGACATTAAAGGAGCTTTAATGGATGATATAAGGGCTATAATACAAGATGAACTGAGGCAGGATTTATCTGGATTGATGCAACCTGTTGCTGCCGTCATACCACCACCTACAATTGAGCAACCACCTTCTGCTACAGCTATCCCATTTACTATAGGTGCTCCACCTGTTGTTAGAAACCCACTTGCTGTTGATATGAAGCCTAAGGATGTTGAGAACTACATGATAGAAAAGGCAAAGAGAGAATCATTGGAACTGGTACAAGACCATGAGTCCAGGCATATGCAATCATTGACCTTGAAAATGTCCAAGATGGAAGAGCTTATTAGAGGACAAGGCATGGGATATTCATTTGACTTTGATGATATGTTGCTGACGAAGGGTAATAAGCTACCTAAGAAGTTCAAAATGCCTCAGTTGTAGAAGTTTGATGGAACTGGAGATCCTAGGATTCATCTCAATCAGTACACAACAACTATGAGCACTACTAAGGCCCCATTAGTAGTGATCACTAGGTTATTTGTACTATCTTTAGAGGGAATGGTTGTAAACTGATATCATGGGTTGGAAAAGTCTGTCAAGGCTGACTGGAAAGAACTATGTACTGATTTTTTGAAATAGTATGATTATAACACTAGATTGGAAGTGTCCATCAGGGATTTAGAACTGAATAAGCAAAAATCAAATGAATCCTTTTCTGATTTCTTGACCAGATTTATGAATAAGGCAAGATTAATGAAAAACAAGTTGGTTAAGAAAGATCAAGTTAGGATGATAGTATGAAATGTGTCACCCAATTTGGTTAAGAGGTTACAGATAATGAACCCTAAGACATTTGTAGACCTTTATAATGATGAGTTGCAAGTTAAGGAGATTGAATGTGAGAAGAAGAAGATTGCTAGAAGCACCAGAGTGAGAAATTACCCAACCGGGGGCATACAACAAGGAAATGCTAATTGAGTTGTGGGAGTCCATGCTATTCAATAACCCAAAAGATTCTCCAATTTAACCAACCTTTTTCAAAAGTCCTAGAGTGCCTAATGCAAAAGGACTTACTTTAACCTTTACCTAATCCAAACCTAAACACCCAGACTATAACCTAAACAAGCACTGTAAATTCCATCAAAACCTCTAACACTCCATAGATAACTGCATCCACCTTAAACATGAAATCCAAAACCTTATAGACTTCGAAAAGATCACAGACCCCGAAAACCCAAGCACTAGAAATAATCCTTTCCTAAATGATTAAAATATACCACCCCTATCTACCATAATGATTAACTCATGAGTTAGTGAGGAAGAAGTGCTAAGCTCCTTTGAGGACCTACACCTTAAAACCAGTGAGAAATCTCCTAATGCCCCTAAAAACGTGGAAAGAGCATAAGACTTACTAGGTTAGCCTTCAAGCAAGTTTGACTATAAGGTGTTTTATACTAAACCACCTTTTTTTGAAATACTCTTTGAGTCGATTGTGCCTATAGGACGGGGTGATGAGTTTGATGATGAGAAGCTATTAGATAAAAAAGAAAAATGCACATTTGAGGTACAAAAAGATGAAGTCATGGAGATAGTTAGCAAGAAGATACAAGAATAGTTGTTATGTCAAGCCACCTGAAGGACAACCACTATGAGACCCAGCATCCCTAGCATTTAGAATAGGAAATAATTTTTTTTATTATCTTTTTTTAATAAAATTTTAGTTTCTTTAGAACTTATTTATTTTAGTGATTAATGATATAAATTCTGATCATGCTCACTTATGTAATGTACATCCTAATGGTACTGTGCATTATGATATTGATCGCATATGCATGTTTAACATAAATTCAATTCAATTATATTCATTCAGCATGGGCATAAAAAAAATTCAAAGAACATCCATATATCACATGATGTAACTTCTGAAGATAGGGAATTTGAGGGATAAAAAAAAGAAAAAAAGACAATCAAGTAAAAATGAGAGAAAAATATTATGTTAGAAAATCTAAAATGACTAATTGGTAACATGAGTTGTATCATGTGATGTAATGAATGTTCTCATTTTTGCCCTAATGAATGAGTAAAATTGAATTTGAAATTTTTGTTTAAATATCATATATTCGTCTTTATCATATTGCATAAGTATCTAAATGGAAAGACAATACATAATGAAAGCTAAATCAGAGCTATAAGATCATTATTTTAGTTATGTTTTCTTTTTTTGCCACCCCTTTATGAATTTTTCTATAAGCTTAGTGTCCCTTTGTATCTTGGGAATTTAGGTGGCTTAATAACTTATATTGCAACTCTTGGCTTGTAACTATCATCAATCATTGCATCAACATCAAACCTCATATTCTCCTCAAGAGTCCTTCGAAGTGCAAGTCTAATTGACTTCATTATTAAGAAATTACTTCAATCAGTTTGCCCACTCCTCTGCATCTTCAATACATAAGACTGCAACTAATAAGGTTAATAAGACAAAGGGTCAACAACAACAGTGACCAAAGTGAGTCTCTTGCACACATGAAGAAAAAGACTGCTAGAATGAATTCAAAATGTAGCTCTAGGGGCAGCTTAAGGGCAAAATAGTAAATACAACACTAGAACTTCAAAGTTAGTGAAAAAGATCTCAGGGCAAAAAGGAGTAAACTATAAGCATACAAATACATCAGTTATCATACAGCAAAAGCAGTAACAAAAAGAAAAGTTCAATAGTGCATTGGTCAATCATGAGCTCAGTGTAAAGCCATGGACTACACTTGCTAGCCTAGTCATCAGTCTGATGAACTATATCAGAAGCTCTGACATCATAAGTACCAATGGCAAAGTAGTCAATGCCCAAACCTATAAGTTGTTGATGAGGCACCTCATTCTCACACTCCAAGCTTCAAACATAGCTCTGTTCCAAATAGAAGACCTATTAGGATCATACATGTCATGCATACACTTGCATACATCTGTTGTGAAATACTTTCTTTGCATAATAAATTCTTCAAGCCCAGACAAGATTGTACAAATACTCTACTACTAACATTCAAAATTAGTGTTGTAAAAATGCAGAAAGGTAGTCAAAATGTGCACATGTGAAGCATCTGAAAGGAAAAGGGTAGCACTAACAAGGTGAACCTGATACTCAATGGGACTTTAGACCTCAGCAGCCTAATGGGCCCATCCAGTAAGGGAATATCATCGACAATGATACTTGCAAAAGCATCATCCTGTCAACCTTAAGAGACTAGATAAGATGTTCAAGCTCCTCAGATTCAACATCCATCTCCATAGTCTCATCTGGAGTATCATCTGGAATATCTCTCCATAATAGTTAGACCAATGTGGGGAATGGAATATGGTGATAAGAAGGTCTAACATGTTAATGATACATTCGTTGGCCTTAAAAAGGGAAGAATGCACTCAAAACTTAAAATGAATGTACTCTAAAAAATGATTTGATCATAAAATAAGTTCTCTAACTCCTGAACCTTTTTTGTAGGAGATATCAATAAAAGGAGTGAAGCCCTTTACCATAGAATTAATGGAATGGCAAAAATACAAATGCAGCCCAAAGCCATAACTTCAATGGTGGAGTATCATAACCTTTGTGATCAGAGACATCATCACCATAATCAAAAGGGAAGAATGCAAAAGAATAACATTGCATTTTGATAAAATTTATTTGCTTGCAAATAGACCATACTAACTTATGGTATTTTGTGCATGAAAAAAACAAAAGAGAATAAAGAAGGGGAAAGGAACCGATACCTCAATAAGAATGGGCCAAATAGCAAATACCAAACACTCATCAAGATAATAAAAAGGGAAGTAACAGAACTCTCTTTCCTTAAATTATATAATAAAGGACCATCTTAATCATAAAATTCATAAATTGAAAGTAAATTCATCCATTTCATGAGATTATGTGCGAAAAGCCTATCTCATGACCTTTGATCATAATGGCTCTTTTTGTATTAGCCTTATGGAATTTAGATGATTAGTTAGCATCTTTGCTTTAAGAGTTTATAAACTCTAATCAATCTAATGTTTGCTTTGCACCCAAACAAGGGGAAGAAAATGCAAAGACAAAATCTGTGGACTTGAAGCAAAAATGGCTTGAATTTCAGAGTATCATTTCAGTCTTTCAAATGATAAATTTTGCATATAATCTACTCCAATGCTCAGAAATGAGTACGAGTACAAAATTCCTTAGCGGTATCCATGCTGAGTAATATGATAAAGGTAAGGGAATACTAAAAGGAGAATCAAAATAAGAGTAAGCATAATTTACTCCAATGCTCAAATATAAGTAAGAGTATCAACATGAAACTTCTAGTGGCATCCATGCTAAGTAATACGAGAAATACGGGGGAATACTAAAAGAGGACCATGCCAAAAGCTGCTTCATTTACTCCAATGCTCTATTAGAGTAAGAGTATCCAAAGGACCTTTCCAACAATATCCACGCTGAGTAATATTAGAAAGGTAAAGGAATACTCAGATAAAGAAGAAAATCACAAAAATAACTCAAAGATTGTTTTAATACTTAGAATTCAATTTATTTATGCTCAAATTCCAAGAGTTTTGTTTAGCAAATTCTCCTTAAAATTAGGTGTGGAAGCAAGCTCTTCACTTGGTAAAAGATATGCTCTCAGTATAATATGGTTAACGATGCCTCTGACCTTTGCAAATGGCAAATAAATGATAGTCATGAAAATAAAAAATAGTGAGATTCATTGAGTGCACGCTATCTCGTGAAAAAGTGATGAATTTTCTTATAAATTTTCAATATTATAATGTACTTTTATACATTCATCATGATTGAAGTTAACTTCAATAAGTCTATAAGAATTGCAAATCCAAAAGGAAGTGCACCCAACTTGTAGAGACGGTTAATACAGTGGAATTGAAATTAGTCAACAAAAATACTAATCAGTTAGCATAAAGAATTCAAAGCATTCGACTTAAACAACTAAAGATAAAAATCGCAAGCAGTTATGGACTATAGCATCAAAGGCAAGCAACGAGAGGGTTGCAGTTAATTAAAGTTAGCCAACAATTATGGATTGTAGCATCAAAGGCGAGCAATGAAAGGACTATAGTCAATTCATGAGCAATTATAGATTGTAGCATCATCAATGAGCAATGAAAGAGTTGTAGCTAATCGTGAGCAATTATAGGTTGCAACATCATCTGTAAACAATGAAAGGGTTGCAGCTAATCGTGAGCAAATAAGGATTACAACATCATCAGTGAGCAATGAAAGGGTTGCAGCTAATCATGAGCAATTATGGGTTGCAACATCATCAGTAAGCAATGAAAGGATTACAGCTAATCATGAGCAATTATGGATTACAACATCATTAGTGAGCAATGAAAGGATTACAGCTAATCGTGAGTAGTTACGGACTGTAGCATTATAAAGGTGAGCAATGTAAGGGTTGTAGCTAATCACGATCAATTATGGATTGCAGCATAATTGGTAAACAATGAAAAGGATAAGGGAAATGAAGAATGAGTAAGCAAAATACAAAGTTTATATTAAAATGGCAAACGTCCACTTTAGTCCTTTAACTTTGTTTGCATTCAAGTCCAAATTTCTTCCTTACAATTTGGTCCATTTATAATTAACTCATGAAATTCATATCATTAATTAATAATTCACAGAATTATTAATTACATAGTTAGTCTGTATTAAAATTTTGAATCCTTTGTCAAGTATAAAATATATAATATAATTACAAAATTTGATTTTTACATTTTACATGCATCATCATTTTGGTCAAGGATTTTAAATCTATTTTGTTATATGTTACACAGTAGTTGTAACAAAAATTTCAGATTATTTCGTTATGCACTGCCCAGTAGTCATAACATGAATTTCGAATTCAATATGTTATATGCTACAAAGTAGTTATAACATTAATTTTCAAATCTTTTTATCTACCAGACACTACACAATAGTTATGGTATCATTGTTAGATATTCCACATAAACTATAACACATTTTTCAAATCACGAATTGCTAAATGTCCTGCAGGGAATCCAGTGAAATTTTAAATCATGGATTACTAAATGTTCTACAAGAACTATATCATATTTTTTAAAAAAAATTCATAAATCACTAAATGTCCCACAGGGAATATAGCGAGAATTATTACATATATTTTGTTAAACGTCTCACAGGGAATATAATGAAATCCATTGTCACTAGACATCCTAAGGGGAATATAGTGCAATTCACTAGACACTACACATTAGTTATGGTATTATTGCTAGACGTTCCATAGGAGCTATGGCATGTTCTTAAATCATGAAACGCTACACATCCCATAGGGAATATAGCAAAACTCATTTGCATATATCTCATAAGACGTTCTACAGGAAATATAGTGAAGCATGCTAAACATAGCATCTTGCTTAAAAATTACACAACAATTTAAGCATCAATCCATCAATAAGGATACAATTAAGTACCCTAATTCTTTCCTTCAAAATTATGTGCTTCTATTGATTTGCCGCAATTTATCAAGCAAATGGTGACAAAATGGGGCAACTGTAAGCACCCAATTTCAGGATGCAATTGTGCATGAATGCTACAAAAGCCTCTAGATGATAATTTAATAAAAAAAATTGACCTATAGTGTTAAGTTTCATGATTTCAAGGACTAAATTGCAACATTTTTAGGTTTAATTGTAAAAAAAATTGATTTTTACATGGGTATATTTGAAAATGTGCAACCAGCATTATGTAATGCCAATCGACATTACATAATGCCGATCAACATTATACAATGCCAATCGGCATTACACAACGCCGATCGACATTACACAACTAAATTGATTTGAGTATTTATTTGTAGGTTTCGGTCCAGTACGCGTCTCTTACGTATATAATCTTATTTTTTAAAGTTAAAACTCTTATCCTAGGAGAGATCAAAGCTACTGTGATCACATAACTCCTGTGATCAGATAAGCAGTTAGCTGAGGAATGGGATAAAAAGAAAAGATTGGCAAAGAAAAAAAAAGGACGGGGGGGACTGGGTAAAAAAAAAAAGGAAAAAAAACCCTAATCAACCACTACAATAGAGGTTGATAGAGAAAAAGAGAGAAGACCTAACCTGATACTGTCATTTCAAAACCCCTTTTTTTAAAAAAAAAAACAAATGACGTTCTTTTAAAAAAAAGTTTAGAAATTAAGAAAGTGCAAAGTCAATTTTCTCAAAACGGTGAAATCCTAGTCTAAGGGCCATTCAAACAACATTTGCACATCATTACTCATCTTCTACTCCTTTATGTTTATTAGTTCTTTCTTTTATATCATTATTTTATTTTTATAATTTTTTATTTTTTATTTTATTATTTCTATGTTTTTTTTATTCAAGTTTTATTTTCATTATTTTGTTTTCTTTGTTCATTAAATCTAATCTTATTTTCTTTTTTTGGTTCTTTGTGTTTCATGATTCTGGTGATGAATACATTATTGAACTAAGGAAACTCACAAAGAATCAATGAATAAAGGCCAAGAGTCAAGATCCAAATTTAATTTTATTTTGCTCTGTTTAGTTTAGTTTATTTTATTTTATTTTTTTAGGTTTTGAATTTGTTTAATTTTTCTTCTTAAGGGTTGTATTTTAATTTTATTTTCTTTATTATTTTGGTAGATTTTGTAATAGTCCCGATAGTGGGAATAATGAAAATTTAGTTCTCTTATTCTTTAAAAAGTTAATTAGTAAATTTGGTTCAATTTGGTAAACCCTAATTAAAATCAATGGAGGAATTAAATTAATTTAGGTTGCATGTTAATTAAAATTAGGGTTTTTCTTTTTAGATAAAATAATTTAATTGCATGGTTGATCTTTGTTATTTGTTTGTTTTGATTTTTTATCGTTTTTGGGCTTGTTTATTCTTTTTATGTATTTTGAGCCCTAGGCCCATATTAGATTCTAATCCATTTAAATAATTTTAGGTTTAAGTAGTTCTTTGTTAGCCCAACTCATTTAATAGGTCTAGATTTTAATTGAAATGCATTTTGGGCCCATAATTAACTAGATTTAGGCTAGAGATAATTTAGGCTCATTTAGTAATTTAGACATAGGCCCATTTTAGGTTAATTACAATTAATTTAGACTTAGCCCATTAAATAAAATTCTTTTCCATAACTTGTAGATTTAAGATTACCTTAGAATTAAAACATGTAGAATTAGGCTCACTAATTTAAACACTTCATAATTTGTAGATTTAGGCCCACTCTTGGAAAATTAAAATAAATAGACTTAAGTTCACTTAATTAAAATTAAATAGGAATTAGGCCTATTAGTCTTTAGGTTCACTTGTAAATTAAAACATGTAGATTTAGCCCATTTAATTAAAATCAATGTATATTAGACTAACTTTTGGATTGTGAATTTAATAAATGCTTTATTTACATGTATTTTTCATGAATAGTTTTCTTGGAGTTGATTGTTTTAATAAGGGTTTATATGAAATTGCACGTAAATTGAGAGTAAGATAATAATTCATAAAGTAATTCTAAAAGAACATGATACTGAAAAGAAGTTGGTATTTCGTACCCAGAATCTCCTAGTTATGGTGCTGACTTTCTTTTAAAGAATCGAGTACCACCATTTTCAATTTATCCCAGTTATTACCCTGGGTGGCGACTCCTCATATCCACACCTTGTCTTTGTGACAGTGGTTAGTGTGTTCTCTAGAGCTTTGAGCTCAAACAGTGTCATGGTTGCTAAAATTTTGGACGTGCAATAAACCCCGTCGTCTATAACATCCATGAGGTTTTACTGTAACACCCCTCCCTAAAGCTCTTTAGTCGGACATCACCATTTGTTAATGGCACCATAGAGAGGAGTGTTATACTAATAATCTTCCCTCATGCAAAATCCATAGATAATATACTAAAGTCACAAAATAGCTCAGCAATATAAGTAATAGAAGGAATTATAGTAGAGCATTTATTAGACCATAAGAAAGCTTTAAACATTTACATAAAGTTCAAATTTCAAATATTTACATCAACGTGTACTTAATATGCCATACATATAGAGAGACAAGTATAGAATTGTAATAAAGATACAAAATATAAACTTATGCATAGCATTAGAATCCCTCTCGTAAATCGCAACAGCAGCAACGATGTATATGCAACAGCTAATACATCCTATGCCAGGCTCACCATCATCAACCATTGCCTCTCAACATCCACACAGTGAAAGATACACATCTAGGTCCAAAGGGTATGAGCCAACATCAGTAAAAGAGCAAAAAGTATAGTTACCAAGAGTGTCTTACAGCCAGGTCAAGGTGAACTAGACAATCGATTTTGTCTCATACATGACCTTAACGGCAATGTGCATACTGTCTACTATGTTATTCCTAATCATAAAGATGTTCAGCTCTCGACCTATCGGCTTTACAACTATCTTAAAGGCAAACTCAACGTCAGCATCGTGGCTAATAACATATCTAACTAAGGTCTTAGCTATGGTCGTCTCATAGGCCATGGTAGTCCAGTTAATTATCATATCTTAAATAGTAATGTACGCTACACTACACTATGCTGGAGAAATAAGAAAATTGCGAGTATAAGTAATTTCATAAGGAAATTACTCAGTGAGTGTAATAAGAATGTAGAAAGAGTAGATAGCATGGCATTAATCATCCATATTTACAATACTTCTTCATCAAATAAAGATAAGAATTTTAAGTAAAACAAGGAAAAGTGCCCGAATAACAAATTTAAGGATTTGGTTAAATATTTATAGTTTTATATCTTATACATTTATTTTAAGTTTTATATCTTATACATTTATTTTAAGTTTTATATCTTATACATTTATTTTACTTTCAAATTCTTAAGAAATTATCATTAGTTAAATTACTCATTGGAGTATTGTTCGTTTGAGGTGATAATTTCTTTTCTAAGTGGTATTCTTATTGCGTTTACATAGAATGCTTGTTATGAGGTTCATTATTCCTCTCATGCTAATATTTATTAATATTTGTTTGCCCCCATCATTTAGATAGTATATAGTTTATTGCTTACTTAGTTTACACATATATTACAACATGTGAACAAACTCACGGTACAGTTCACTCTAACTATACCTGATAACTCAACAATTCTCATTTACTTTGTATGCATACATTATCAACCACATAAATTCGCCACAAAGGAATATTGAACCCTTGAACTATCCCAAAGATAATTATCAAATGGTCGACCAAATGTTAACTCACTATACTTACACAAATCCTGCATAAAACTCATACTAGCATAAACATATGTATATATAATTAATAGAATATCAATTCAACTTTTCATCATTATATTTTTCATCGTTAGTCTATGTTCCGGGTTCTTTAAAGATTTATGTACGTTGTGAACCTTTAGTCTCTATGTCGAAGAGTCAAATAGCCTCCATATTTGTTTGCAACTAGAATTACATTATTTTCATGTAACCCTTTTAGGGTTCTTAGACTTAGGATTAAATTTAACAACTTTAAACTTTCCTCAATTAGAACATAGCGTAAGCTTTTCAACTTAAGTAGGTTTTTTTGTAGCTCGATTTGTCGGGTTTAGAAACAACTCTTATTCACTTAAATTCAATTTAAGTTACATTTTCTCAAGCTCATATACTTCTAACACTTGTGATTTCAGGTCCTTTTATGATTGAAATAGGTGGTATATATGTTGGTATGAGAGTATATATTCCCAGTTGAGGTTACATTTTTAGTGATTTTGGGTTCTAAAAACATAAGGATCTAGTAGTATATACAATAAGTCAAATATCATAAATGTAATAATAATTAAAATGTAATAGTAATTAACTCTAAAATTTGAATTATCCAAATAATAAAAAAACTAATTTCCCTTCCATTTTTTCCCTCTTTATTTTTCAGGAATTTCACATATGTGGACATAAGAAATGGTGTCACTTCTAGTAAAGGCATCACGAGTTATCTTTATAAATATTCATAAATTCAAGGTGTAGTACAAGGTCTTATTAGTGCTTTTGTGAACGTAGTGGAGACATTAAAATAGTTTCTTGTAAGTGACCAATTCTAATGTCAAAACTCTTGGTTGAAAGTATCACAACTGCTAATTTTACAAGAATTTTGAAAATGTTTACTCCAAGTAGATGTCTCAATCAAAAAATACCTTATATTTTTTATGAAAGTAAACTACACTCTAAGCAGGAGATTGTTAAATTAATAAAGTATAATTTTTTTTATGAACCGTAAACTATTCAGACATTTTATGTTAGCTTATTTTATTATTCAAATATTTATTATAAAATAGTCTAATTTAAAAAAATACATATTTTTTAAAAATTTGACTGAATCAAAATTTGATTGAGTTTAAAATTTTTTTAAATATAACACAAATTATAATATTGACAAAACTAAATGAGTTTTATATATAAAAAAAATTATTTATTCATTTATGATATATTAATTAAAAATTATATATTTACAAATAATTAATTATATTTAATTAATTTTATATATCATTCTCAATACAACTAATAATTTAACAAAAATATAATTTTTATTTTTGTTTTTTAAAATTATTTTAGTGAGATATAGTTACTATAAAAGCTAAGTAATAGAAGTCACAAATAAAAATAAAAATATTATATATTTAAAATATGAAAATAATTTTTGTTTTTAGTTTTAAGACTGAAATGTAAAAAAAAAAAAATAACTTCCATAAAAAAAAATAAGACTAACAATATTGTTATCCCATTTCTAATTAAAGAAATGTACCTTTGATGAAAAAATTTATGTACAATAAAGATATTATTGGTACATTGAAAGTTATTGGTGTTGTCCTCGATTGCCAGCCTTTTCGTAAATTTGTTGTATCTTGAAAGTTGATTGCTAATAACCTTTTAGCATACTCTTTTTTTTTTTTTTTTTTGCACATACTTTTAGCATACTTAGGCAATAATCGTTAAAAAAATAACGTTCTACAAGCCTCAACCCAGTGTTTTGGCAGAACTTAGACAAAATACTCCAACCGTTATCAACTCCAGCTTGAATTAATATCATCATTCATTTGCTGTTCATTTTCCACTCCAAGTGCTTCTCCACGTTGTCCAGTCCACACAACTCTTTCACAACAGGCATGGTGGCAGGGACCTCCAAGTCGAATATTGAATGGCAATCATCTAGGCAACCCCACGAATGAAGCTGGTGTCGAGCATCTCTAATAGCAGCTCTTGTAGCACAGTGAACAGATGCTGCTAGGAGCAATGGCGGCTCACCAGAAGCTGCACAAACCACACATGACTCAAGGACTTAATCTTGATCAAACTATACTGAATCTTTCTATGACAAGTGTTACATAATTACTTCTAAAAGCAGTGTGTTATATATTATAATTGCCTAAATGCGACTAGTGCTGGAATTGAGAGTCTAATCATTTTATTTTCAGCAGTAATTCAATAATTTTTAAGCATTGGTGCTTTTGTACTCTTTAATTAATCTACTTCATTACATTAAAACATCAGCAATTCTCCAGGATCAACTTAAATTTCATTAACTTTAAAATTCTTCATTAAATTTATCATGCATCCAATCTTAAGAGTACTTACAAAGAACATGATTTTTTTTTTTTTTTTTTTGCCTCTCTCATAATGAAGCAATTAAAATTTTCAGCTCATTAACCTCATGTCACAATTGAGTTCCATTACTGCTCCGCATCAAACCATGGGACATGGAAATGAAAGTTTCAAGCTCAGACAACATGCCTTCTCATTTGCTATTTCTGTTTATGCCTTTTCAAGATAATCTGTCGTCTGAGTTATCTCTAATCTAACTCACTGTAAACTTGAGCTAATATTACGTAATGAAGCCAGACATGTTCCATATCCCTACTTCCAATAAAAGAAAAAAACAAAAAAAAAAAAAAGAATCCTTCTTGTGTATGTTCCAACTAACTATTGATATTTTACATCCACCCAAAAGGTTTCAGGTTTCAACAAAAAATTGAACTTGCCTGCAGGAAAATCATTCAATATGCTGCATGCATGGAGTAAACCATTATGTTTGTTTGCATATATATGAACATGTAAGCAATCTACCTTTGGAAGAGAGAACACGCTTCTGGTGATGTCCACTATTTAGAATCTCCACATTCAACTGTTTTGGAATGTTGTCTATTGTAGGAATCTTGTACGTCCATGTACCATCCTGAATCACTGATCCATCCAAGTTTGTTGTGTATTCTTCAAGCATGAAAAAACCAATTCCTTGGACAAACGCTCCTTCTATCTGCAAAAATCATTTTCTATCTGTAAACATATCATACCATGAAGATCGAATACTCTCATATCTCTCTCTCTCTCTCTCTTTAAAATACTCAAATCAATCTGAGGTCCAAGAACTAGATGAAATCCAAGCACTTTAAATAGGCAGTAGTTAAGAATATCAGTAAGAAATGATTTTAAGACTTGAGAATTAGATAGGTAACCTGTCCTAGATCCACAGCAGGGTTGAGACTTTGTCCACAGTCATATATAATATCTGATCTCAAAATTGCTGTTTGTCCTGTCAGAAGGTCCACCTCCACCTGCATGACCATACTTTTATATGAAGTACAATTTTGGAAGTGGTTAAGATTATGGAAACTATTCACACTATCCTGAATTCTTGATGCATCAAGAAGAAGGAGAACGAGAAATAGAATTAGAAGTCAGAAAGCTTGCCTCACTAACTGCACCACCATAATTTAAGTATTGCATACAAGCAAAGTCAGGGACGAAGAACGAACTCGCTGATAAGTTCACAGCTTCCAAATAAGCCTGCAATTTATTGACAATAACAGTTGGAATTTAGATGGCAAAGATATTTCTCAGATTTAATCTAACTAAAAACATATAAAGAAGATCAATTTTTAATAACCACTTCATAAAAGTCAGTTCACAAAAGTTCATCTCCTCGCAAAAGGCCCCAAAGAAAGGAAATAAACAACCCATAACATAAAAATTGAAGACTACAATGAAGGAAAGACGAGGTTGAGCAGAAAATTATTTAACAAAAATGAGAAAAGCACGTCGTTTTTACTCATCTACTAGTTATCCAGACTTCAGTCAAAGGATTAAAATAACAAAGATAATTAGCAGAATCTTATGGAAATGCAGATGGCTACCTGGTGAATAAGCATCTCCCATCTTATAGAACCCATTTGCCCTTGCAACCTGTCCTTTAGAGGTGTCAGTCTGTCTACCAAATCTTTACAACACAGTCTAACTACTTCACAGCTTGACTCGGAGGTCGTGCTCCCAGAAGTAAACCCACCTTGAACTAAACTCAAAGTGTCAGATTGTATGACTCTTACTTTATCCATGAGATCTTCCACTCCACTGCATTTGATTAAACTAAGAGCAAATGCTGCCATCTGTTTCACCTTTGTCCAGAGCCCCTGGCCTAGCTCTATTCCCCCAACTTCAACAACAACAGAGCCATCACTTAGAATGCTTACTTTTCCTGGAGTGGGCCTCAACATCACTTCATGTACAATGGGTATTCGAGAAATACCTCTTTTCTTCCACAAGTTACACCTATTGAATTCTTTTATCATTTTACTCCTTTGGATAAAATCTGAAGACGTCACAAATTTATCCCATATTGAAGTTAAAGTATATTCTAGAGGTTCACCAACAATATTATCGTAGAATAACTTAAGGCTATCATAGGTGTGCAGATTTATGGTCCTCACTGAATCTGCATCAACAGAAAGAAAAGATGCTACATGTTCAATTACAGCTTCTGCTATATATGATCCTTGCACCTCTCCAGGGGCTCGCATAGCTGATCTACTCGGAAGATTTGTTTTGCATACCTTTATGTCAAAAGATAAAGCACCCCAGTCATACTTTTTCAGTGAACCCATCACATTTTTTGGCATGACTGGACTTATGTCTGCAAATATGCCAGCATCAATCAATATTGATAGCTGTAAGGCCATAATTTTTCCGTTAGACTTGAACCCTACACTGTATGTTATTTTCATGGGATGCCGTCCTCCTGCCAACATCATATCTGCCTTACGATTAAGATACATTCTGACAGGGCGCTGTAACTTGTATGCTGCTAGTGCACATGCTGTTGCAACCTAATGTATACAAGCCATTGTATGTAGATCAACAATAGGAAAATCAAAGGAACTAGTAAATCACTTGTTAAATAATAAAGAAAGTACATGTCACTATTAAAAGGAAAATTAATGAGAGAAAGATTGACTAATTATCACCACTTAAAAATGAGACAATGAGAGACAGACGAACTTGTTATTACTATTTAAAAATGATTATACTCTAGAGACAACATGAATTAAAGATTTTACTACAATCTAGTTACTCGGTCTGAATCAGCTTGTTTGTGCTCTATTATTCCAGTAGTACTAGGGTTTTTGTCCTGATCATTAAGTTATTGGAATAAAACAGTGCATTTGTGATCCACAAGCTCGCCTAAAATTATCAATATTCATTCATAGAATTGATTTTGATCCTCCATTTGGCTTCCCCTACCATTTTTTCATCTAGTTATTCTTCTGTATAATATGATACATTACAACAAAGAAGACAAACTAATGAAAGTGTTCCAAGATACCAAATGTGTTCACATTCTACAATGTATGAACTAATTATCCTTGTCCTTCTTCTTATCTCCTATCATCTTTTACAAATAAAAGGGAGAGGGGATGGTAAGATATTTGCCTACTGTAATTTGAGGTATTATTGTTGAATTTTTCAATGCCACAAAAAGATTCAAACCTCTTCAAACTAGGTTTTTACCAAAAATAGACCATAATTCAAACAAAAGTTTCAAAGCAGTTCCAGTGTTTTTTGGCTCCAGTTTGCATGTTGTATGTATCAGCAGTCTAGAACTAAAACCTTGCGTTCAGAGCACATCAATTTATTGATCCATAAGAACCTCAAAACAAACTGTGTAGAATTTATAGACAAGATTGTCAAACTCACTTTTTAACCTAGGATCGATTGAGGGACCACTAACTCATATCGTAAAATCAAATTGTGAAATCATAAGATTTTACAACATATATTAAATAAGTATTCTTAAGACTCTAATTATATACGTAAAACATATTAATATTTATTATATTGATTTTATTATCATAAATTTTGCTCCTATCTAGTAATTACTCCAATCATTATATCAAATTTAATTTTCATGTTTTCAAACAAATGAAAAATAAACAAAATAATAGTCTATGAAAAAAAAGATACAATAATATAAAGAGAAAAATAAATAAATAATACATTAATTATTAACATGTTTGATGATTATGACAAATTAAATTATAACTTGAAAACATAAAAGTAAAAAATCTATGTTTATGATAGAGAGCATAAAAAATATCATTAGGTATAACTTTTTTTTTTTTTTTCAAATTATTAGCAAAACTCATGGTTTAAGTAAGCTAAATAGATGGAGTTCTATTTTTTCAATTTGGAATCCAAAAGCCCAAAAAACAAAACAAGTGTTAAAAGTAAGCTAAATAAGTTAGATATTATTATTATTTATTTTTCGGATTTGGATTCTAAAAGCCCAAATGACAAAACAAACACCAACAAAATTCAGGCCCTATTTAACATGAAAGTAAACTCCGTAAACTTCGCTATTTAACACACGATTTTAATATGATTTTACATGAGTTCAATTTTTATACGTGTTGAAACATTTGAGTGATTTTAACTTGTAAAATCATACAAGCTGAAATGTGATTTTCACAACCTTGTTTATAGGTGTCTAAATTAAGATGAAACGTCCTTGTAAGGCTATTTGCAACAAGAATAAGCTCAATACCAAGAGTTTGGCCAATTATGTGGGTCTTGATAAGAGCAATTTGCATACAGTTCTCCCTTTGAGCATTTTACATAAATTGGTTGTTCATTTCTTTCCAATAAAAAAGTAATTAAAATGATGAACTCACAGGCATGGCTTTTATGGCTTTTCCACCAAAGCCTCCACCAACTCTTCTTGTAATCACCCGGACATTATGTTCAGGAACACCGAGACATCTTGAGATAACAGCATGTGCAAACTCAGGGCACTGAGTCGAACTGTAAATCACTATGCAATTGTCTTCATCAGGCACAGCAAGCGCAGTTTGATTCTCCATATAGAAATAGTATTGTGACCCAAGTTTTATCTGGATACCATAATTCAGCAGAAAGTTGGCATTAATTAATGTGCACATCCAAATGCTGAAAAATGATACCAAAGGGACAATTACTTTACACTTCTACGCGTGCCTTCAATAGAGGAATTTGAGGAAAAGTAGGAAAGAGGGAGCAAGAGGAAGTGAAAAAAACCTCAGCTGAGAGAATCTTGTGATCAGCTTGAGCCATTCCCTTTGATATGTCACCAACTTGTTTGGGGTAGAGAAAAGGGGGGACATCAAAAAGGCTAGATCTCTTAGCAGCACCTTCTACAGTTAAAATGGGAGGATCTAGATTTTCCAAGTCATAATCAACCACTGCAAGCTCTGATGCTAAATCTGCATGTTTCTGTGTATCTGCAACCTGCAAAAATCATTTCACAGAATGGATAAGTCGAAGAAGATGCCACAATCCATTCAAAAACATTGTTCTTAAATCCCCAAGTATTAAACCACCAAAAATAAGGTAGACATTGCCACACAAGAATGATAGATAAGGAAATCACCACAAGAGCTAGACGCTCTCCACAACACCGAGTAATCTCATCAGCAAACAGAGGTTCAGGATCAAAAATAGTCTTAGCACCTATGTTTTCCCCACCTTTTGGAATGTCTCTAAAGGAAATAAGTGCAGTAACTCCATCTGTGAGAAATTTAGAATTGAGTTCTATACCCTTTACCCTTGCAAAGGGCTTTTTGCTATGAATGAATGCTCCATGTAGACAATTTCTAGGAGAGGGAATGTCATCCACATAAACAGATTCACCTACATAAAAGATTAGATGAGTAAGATAGTTATTTGCTTACTGACAGGTCTCAGGAATGAATCAATGAATATATTTTAAATTAAGGTAGATTGAAACAGTTCAAAATCTTAATATGGAATGGAGAATTGTTAGTCTGTGACTGTGACCCGAGAATGACCCAATTCACTCATTTCATTTACCATGGGGAAAAATGGATTTTGTCTAGGAAAATTTTCACGAATAACATTGTCATCTTGAAAAATGTAAAAATTTAATGACATATAAACATTAAAAATAACATTAGATATAAAATATGAAAATTTTAAAAGATAACACAGTTTATCTAATGAAAATTAACACGCAAATTTGAAAATTTCTTAATTTCTTACACAATGAATGCAAGTGTCAGAAAAATAATTAAATTTTTTAATTTATCATTTTACGAAGTTCATTCAGTTAAAATTGAATTAATTGAAATGTTTATACCTACTAGATATAAAAAATAATTAAAAAATATATACAAGAGTGTTTTTTTTTTTTTTAGCATGAAGATATTATCATAGCGAAAAATTATGACATTTCAAATAAAAGGCGAGGATGAGAGAGTGAAAGACAATATGAGTAGTCAACTTTAACTTGAAACAGGTTACCAGCAAATAATATAATGCAAAAGGTAAGGCTCGGTAGCAACATAACATGTAAAGTCATATCCAAGGGGCAAGAAAAAGATATACAAACCAGAAGCTTGAAGAAGAGCTCCAGATTTTGTAACTGGTTCACCAATCGGATGATAATCTTTGTTAGTTTGAACCACCTGCTTTGATGAAGATAGCAATGAGGGGAATTGGACTTGGTCCTGCCACTCATGATTCTGTTTTAGTTTTGCATCATTGAATATTGAAGTATTCATTTGTCCATTCAACCAATTACTACGAAGCGTATCCAATAAAGGGCCAAGAAAGTCAAAAAGAAAACCAACAGCTAGGCTTGACCTATATGCAGGATTTTGAGTCCCATTTTCAGGTACCACAGAAGTTTTAACCAATCTAATAGCTTCATAAAGAACACTGATGGTTAACAATTTTCCAGCTAAAAATTCCTCAACTTTCCTTGCCCTAATTGCATGTTTGGTTCCAAAGGCACCAAAAGCCAACCGACAGCTATTTAACACAATACCACCAGATGGTTTGCAGCAGGAAACATCAGCCAAGAAAGCAGCATTCAGATAGGGCAAAGCATTTCCTAGAGGCCTTGGTGCAGCTCGATAGGTTTCGAATAGCAGCTTATTATCTCTTTTGGAAGATATATTCTTAATTGATTCACAATTGGGGATTTTAACACTTAAAAGTACACTTTTAGTATCCAAGGGAGGCCTTCCCAGGAACTCTTCCATTGTAAGCCTTTCAAGCATGGTGCCAGCTTTGATATCAACTGATGAACCAGCTGCTAGAAGTACTGTAGCAATATCTGAAGGAAAATGTTTCTTCTGTGCCATCACTAGATTTCCCCCGATGCTGCCTGTATTTCGGACGAATTCAGCTGCAATTTTCTCCATATGGACAGCAATTTTTTTATGTACCATTTTATAGTCTGAGAGAAACTCGCCTTTCCTTTCTTCTTTCAAAGCTTCAATTGCTTTAGAAATAGTCACATTAGCACCAATTTCAATTCCACACTGCCCCCGCCTAATGACTGAGAGCTCAGGAATATTTCTAAGATCTATGTATTTGTCATAGTGTTCTATTTCCTTATAGTAACTCACAGCTGTATTACCAACCACTAATTTACTCCGAACTCCATTAGCATCACTCTCTCTTAATAAGTTCTGAAGTTCTTCAACGCTAGCAGGTGCGTACCAACAGTATCTTTTAGAATCAAAAAGCAAAGAGCATTTGACCTCCCTTTTCAAAAACTCAGGGAAAGTACAACTATTGTGATTATGATTATATACAGGTAACTTGCTTATCTTTGCTTCATGAATGTCTTCCTTCTTCCAGAAAGAATTTAATCCTAAGTCCTCCAAATCAACATCAGCTGCAAAACTTTTGCATGCATCTGCAATTGGTCGATATCCAGTACAGCGACAAAGATTTCCTGCAACAGCTCTCTCAGCTTCAACGATTGTCAGCTTGGAGAATCCTGGAGGGGGCTCTGGTCGATCAGTCTTTTCAGCATTAACAAGGGCCCCAAATAGTGAGATGCACATTCCAGGAGTACAAAAGCCACATTGAGAAGCATGGAATCCTGTTAGCCTCTCGTGAATTGAGTGGAAGCCATCTCTGCTATCACCAAGGCCTTCAGTAGTTGTAATTGAACATCCATTTATGCTGCAAAGCAGTGTGAGACATGAACTTATGGTAAAATTCTCAACTTTGTCCCAGACGGGATCATATTTGGAGAGCAGCACAATACAAGCACCACAACCACCTAAAACCATAAATTAGAATCCATATTAAGAAATCACTGAAATGTTTCACAGCTTTAACTAGTTCAAGTGATCCTCATTCAGATATAAACAATAAAAGCCTACTTGATTATATGTTTGGCTACAAAGATAACTCACTGAAGACATAACAAAACAAAAGGCTACATTTGAAATTCTTGGTTTTCTGGGTAAAGGGGCAATGAGTGAATGATTATAACATAGAGCAATAACAGCTTCAACATGCAACACGAATATGAATAATAAAAGGGTAGAAAACACATCATATGGCACTTTAGTTAGCTGTGTTTGTCTTTATTTATTTTTTTCTTTATCATTTCAGTACTTGTACTTTTTGTCCAGCACTGCTTCAGGGCAAGTTTGATCAGTAAAGTTCAACTGCTAATTTATAAAATACTCACGTGATGTGTGTAACTGAAAAAGTAATATGAAAGAAACAAAGAAACAAAGAAAGAAACAAAGAGAACATAACCCCTCCCTAAAGTGAAAACCAATAAAGCAGAGGCAAATATTTAAGTCCATGTAAGACACTGAGGAAATACAACCTGAGAAATGCAGATATGTTCTTGACATAGGCCAGTCAGATCTTAAATGGCTAGATATATTTTCTTTTATCTCAAAAGTGATGACCCTACAGCTTTCATGTCAGCAGGGTGCTGGAAACAATACTTCAGAATTTTATATCATTATAATGAAAAAATAGCATTCACAAAAATCCCTCTGTTTACTTCAGCAAAGAGACATGAACATGGCACAGAATATTGAGATAGAAATAAGCATAAATGAAACAGCATACACATGAGCTAGTACCCAAACAATCCTCAGGCTATGCAGAAAATGAGTGATCCCAATTCCAAAAGATCTTCTCAACAACATATACATACAGTAGCAGGCAAAACCCAGTTCCTTTAAACTGCAAACAGCCCGCTAACAGTACCAAATCATCAAACAAATAACATAAGAATCAGTTACTACAATAAACACCAATTAAGCTAAGAGAAAGAGAGTACCTTCACCACAACTGAGCTTAACACTCTTGAAACGCGTCTGGGTACGCAAGAACTCGAGCAGAGTAGTAGAAGGGTCCACAGTTGGAAGTTCAAACCTTTCTCCGTTAACAGCAAAAACGAGATTATTATTCTTTTCTGTAGTTCTTTGGTTCTCCATTTCTTCGAGTTGCTAGAGACGCACAAAAAGAAGTTGAAATGTAGAAAGAAAAGTAAGCACACAGCAGTGAAAAACATTGCAAATAAATAAGTAAACCGACCCTCAGATCCACTCCTAAAAACAACAATACAAAGACAATGACTCAAATCCCAACACCTTTTTAACATTTTGTTTTTGGTAAATGGCATCTTGGCCTCTATACTTTTTAAGTCTTTCCACATCGTGTCTTTTTCTAAATTTTTATACATTACCTTCCTTCACTTTCAATTTCCAACATATTGCTCAATTTCTGACATATGCGTACTTATATAAAAATTAACAGTTAACAAATGTCCAAATGAGTTCCTAAAATTTTATATTTAATTCTTTTAATTCCTATTATTAACAATTAAGGCTATACAAATACTAAAATAATTCAATTGAACTTATTAAAAATTTTAAACATTATATATTTGTTATATTATGGTGTAGTCTATAGATGCTTTGGTTTTACAAAGTAATTTTCACTTTGTTAATAACTACCATTAAATGATGTAATACACTTTCATCCAATGAAGATAATACCAACTTGAAAATAAAGTAACAAAATAACAAAATAACCTTAAAATTTCCCTTATCTCATTAAAAATGTCAATCATCTATTTCTAATATATTTATAATAGTAAGAGCATTTTCAATGATACTCTTTATTTTAAAGAGTATATTCTATGTAATAAAGAATATCTTATAGAATTTTTCAATATAAAAACAAACAATTTTATTTAAATTCAATACACTTTTTATAGTTTACTCTTTATTTTGTTTTATCCTAAAAGCATTTAATTCTAATTTTTGAATATTATGGAAGAAAGAAAAAAAAGTTAGGTAATAAAAGAAGCCAATAAAAAAACAAAAATATGTATGGAAAAAAAGAACGTATTAATTAACCTTTTGTATAGAAAGTGAATTTTGGAGCTTTACATGGAGAGAGTTAAATTCACTCTCTAATCTATAATTTAGATTTAGAGAGTGGGTTGGAATCCTATTTTTTATAATATCACTGTTTATAATAAAAAGTTTAAATTAAATATGGATTGGAGATGTTTTAAAGACATATATAGTTATAAAAATTATGATATATCTTAATTGTACATTAAATATTCATATAATTAATACAAAAATATGACAAAAGTTATGTATAAATAAATTTTTAATCAATAAAAAATATATGAGATATTTTATAAATAAAATAATAGTTAATTTTTTTACGAAATAAATACCCTTCACTAATAATATAGCTAGAATATAAAATACACTTTCACTCTATGATAATAAAAAAATAAAATAAAATGAAAATAGCTAAAAATAAAGTCATCCAAAAATCTCATATAAATTAATATTTATTTATTTATGAATTTAATTAATAGAATTATTAATTTATTGAATATTAATTGTAAGAAAGATGACTGCATGCAATAATGTTTTATTTATTTTTTATTTGACAAATATTATAATTTTCCACTAGTATTTTATTGTCAGACAACTCATGTATTTTTATTGATTAAATAATTTATTACGTGTTAATTTTTGCCATTTTTTGTATTAATTATATAAATACTTAATGCATAATTAAAGTGTATATATATATAATAAAAATATATATAAATATGGATAAATATATATAAATAATATAACAAATATATAAATAAATTAAATCTAAATAAATATATAAGGCATCTTCCAAATAATTCAAATTGAAGTAATTGGATGTCCAACTCAGGCCTAAATGACATGATCGATCAATAGGAATACTTCAACACTCCACCTTTGTCATATATTCCATACATCACACTAGATAGATATCATATTCATGGAATATGATTTGGAACCCATAGTTATTGTCACGATCCAAAACAAGAACCATGATCGACGTTAGAAAATGGGAATTCTTTCAAATCCGGAACCCGTAGCAAGCCTTAAAATAAAATAAAGACATGCAATAATAATAACATAATTAACATATTTTGCAACAGAAACAAATCATAAATAGGATAAAATAAATATCCACCAATGGATTTAAATAAACAACTCATCTCATATATAAATAATCTTTTAATGCAAATTCCAGTTCAAATCTTTAAAATACACAACTCACACAAATATAATACATAAACCCCATAACTCTTTACAACTACCGCAGTGTCTAGATTATAAAATAAAGCTCAGATAAGCAGTTTACATAGCGAAGCCGGGGTGGAAGAAATCCGGCATATAGGTCTGCTACTGAGGTCTGAAGACAATGACTCTCCTAAAAAATAGTCAACGAAGGGGAGTCAGACCTCACTAAGTGAATTGTTATGATATATATACATGCATAACTAAATGACAATGCACACAGTCAATAGCGTATAGATAATAAATATATATACAAGCAAAATCACACAGATGTAGCAAAATCATTTTATATATATTTTGAAAATAACATCTGTTTATGAAGGAACAAATAGAACCCTAGAAAATTGCAACCTCAAAATAGTGTTAAACAACACTCTAGCCATATAGGCTCACTTATTCCAAATAAATTCACTTGTTCCATTTGGACAGTAGACTGGCCCCGAGACACTTGGTCAACCGAGCTCCAGCAGTCTGACTGTCAGTGTGATTGGCCCTGAGACACTTGGTCAACTGAGCTCCAGCAATCACACTCTCAATCACATCACACATCAAATAAATCAATCCAATTATAATCCACAAATAGGTTAGTAATATAGCCTAAATGCTATTGGCGTACCGGTACGTACTCGGTCCTAGTGTTGCCCACTAGGTAGCACGTTCTATTGATATCCTTCATTTAAATATAAAACATACATTCATAAAATCAATGATGCATGATATTAAATAAAATAACAACATAAACCATATATATACTAAAATATACCAAAAGCAAACCGGGTATATTCCGAGTATGTATATGTAAAATAAATTCAATTTAATTATAAAATAAACTGGAAATATACTTAAAACATTTTAAGTATAAATTATTAATAAAACATGCATATAGTTTTAAATATACCAAAGTATACTAAAAATATACAAAAAATAAACCTAATTAATACTTAAATCACTTATGCATACTTTATTAAAATAAACCATACATTTCTAAAACATGCACCCTAAAACATATATATATAAAATAACAACTCACTATTATTGCGCTCCTCAAGATGAGTCCGATGGGCCTGGTCCACTAGGCCTCAGTCTCGGTGCAACTAAACAAATAAATGACAATAGGAAATCAGAATAATTCTAATGGAAATTTTTAGAAACTCGATTTAGAATACTAGACATAGAATCAGAATAAGAATTTGACCGGACATCATGTTTTACGAGAATTCTATCAAAAATTCGGCAGAACCTCCCTTGTAAAATAGACATCTCTCTACTCAAAGAGTAGAGCCCGTCCTGCAAAGAAAGACATTTCGAATAAACACAATTCACAATCCCTCGGTTGAACTCCAAACTATAATTCACTGACCAAGGTTCACAATACACAGAATAATTTCAAAAATACCAAAAATGCCCTTTAATACTCAAAATGTAGCAAATTAGATATTTAAACGCTAAAAATATTTATTTAACCGATAAATACACAAAAACCCTAATTTTAAATAAAATATTATTAAAAATCGGTAATTCTCAATAAATTCATAAATATTGACCAAAATACATTTTATAAATCCAAATTACATAATTAACCCTAAAACTCACTAAAAATCAATAAAAACCCATTTATTTAGAAAAAATCGTATATTATATATAATTTGAAAATAATTTACGAAAAATAGTTTTAATTAATTAAAAATACTAAATAATTTGTAGAAATCATTTTTATACCTTAAATAACTATTAAAACCAATTTAATTATATTTTTAGCCAATTTGGTGTCAAATTACCAAAATACCCCTAGTTACGTAAATTCCTTAAAATTAATCAAAAATTCACTAAAAATAATATAATTACTCAAAATTAAATTTCTCAACATATAATTCAATAATATCAATAAATATACTAAATTAACCAATTAATTTCACTAAAACACATAATTAACCTAATTTTCCCAAAATTACATAAACTAAATAAATTCCAAATAATTATATAAAATTCTCAAAAATTAAAAATAAATTTCTAAAATGCATTTCAACACCTATAATCACCATAAAACACAATTTCATAATTTAAGTAATTAATTTTCAAAAATTAGAAAATATTAATAAAATAATAAAAAATTCACAAAAATCAAAATAAATTCCAAAAATTCCAGAGTGTAGATTGAGCTAGTAGAATCAACTTTTGTGAAGGAATTTAGCTTAAATATCAAAGATCAAAGTTCAAAAAATTAGAGAAACAAAAATGGCCGAATTAAAAATCAAGCTCACCACCAAAATTGAGACCAAATCAAGTGAAACCAAACTTAGAAATACACTCACCAGAGCTCAAGGAACAGAATGAGACCGGCGGTGTCAATTGAGGTGGCCGGAATCGGCTTGAACGGCGGTGGTGATGATTTTCAATTTTCCGGCCAAATCAAGCTTCAAAGACGCCAGAAACAGACGCTGCTGGCGGCGGAGCTAGCTGGGGACGATGGTGGCATGCTGGGAGGCACACCGACGGTAGGTGGCAGGACTTACAGATGGACGGTGAGGGTGATGGGGATGATTGGGCATGAGAGAAAAATGGGAGGGTAGTTTTTGTAAATATTAGGTTTATATATATATATATATATATATATGAATATATATATTAAAGTTTAATATATTATAATATATATATATATATATATATATATATATATATATATATATATATATATATATATATATATATATATATATATATATATTATAATATATTAAACTTTAATATATATATTCCCACAAAACACACATCACACAATTATTATATATATATGTATATACACACACACACACACATGCATAACACATAATAATAAAAATATAATATATATACATAAATTTTAAATATTAAACCCTAATATTATAATAATAATATATATATGCATGTATACGTATATACTTTAATACACAAAATATTAATCATGCATGGAGCCATATAATTTAATAAAATAAAATAACATTAATGAATATAATATTATTTAAATATTATTTCTTAAAATAATAAGTTTTCAAAAAATTTTTATGTAGAAAACTTTAAATAAACTTAAAATAACATTAATTATTAATAAAGTAACTAAATAAACAAATATATAATCAAGTATATAATAAAAATTTATTAACATTGTATATCCCGATGCAGTTTAAAATTATTTAAAAAATCCGAGATATTACAGTTATGGACTTGAATCCATTAGTATGCAACATTTTGTTTTTTCAAGTGAAATCCCCTAGTATATGAAAGAGTAAAAAAGTGCTTTCATTGTTGTGGAATAAGAAGCTTTTGTATCTTAATGTATGCATTTAATTTTTTTGGAGGTATTAGAGCATGTTGACTTTAACAAGTTATTAATCTTGATTTTAATCTTAACCAAATTAATTTTGAGCAACTAATGTGTTTGCTTCAAGTGTGTATAAGTTAGGAATAATTTAGAAGTCAAAATAATGGTGAACTATGAAAGAAAAATCATTACAGAAAGACATCACATGCTCTATCTCAATTGGACTTAACACAGGGACTAAATTGCACAAAAAGTACAAATCCTGTCATGGTCCCAACCAGGACCAAGGCAGACCAATTTCTGCAGAAACTCAAATTTTTGGCAGAATTCATCATAATCCAATGTCCCAATCGGGACAGTACCCGGACAAGGTAGTCCTAACCAGGACAAGGTGATCCCAATCGGGACTAATGCAAAATTCAAATACAATGGCTCGTAATGGCTTCAATAATCATCCTGACCACGACTGATGATATCCTGACTGGGACATGACAAAGTGCAGCTCAAAAGTCCAAATTACATTAAAATGGACTTCAATTTTATTGGGATCAAAATTATTGCTTCCAACAACCATAATTGAATTGCTCAAGTATAAATATAACATCTGAATATTATTTTGAGGTTGAGAAACTTATTTATTCATTATATACTTTTAAGCATTCAATTAAGCTCTCTAAACTCTTTCAAAATTCATTTTATTGTTGTATACTCTTATGAGAGTTGGTGAGTGTTATAATTGAAATTCTTATTCTTCTATTTTTTAAGGTTAAGAAAATAGGGAGTAAGATTCTATTCTAAAGGAATTAATTTAAGTGTTTAGCCATTAAAACACTTAAGAATCCAGTTTTAGTGTGAGCCTTGAAAACACTTGTGAATCAATTTTTTGAGTGATCCTTGAAAAACTCAAGTTCTAAGGTTTGAGTTGAGCCTAAAAATCAAGTTATAAAAATCAATTTAGGGAAATAGATTGTGGTGATTCAAAATCCTAACTTGGAGATGAGTTAGGTGGAGACGTAGGATTATTGAGAATTCAAACTTCTTAAATCCTTGTGTTCATCATTTTTCTTTCTCAACATTTCATTTAATTTTTGTTCAAATCTTTTTGATTTTTTATTATTGTTCAATAGTCCAATTCATCCCCCCTCTAGGACTCTTTCAGAGCAGGATCTACTTTTTTGGGAATATGAATCGAAGCAATAACAATAATATTTTTAAAGAAAATATTAAGAATAAATAGCGTAAGAGCCAAGAGGAAGAAGTTGTCTATAAAAATGGACTTTATCTGCATTTAATTATATATTTATTTATTTATTTTTTCTATATCTTTCAATCATCTTATATATATATATATATATATATATTATATATATATATATATATATATATATATATATATATATATATATAAAATCCTCCCTAAACAACCTATAAAACGATTCTTTTTCTAAAATCTAAAAAATTCTTTGTTCTTTTTTTTCTTTAATCTTTAAATAAAGTTTTTTATTTTTTATGTTTGTGTTAAGTAAACATATTAAATATATGTATATATATTAAGAATAAGAACTATCTTTCAACTATTTCATATTAAGTGGAATCAACACAAATCAAATAGATGAAGAAATAGAATTGGGACATTATTCACGTTACGTACAAATAATTGATATCTAGACATAGGAATATGAGGATGATATTATAGGATTTTGATTGTTTATTTTATATTTAATTATTATATATTATAATTATATATTATATATTATTATTTTATTAATTTTATATTTATTGATTATATATTATATATTTTATTTTATTTTATTTTATATTTTATATTTTATATTTATATTTTATATTATATATTTTTAATATTTTATATTATTAAATAAATAAATATATAAATATAATAGAAAATACATAAATATATAAATATGATTAAATATATAAATAAATATATAAGGCATCTTCAGAATAATTCATTTTCATAATTGAAAAAGATAGTTTGAAATTGATATTTTTACAAAAAATATTTTTATGAATAAATTCTAAATAAATTATAAATAATATAAATAAAGAGTATTTTAAGTTTTATTCATTTTAAAGTAGGTATGTAACTCAACGAGAAATTTCCTTACTTATCCAATTTCTAATGAATCAAGATATCCATTCATTCCAGTATAAATAGTCATTATCTATTCCTCGACCCTGAAGGCAGTTTATTGGGATTGTTTAAGTAACTCACGTAATCGTTAACCTCTTGCTTATGACAATACTGGGTCGTATAGATATCATTATAAGCGAAGTTGATCGTTGAAATGATAATTGAAACAATAGAAGTACACACTATCAATTCTTTTTCTATATTAGAATCTTTAAATGAGGTCTATGTCTATGGAATTATATGGGTGCTTGACCTTATTTTTACTCTTGTATTAGGAATCATGCTAGGCATACAAAGATTCTAAATTATATTTAGATTATAAGTTTAAATTAGAATTACAGTACAATATTTCATTTAAGCATCTTGTATAATATTGTTACACTAATCAAATTTATACTTCCCTTCTCTTAATTTAATTGAAGTTAACTTACATTACTTGAAGCTGGGGTCCCGAATTCCAAGTTTTGTTGTGATTGCGTGTGTGTGTGTATTTATAATTTAGAATCTTCATATGCCTAGCATGATTCCAAATATAAGAGTAAAAATAGAGGCAAACACCCATATATTTAGATTGTAAGTTTAAATTAGAATCATAGTACAATATTTCATTTAAGCATCTTGTATAATATTATTACACTAATCAAATTTATACTTCCCTTCTTATTGAAACTAACTTACTTTAATTGAAACTGGGGTCCCGAATTCCAAGTTTTGCTGTGACTAATATATATATATATATATATATATATATATATATATATACACGTACACACACACACATAAAAAAATTATAAATAGATGATATTGACATCTTAATTATATAAAAAAAATACAATTTTTAAAATTTGAAACCAGATCGAAAAGAAAATCAATATATTCAATGTTTAAATGCAACTAAATTATCATAAACTCAAGATCTATAACTTTTGATACCCTTTCATGTTTTTAACATGAAAGTAACAAATGAAAGTGAAGATCAATGGACACTAAGGAGTAGAATACTGAAACCAATGTTCTATAGGATTGTTTTTCAATAGTTAAAAGGATGAATAGGGTAAGAGCTTTAATGTTTAGGTTTATAAAAGGTTTGAAGAGGTCATATTTATGGTTAGAATGAAGGAATTTAGGGGAAGAAGTGAGCAGAATGCAAAAGATATAGAGGGTAAAACTAGAGAAGTAGAGAGAATAATGATGAAAGTGATTAGGTTAAGCTTTTGAGAGAACGAGAGAAAGTGATTAGGTTAGATTTTTTAGAGAATACGATGGTTATATATGTAGGGTTTTTAAGGTTAGGGTAATAAATGAAATGTCATATATATATGTATATATATGATGGGCCAAACTATCTACCTTCCACCGAATAGGATGAGCCAATACATAATCTTGATTTGGGTTCGTGTCAGTTTAAGGATATGGGCAGATCTTGCACAACCCTATTTGGCCTTGCTATATATATATATATATATATATATATATATATAGGTCAAGTCATCCACCTTCCATCGAGTGGACTGAGTTAATACAAAATCTCAGTTCGGGTTTAGATCTGTTAGTAGATACCGGCGAGTCCTGTACAACCCTATTTGGCCTTACTATTGAACACTTGGACGACCTGAAGAGCATCTTTTTAAAATGAACCATCTGATTATACCAATCCTTTAACTAGCTAAGCACATTTTTAAAACCCAATGCTTCTGCAATAGCCAAAGCAGTAACCCCTCTAATTTTGACATATCTAGTAGGTAAAAACTTACCTACACTATCATGAATGATACTACTAATAGAATAGCTCATAGTGGAGGCAAAGATAGTAACATCCATATTGCACTTGAGAGCCATTAACTGGGGTGGATGCCATTTACCATTTATCATTCTGACCCTAAGGCAAGCATTAATACCCAAATTATGTTGAGCAGCTTGCCATTCTGTGAGCACCTTATGAGCTTGACTTACTACCCTATATACTCCCTCCAATTTATTATGCCTATTGTATGCACTTCTATTCATTCAAAGCTTATAAGCTAACACAAATACCATATTACATGTATAACTAGACATACTTATTAAAACATACTAAAGCTAGTCTTTTATACACCTTTGTGCAAGATTTAGGGAAAAGCCAATAGCTAATTGCTAGTAGCATTTAGTAAACATACGCTATAAGAGAATGTGAGCTATTCTTTCCTTATGTAATGAACACATGTGACATGAAACACATACATCCATTTAACGCTTCTTCAATGCACAAAAAGTAGATAAACAATCATTACATGCTCACCAAATAAATTCTTTAACTTTTGAAAGGGGTTAAAGATTTCAAACTATCATCCAAATATTTTCATTAATCAAGCCATCATTCGTTAATACCCTATACCTCCTCTTCATTATATAGACTCTTTTTTTATCCTAGTTTCATACCCACACATCATTCATGTTACGAATGCTCAGATGGATACTAAGTCCTAAGTCACTATCCCTTTTGCAAAATAACCCTTAGATCAGTTTATAATCTTAAGTCTATATTCCTAATTAAATGTAATAACCCTAGTTTTTAAATTATTTTAATATAAAATGAGATATGCAGTGTTAATAAATTTAAAAGTTAAATTTAATTATTTTACTATTTTGTGATTAATAATTATTAATGTTTAATTAGATTTTCTATGTAAATATTTTATTTTGAAACTTATTATTTTGAACACTTAATTTGCATTGTTTATATTTATTATTTTCGAATAGTATTATTTTAATAATATTAATTTTTGTGCATTATTATTTTAATATTATTATTTTTATTAAATTACATTATTGGTATTATTATTATTTAAGTGTTAATGTATGTGTGTGTGATTATATATGTGTTTATATAGATACACACACATATAGACACACACACACACACACACACACACACACACACACATATATATATATATATATATATATATATATATATATATATATGAGTGAGATTTTTTTTTGGTGGTATATGTATATATATACAAACCGAAGAATGCAGAACCATCACCTCCTCCTTCTTCGTTTTGTCTCATTCCCGCACTGTCAGAGTGCTTTTCTCCCTTTTGATGTCAGACGCCACCCAGCCACCTTCTCTCTGCCATCCCTTCACCGTCATCTCCTCCTCTTTCCATCTTCCTCCTCGTGATGCTGGAAGACAACAACAGCAACAACCTCCTTCTCCTCGCACGAAGACCAGCAGCAGCAGCAGCCTCTCCGTCGCAACGTCCAACACTACCACCACCACCTAGTGTCATCGGAGACAGTAGCAACTCCGGCATTTGCAGTAGCTACCCTTCCTCTACCTTTGATCTCATTGTTAGGTAAGTTAGTAGATTAGAGGTAGTTTGATTTTAGTTGTTAGGTGGTTGTTTTTAGTAGTTTTTACGTTGATTTTGGGTTTTAGTTAATTTAAATATTATTTGTTTAAATTATTCATAATTTATTTTAATTATTTGATTAATTTTGGGTTGATCTACATATATTAGTTGATCTAAAATTATTTTGGTTAATTTTTTATTATTTTATATTTAATTATTGAATTTTTTTTGTTAATTAATTGTTTTGAATATAAATTTAATTAATTTAGTGTTATTATAGTATGTTAGTAATTACAATGTTGAGAAAATAAATTTTGAATATATTATATAATTTTTAGGAATATTTTTGTATTATGGAAATATTGGAATTCTATGTTAGATTTGTATTTTTGTTAAAATATTGGCTAATGTTTTTAGTAATGTTAGAATATTATATATTGATAAAAAAATTTTTTGTGATTTTATATAATTTTTTGAGGAAATTATTTGTATTATGTGATTTTTGATTATGTAGGTTAATTATGAGTTTTTGGTGGAATTGTGGTTGAATTATATGTTTTAAATGATTTTGAACTAATAATTGGTATTAAAATGATTTTACAAATTATTTACTATTTTCAACTAATTAATACTAATTCTTGAAAATATAGGTTAATTATGGATTTTTGTTAAAAATATAGTCAAATGTTATATTTTAAATGATTTTATGATTATATAGAGTATCAAAATGATTTTTAATTTTTAAAAATTATATTCAAATATATTGTTTATTATTTTAGTGATAAAAATGGGTTTTAAATTAATTTTATTATATCATTAAACTATTTATGTACTTAATTGTGAATTTAACCATTTTAGGTTAATTTTCAAAAATAAATGGGTATTTTATTTTTTTTTATGATGTTAAATTGTGATTTTAATAATTATTTGCAATTTATGTTAATTTAATTGTAAAATGGGAATTTTATTACCAAATATTATTTAACAATTAGAATTTTATGTTTTATTTGAAAAATGAAGGTTTTTAAATATTTTTATGGATTTTTTATGATTCTTATTATTTTACTGTTTAATATTGTTGGTTTGTGATTTGTGGACTTCGGTTGGGGATTTGAAGTTTGGAGTCCCAACCCGAGGTGTTGCGCTTTGTGATTTTAGAAGTGTATTGTCCGTTTTACAAAAGAGACTATGTCGAATTTTAGGTAGATTTCTCGTTAAATGTGACAACCGGTCCGAGTCTAGTTTTGAAATTTTTGATTAAGTCTTTCTATACTAATCCTATAAGCGTAAAGTTAGAATATATTCTGATTTATATTATTATTTATTTTTTAGTTGCGCCGAGACCGAGACCTATCGGACTAGACCCATCCAATCTGTCTCATGGAGCGCAAATCAGTGAATTATTATAATATATATATATATATATATATATATATATATATATATATATATATATATACATTTTGATATATATGTTTGCATATTTTCAATATACATTTAGTATTCCTTTGGTATATTTATGGTTTATTTTTGATATATGCATGTTATATAATTAGGTATATTTTTAGTATATTTTTGATATATTTCAAAAATAAATGCATGTTTTATCTTCGATATAGACTTAGCATGTTTTAGTATATTATTGGTATATATTTGGCATATTTTATGGTTGATTTCGAATTTATTTAGCATCTATATACTTGAAATATACTTAGTTTATTTTAAGTATATTTTTGGTATATATATGGTTTATTTTGTTATTATAATCATTATATGCATTATTTATTTTCCCATATGAATGTTTAATTTTAAATGAAGGATATCGATAGAACGTGCTACCTAGTGGGCAGCATTAGGACCGTGTACATACTGGTGTGATAGATTTAGGGTTGAGTGAGGATTACTTGTGGTAATTATGATATGATTGAGAATTATTTGATTGATTTGATTGAGATGTGATATGATTGATAGTGTGGTTGTTGGAGCTCAATTGACTTAGTGTCTCCGGGCCAAACACACTGACAGTCAGACTACTGGAGCTTGATTGACTTAGTGTCTCAGGGCTAATCTACTGTCCATAATGGAATAAGTGAATTGATTTGGAATTAAGTGAGCCTGTATGGCTAGAGAGTTGTTATTGATTGAGTTTATGATTAAATAGGGTTTTATTTGATCCTTCAAATATTAAAATAAATGTTTTCTGCATTTATTATATATATAAAAGCAGAGTTTGGCATTTGCATGAAATGCGAGTACACACACACACACACACACACACACACACACACACACACACACACACATATATATATATATATATATATATATGTATATGCAAATAACTGGTTATATATGGTTTAGATTGCATGTATATATATTATAATAATTCACTTAGTAAGATCTGACCCCCCTTCAATTATTTTTTTTTCAGGAGATCTTGTATTGTCAAAACTTAGTAGTATTGCTCTTTGCCGGTATTCTTCCACCCCGGCTAGATTATGTAAAATTTATATTTAAACTCAGATTTGTATTCTAGAAATTATAGTAATAGTATTATTGTATCAGAAGAGTATTGTTTTATTCCTAATACTTTGTATCCAGTATATTATATGAACATCTTTTATTTATTAAAGGATATAGAGTATTTATATTCATATATAATTTGAAAAATTTTAATTCAGTCGTACTTTTTATTTATTTACTGCATGTGCTTTTATTTTTTAAGGCTTGCTATGAGTTCTGGATTGGAAAGAATTCCCATTCCCTAGCGCCGGTCATGACTCTTGGTTTGGGTCGTGACATTAAATCAAACTCTTCACCTTTATTTGCTCCAAGTTAGGTATGGTAGGTTTAAAAATACATTAGTACTATCAGGCAACTAAGGGTCCAACCACACATGAGTTTGAGAGTCTGACCCTATTCTTGTATGGCACCCCTTATCCAACAGATGGTGAGTTGACTAAATATTGCATTAAGCATAACTTGGGTTTGAACTTAAAGTAGAGTAAAAGAAAAAGGCTTTATAGAGTACTTAGCCTTAATAATTCTAATAGCTAAACAGCTAGGGTCTGACAACAAATACAACTTTTACTTCCTAAAAATTAAGAGATTAAATTCATGGAGTTTATAAAAACCTAAACAACCATGTTGAGTTCACAAAAACTTAAACAACCATGTTCTTTTCTTCTTCATAATTTATCCCAACTCATCCAATAAATCCCTCTAGAATTCTTTTCATCCCTGCCCTATTAAAATGAATTCACCATTCTTTGTAATGTCTTACAAAAATCAAGAGGAAAAGGGAAACTACTTATTCCATAGGTTGGAAGAGCTTAAGCCACTATTTTTATTAACACTTCTTTACCAGCCCTAGACAAAAGTTTATTTTTCCAACTATGTATTCTTTTTTCCAAACTCTATCCTTAATAAATTCAAATATTTCTTTCTTGTTCCTACTAACCATTAAAGGTTAACCTAGATATTTTCCTTGGCATGCTGTATATACCATGACTAACATATCATAAATTTGCTTCACAACAAACCTATATATTTTTGGACTAAATGAAATGTTGGATTTTTGAAAGTTTATCATCTGCCCCAATGCTTATTCCTATAACGTAAGGCATAATTTAATTTTATGACACTCATCCATGGTAGCCTTAAAGAAAAATAACTATTATCTACAAATAAAAGATGAGAAATAGTTGGAGCTAATTTGGCAATTTTGTACCTATAAACTAATCTACCTTACGAGTAATGATTCAAAATAGTAAAAAGAGCTTCTACACATATAAAGAGATAAGGATTAAAGGGGTCTCCTTGTCGTAACCCTCTCTATGGAGTAATGATGTTTCATCCGGTTCGTAATGGCCTTAGACATCACTTTATAAATCATGTTACAAAGGGATATTGGGCATATATCATAGATTTCTTCCAAATTATGCTTTTTTAAAATTAACATAATATGAATCAAATTCAATTCTTTGGGTAGATAATCATTATTTGGTAATTAATATAAGCACTCATTACATTTTGACCCATAACTCCTAATTTTTTTTTTAAAAATATGGGGTTCATACCATTGAGCCTCAACGATTTATTAGAGTGCATGCTAAATAGAGCATCTTTTATTTTGTCTTGATGAAATAATCTTAACAACTCTCAATTTTAAGACTCTATGAGCTTTATATGCACATGTTACAAAATAAGGTCAGATACATATTTAGAGGTGATAAATAAATTATGAAAATATGAATTAAGCAAGTCAAATAGGCCCTCATCCTAATTCCTCATCACACCATTAGCATCTTTTACTTGGGTGATAGAATTTATCCTTCTCTAATCTATTGCAACTATACAAAAGCATTTAGAGTTAGCATCTCTAGCTTTTAGCAAAAACTACTTAGCCTGTTGCTTCCAATACACATCCTCATGCCTCCAAAGTTTCACCAACTCAGCTTTAACATTCTTACCCTGTTATATCGAATTTACATCCCTCCCACCTCTTAACTCCTTTAGCTTCTTTTTACAACCCTCAATTTTATTTCTAAAGAATTTTGTATGCTTTGTGCCTCAACACATCAAGTTTGTCCCCACATTGATCAATTTGCCATTTAATAGATCGACAAGCATGCTTTCTCTAACTCTCCTCAACCATTTCCACAACTATCTTCTCTTAACCATAAATTTGTAAACTTGAATCTCCTCTCTTTCCCAACCCACTTCTTCCTATTCAGGTTTAGGAAAATGACCAAGTGGTCTGATGTAATGGCTCTAATATTTCAAACAAACACCTCTCTAAAGCAAGTAAACCATGTAGAAGAAGCCAAAGCCCTATCCAGTCTTTCTTCAACCTAGTTCTTCTAACCTCTACCCTTTTCCCATGTATAAGGATACTTAATCATTCCACGATCCGCTAATCCATTGTTTAAAATAGCATATTAGAAACTATTAATGAGCCATTGAGGTTGAGTAAGGCTGCTTATGAAATCACCTAATATACCCTATAACAAATCAAAATTCAAACTCATTGCTCTAATCAAAGTCCAAGACTCTCTTATACAATTCCTTTTCGAGAAACCATAAAATCATGTCAACCTCTATTCCATCATACCCTTGAGCTAAATAAAGACATTGATATGATTCTTAAGCATAATCAAATTTTTTAATTTTTATAATAAAGTAACCATACCCCATGACTAGTTCCTTTAACAACAAAACATCCTTCAAAGCCTAAACTCTTTATAACCTAATCCACTTTCCCCCGATTAACCATTATTTTAATAAAAAAATAAAGTTAGGCTTATGGATCGACACTAAGTCCTTTAAGTCATGAATTATACATGAGTTTCCTAGCCTATGACAATTCCAATTAAATATAGTTATTGGTTTGGGCAGACCTATTATTCTAGACTTGCCTGTTCTAAGTTTTTTGGTTCAATTACAATCATTCATTGTAGGCTTTGACCTAGCCCATTAGCTAACTCAATACCACCACTTCCTTTTCTATACACCTTCTTTTTAGCTTAGTGGTAATAACTCCCTTTGATTGAGCTTTCCATTAATCTGACTATCTTCCTCTAGCTTCTATATGGAAACATGGTTAGTGGTAGTTCCCATATACTTTTTTTTAAATATTTGATTACCCTTCATTGTGTCATGCTCCCTCCCTATCAATCCTTTAGATTTCACTCCTGGTTTACTTTCTAAATTTATGTTCATTGGATCAACATCATTACTATCAACTCTGGTCACCATCATTGTTGATTCCTATAAACATTTCTCATTAGACAACAAGCTTTGATGTTGAATTAGAGCTCGCATCCAAGTTCAATATGCTCCATTCTCTTCAGAAAATCATATAATTTTTCATAGAAACGTTCTAAATGTCCAACCAACCCACAAAAGAAACAAAAAAATGAGAAGTCTTTCTTATTTAAAATTAACCTATGCTTACTCTCCTTCACTTTTCTTAATTTTCATTCTCCTTTTCAATGGCTTTCCAACATCAATTTCCACCTTTATATGCATGTAGTTCCTCCACAACCCACTAAAATAGTAAAATCAACCTTAAAATACTTGCTAATAAAGTTTCTAATTTCCTCGTAATGTGTTCGAATATAAAGCTTATCGGTAAGTTATACATTTGAATCTAGAACTTAGCCTAGGCTAACACTATTTTTGTCGGTCACCGCTCCTAGTTCCAATCTCTTTATGAGCAAAATATAATTATCAAAAGTGCAAAGGCCTTTTTTAATAACTCTATAAGATCTAATATTTCATATATTGATCGTTATTATTGTCAATTCTTTCATTTTTTAATTTATGTGATTACATCAATTATATCTATTAGTATAAATAACCTAATGATTCTTGCTTGCATAAAAAACCAATAACAACCTTAAACTCTATATAATATAATTATATGTATGTATCTATTGATACTTAAATTTTGATGATTCCCCAAAAGATCCAGTAATGAATGTTTCTGTCGACAAGACAAAAGGAGACTTCTCTAAAAATCATCCTAAAGGCACTTCGACAAGGTGAAAAACCCTAAAAACCACCAGAAATACATAAAAAAAACTTACCCAAACCCTATAAAAAGGAAAAACAATGAAAAACTAGGGTTGGGTGCCCCTTGTCAGCTCATCCCACAAGCATGTAATGATCCCACATGTCACGACCTAAACCTAAAAGGCACATGACCGACACTAAGGAATGGGAAAGCATGAAGCTTCCAAAACTTGTAGTAAGCCTAAAGAAAATTTTCACAATAAAACATTCTCTAACTCAATAATTCTAATGAAAATCTGATAGAGTTTCCTCTGTACCAGGAACAGAAAATAAACACTTCTAAAATAATTTTAATCAACAATACACCATAAATACACCAATAATCAAATAAGATATATAAGTCTCCAATGCAAATAAATCCACCATACAAATTACATAAAATAGGTTACTACTGCAGTGTCTAGAATTTGAATACACAATACATATGTCAAATAGACCTATATAGAATAGCCAGAGAAGAAAAAACCTGGTGTAGACAACAACCAATATTAGACTGGTTGTGAAGTTCTAAAAAAAATAAGTTGAGGGGAATCAGACCTTACTAAGTGAATCAATTTTATAAAATGCATGTTGGTTTTATAATAGTTATTTAAAACCTTTTTAACTAAGATAAAATAAATATAAGTTCTCAAAATCCTTTACTTTACTCAAATTATCTTTATGTAAATCCTTTTTCAAAATTCACAAATCATTCATATATGAATTTCTCATATGAAATCATACAAATTAAAACCTTTAGTGAAAAAATATGGTAGAACCCTAAACCTAAATTCTAATAGCATTTTGTCACTCTTTAATCCAAGTAACTCTCATCCCGAGAGACTAACCTCAATTAAGTTACAACTGTAGTCCAATAACTTAATCCATTTTTTTAGATGTCCTGAGAGAACAACCTCAATTAAGTTACATCTTTATTTTCGGCCTAAGAGTACAAATTTCACTAAGCTCTATTAACATACTGTCCGAGAGATAAACCTCCACCAAGCCACAACTATAACACTACTTGAGATAACAACCTTAACCGAGCTAATCCACATATTTTTCAGACTTAAGATCTCAACCAGTGCACACATGGTCCTAGTGACCAACACTAGGTAGCACGTTCTACCATTTTCTCCAAATCACATTATATCATAAATAATTAAAATAAATAAATTCAGAAAAAATAATTTCCAATAAGTTATCTTTCCAAATATTATTCATGATGATAAAATAAATAATATTGCATGTGGCAATATATATATATATATATATATATATATATATATATAGTTCATATAATCAACTTAAATATTATTTTAATCACATGAAACTTCTACTTTAAATATTTTCAACACACATTCCATAAAATTAATTCACAGGTGGAGAATGATGGTTGACACATCTTCAGCTACCTAGGCTTAACACCTCTTGCTCTTGAATGCTCTAAAATATATAAATAATATTTTATTTAATAAATAACTTTAAATAAATTCTTAAAATCTTGGAAAATTATAAAATTCTAGAAATGATAAAAATAGCCTTAAAAACACCAAAATGGTTAATCTTGATGCTCAAATAATTTTTAAAATGAATTAAACTAATATATAGAAATATGTAGTTTCCCCATAATCAATCTAGAATTTTTTTATAGCAAAATCCGTAAGGAATTGGACTTCGGTCCAGTTATAAGAAATGATCACCATAATATATTCTATTTAATAAAAATAATTTAGAATTTTTCTGGGCTAGTTACCATTCATCATTAAAATCCGGGTAGCACTTGTCGAATTCTCATCAAAAAACACAATATCTGACCAAATAAATTATACCAAAATGTTCAAAATAATTAGTAGAGCACAAAATAGCCTCAAACAACTCAAATATACACTCAATAATAAAATTGGAATATAAACCGAATTTACCTAATATTCGCTAAATATTCTATCAACGTAGATCAGATGCGTGGTTGGTACCTATAGACTCCTGACGACAAGAGAAACGAAGTGGAGGCAACCTCGTCACCTAAAACTCATAGGAATAGTGCAGAATTCAAAGAAGAAGGCTGATTGTTCTCTAAAGTTATGGGCATTTTCTAGATGTTTCTTCAAGAATAAAAATTATGGGAAGGTAGAAAAGGGTGAGGAGAAGTTATAGTTCAAATTTATAGTTGATCAGAGTTTGTTTGGGTATTTAATGAAAAAGAAAAAGAAAAGAATTGGTATTAAAATGAAATTTTCCCTCAAAACCATTCCCCTCCCCCTCCCTTTCCTAAAATCCCCTGTTCTCCTTCTATAGAACACCAACCTTCCTTTTTAATAAAAGATGGACACTACGCGTCCATCACCCAGTGGCCTTTTTTTTACTTAATATATATATATATATATAATAATAATAATGGTGATTATAAGATAAAAATAATAATATTAATAACAAAAAATTTGGGTTATTACATTCTCCCCCTTTAAGAAAAAATCATCCTCGAATTTTACATTAATACTGAAACAAATGGGGGTACCGGCTCTATATATCGGCCTTCGTCTCCCAAGTATAATCTTCCATTGCATGGTTGCTCTACAGTACCTTCACCATAGAAATTTCTTTATTATGGAGCTGAAAAACCTGATGAAAACCTGATGATCTACAATCGCCATAGGATATTCTTCACATGACAAATTCTCACTAAACTCCACTGTCTAAGGCTCAAGAATACGAGAAGGATCAGAGATATACTTCCTCAATATAGATACATGAAACACTGGGTGGATTCTAGATAATTCAGGTTGCAACACCAATCTATAAGCCACTTCTTTAACTCTAGAACAAATCTCAAAAGGTCCAATATATCTCGGGGCTAATTTTCCTTTCTTGCCAAACCTCATCACCCCTTTCATTGGAGACACCTTCAAAAACACCATGTCCCGAATTGAAAATGACACATCCTTTCTCTGAGGATCAACATAACTATTTTGTTTACTAAATGCTATATTCAACCTCTGCTAGATAATAAGAACTTTTTTGGAAGTCACTTGCACTAACTTTAGGCTTGTTAGTTGCCTCTCTCTGACTTCCTAACATAATGGTGATCTACATTTTCTACCATATAATGCTTCATATAGAGTCATTTTAATACTTGCATGATAATTGTTTGTTATACCTTAAATTTGACTATCTCCAAAAAAGGTTTAATGATGAAAAAAATCCCTTAAATGACTAGAGTTTGCTCGTTCGTAACACCTCTAAAGTGTGTAACCTTGGAAAAAACCTAACTGACCCTACTAGTGTGCAAATAGATCACTGAACCATTAAGTTATGCTCCAACCTGGCAAAATACGAATTATCAGAATATTGAGAGGTTTATTTCAAGAAAACTCTTCTCATAATACTCAGCTCATTGGCCGGTGCACATTTTATTAGACCTGGACATGACTTTATGAAAAAATAGAAACTGATTTTGAAAAAATGGACTTTAGAAACAAGTTTGAAAGGCTCTAAAACCTCCAGAAGTGATGTTGAAATGGTCCAACACAACTCGAGAATCAGCATGTGTTGTTAAATGTGCGTAAATGCCCCTAGGTGTCATATGCTAAAATTAAGATCAAATTTGGCAAAATGGACTCCAAAAATGCATTCGGAAGGCCTAAAAACCATAGGAACCAACCTTAAAACAACATGCATAAAACCCAAAAAGTGTGCGTAAAGCTTTAAAGTGCACATGGAAGCCCATGTGTGAGCGCGTGGCCATACACACTGTGCGTGACCACATGCACTTGGCGTGGTTATGTGCAATCCTTGATATACAAGTAGGACCATGCCACTTCCACCCTATTCTACCCAATTTTCCCTATAAATAGACCCCTTCACACCCCATTTTGGAGGGGACAACAAATGGAAACACACACACACACTCAAAAATCAATCTGATCGAAGGCATTGGAAACCCCTTTCTAGATAGTTTTTTCTCTCCCAAGCCTCATCTTGATAATCTGTCAAAGGTAAAGCTTCAAAACCCATATAATCTTAGTCAAGTCTAAGGACCACACAATTATTTTAACATGTTTATTTTATTGCATTGCATTTTATTTTACTGTCGCCAGCATTTGGGAATACTATTGTGCTTGTGTGATGAGATTGGCAATCTTGCATACTATGTGAATAATATATGCTTTATTATACTCATTTCATATCATCATTCTGAATCCTCTATTTCCAAAATCATGAAATCATATCATAAATACCAAATAATATGAAAAGTTCATAATCTCATAATAGAGTCATCATGCTCTTGATCCAGTGATGACCTCATGCATCCTTTATATTATCGTCATCACAACATAATTAATCATTACAAGCATGCATGATCATCCTATTATTCATGAAATCGAGTAAGTTATGTGAATAATCGTGTTAATCTTGCAAATCAATCATAAATTTACTTTTCCTTCCTTTTCATATGTATTTTATTAGGAAAGTGACGTAATAATTAAATTTTTAGCTTTATTATCTTCCACAATTTGATGTACTGTATGAATACTATAAAAATTTTCATTACCAAAACTAAGGTGTTGTAGTAATTATACATCTAATATCATAGAATGAGAAATAGTTAAAAAGTAGATATGATCCCCTGAACCCGAAAATCTCTGCTGGGGACAATACCCACTGAGTTACTCGATGTTGTCCTTTTCTTTTCCTAATTTTATAAAAATCGGGGTGGCAACTCCATAAAATCAAAAGCGTCTCATCCTCTCGAGACCAATCATTTATCCCTATTCGGTAAAGTTTCCATATCCCTCAAAAATAGAAAGACCCGCGCAATGTCCCACAAAAACATACCGCTATCCAAAACTAGAAAGTGAGAGATGGTCACTCACACTATTGTTATATGCAAATTCAATTAATAGTAAGTGTAAATTCTATTGACCACTAAAGTCTCTCACACACATTCTTAATATATCCTCTAATGTCTGAATGGTCCTTTCTGACTGGCCATCCGTTTGAGGATGAAATGCAGTGCTGAAATCAACTCTTGTGCCCAATGCCTTGTGTAATTTTTACCAAAAGATTATGGTAAATATTGCTCCTCTATCTGACACAATACTTTTAGATACACTATAAAGGAAAAAAAATTCAATTAACATATTGCTTTGCTAATCTATCAATGGTGTACATTTTCTTAATTGGCAAAAAATGAGTTGTCTTGGTAGCCTATCAAATATCACTCAAATGGCATCATATCCTCCAGTTGTACGTGGCAATCTAGTCACAAAATTCATAGCAATCATATTCCACTTCCACTTTAGAATAGGCAACTGCTGCAAAAATCTTGAGGGTCTCTGTTCCAATTTTAGTTACTAACAAGTGAGACATTTGGATACAAATTATACAATGTCTCTTTTCATCCCATTCCACCAGTAAGTATCTTTCAAGTCATGATACATCTTTGTAGAACCTAAATGAACGTTGTAAGCAAACAAATAAGCTTCTTTCATAATCTCTTTTCTCAACTCATCCATATTTGGTTCACATAATTTAGTGCCCAAACGTAACACACCCTCACTTTCAATCATAAAATCTCTAGATTGGCCCTGTTGCACTTCAAATATTTTATTCTATATTTATGGGTCGCTTCTTTAAGTTACTTTTACTCTATCCAAGTGCACTGATCATACTTTAGATTGAGCCAATAAACATGTTTTGGTTACTTTCCACTGTAACCTTTGATCAATCAATTCATGCAACTCCTTAATGATCGACTTCCTTTTTGTGCTAATGTGAGCAAGGCTGCCCACTAAATTTCTACTCAATGCGTTAGCTACCATATTAGCTTTACCTAGATGGTACAAAATAGAGCAATCATAATCTTCTAGGAGTTGCACCCATCTTCTCTATCTCAAATTCAAGTCTCTCTGTTGGAAAATGTACTTCAAACTCTTATGATCAGTGTATATCTAACAAGTTATACTGTATAAGTAATGCCTCCAAATCTTTATGCAAACACCACTGCTACCATCTCTAAATCATGACTAGGATAATTATGCTCATGCTTTTTTAATTGACGTGAAGTATAAGCAACTACTCTCCCATTCTGCATTAGTACACATCCCAATCCTACTCGAGAAGTATCACAATACATTGTATATCCTATATTTCCTGAAGGTAAAGTCAATACTGGAGCTAAATTCAATCTCTCTTTAAGCATCTAAAAATGCTCCTTACATTTGTCCATCCACACAAACTTAGCATTCTTTTGGGTCAACCTTGTTAAAGATCCAACTATCTTGGAAAAATTCTTCATAAATCTCCTATAAATAGCCAGCTAAACCCAAAAAAATCTTTATCTTATTAACTATTGTGGGTCTCAGCCACTTTGTAATGGCTTCAATCTTCATAGAATCTACTTGTATGCAATCTTTGGATACTACATGGCCTAAGAATGCCACTTGATCCAACTAAAATTCATATTTTGAGAACTTGACATACAGTTGATGCTCCCTTAAAATCTAAAGCACCATCCTTAAATGCATAGCATGCTCCGCTTCACTCTTGGAATACACTAAAATATCATTAATAAAGACTATTACAAAATGATCTAAGAATGGCCTAAATACCTAATTTATCAAATCCATAAAAGCTATTGGGGTGTTAGTTAACCTAAAGGACATTACCAAAAATTCATAATGGTCATACCTTGTCCGAAAAGTAGTCTTGGGTATATCTCCACTTCTGATTCTCAATTGATGATACCTCGACCTCAAGTCAATTTTAGAAAAACACTAAGCCCTTTTATAGTTTGCTAAACAAGTCATTAATCCTTGGGAGAGGATACTTGTTCTTAATGGTGACCTTGTTCAACTGTCTATAGTCTATACAAAGCTGAAGACTACCATATTTCTTCTTCATAAATAACATTAGAGCTCCCCAAGGAGATGTACTGGGTCTGATGAAACCCTTATTAAGCAACTCTTGTAACTACTCATTAAGCTCTTTCAATTCTATGGGTGCCATTCTATAATGTGGCATAAAGATAGGATCTGTTCCAAGTACAATATCGATACAAAATTCTATCTCCCTTTTTGGTGGGGCAAACCTGGTAATTCTTTAGGAAAGTCATTTGAAACTCATACACAACTAACACATTCTCAACTACTCTTTTATTTACTTTTAAATCTTTGACCACAACTAAGTAGCCTTGACAACCTTTACTAAGCATCTTTCTAGTTATGATTGTAAAAATAAGATTCTGAGGCATTGAATTCTTATCACCTCTAAATTGAAATTCCACATCGCCTGGAATTCTGAAAATCACTTCCTTCTCCCGATAATCCAAAGTAGCATGATGTTGGGCCAACTAATCCATTCCTAAAATCACATCAAAATCTATTACATCTAATAAAACTAAATCTGCAAGCAATACTCTATCTTCCACTAATACTAGACAATATGGAAAGACTATATTTGTCTTCAACTTGTCATTAAGTGGAGTCACTATCGATAATGGAATTAATAAATTAGATGGTTGCCATCCCATTCTAGAAGAAAAAAGAGGAGATATAAAAGAATGTGATGCACCAGGATCAAATAAAACTCTAGCATCAAAATAACAGATTGGAAAAGTACCTACCACAATTGCATTGGATACGTGAGCATCCTAAGGAGTTAGTGTGAAAACTCTGGCCTGCCTGCTATAATGTAGATGGTTGTATAAATCCCCTATAACTAACTCTCCCTCCAAATCTACCTCCTGAAATATGGCCCTGCTGGCCCATAAACTAAGTACCACTCTGTTGAAGATACACTATAGCATGAAACTAAGAAGTTTTTTGTACTGGCTGAGCAACTGTAGTTGATGAACCTTGTAGGCATGCCTGCTGATAACTATAATTCAAGCATAATCTAGCAAAGTGCCTCATTTGACCACATCTAAAACATGCTCTTGATGGTAGGTAGCAAGGCCCTTGATGTACTCAACCACAGTTAGGACATGCACTGAGTCCTAATCCTGTACTACCATACCCAAAATTTTGTCCACTACTACTGGCTCCAGGTCTAAATCTGATAGGCCTACCATGCCTGCAACTATGTCTCCCATGTTCATGTCCCCTCAGACTTCTATGCTACTAGGAGGTACCAATATGCACACCAACACTACCAAACTGAAACACCACTTGGTAAATACTATGAACACCAATTACCCTACCATCTCTACTTATATAAAGGTCTAGGATTGTACCCTGCCTTATGTGTTGCCTTTCCAACTACCTGGCCTTATTAATAACACTCTTTAAAGTACGGTCCTCAGTATAAACTCCCACATATGCCCGTCCTAACCCAATCATATATAAATCTACTGCCTTACGCAAATCTCTTATCATATTTGTTACATGACGTGACAATATGAGGAACTCCCTCATATATTCCTCAACTAATTTATCCCCCTTATTGATATGCAAGAACTACCATTTGTATGCATCTCTTATAGCAGGTGGATAGAAAAACTATAAAAAGCGCCTCTTAAACTATATCCAAGTGATAATGTCCATATAGAGCTGCATGGACTACATAAATGAATCCTGATTTGCTGATTAGACCGACAACTCATTAATAGGGATTCTCTAATAATTTGTATACCTAGTCCTAGTCCATGATTCAATGGCATTAATAAATTCCAATGCATCTCCGGTCCTATTAAAAGAAATTCTCCCAGCTATGAAGTATAAAAGAAAAGCATCGACATCTGTCATCCCTTAGTTCCTTTATTGTAATATCTGTTGCATTATTCGTATGGTTTGATTAAGTACAGCCAAACCTGGATTAATTCCTATCATTCTAGCTATAAAGGTTGTAGAATCCACTTTAGGAATTTTTGGCACTACTTGCGGCTATTGCTCTTGCCTCTGAGCTATCGCTGCCCTAGGCCTACCCCTTCCTCTATGTCGTGGGGTAGGGAGAGGAGCTTCATCTTGAATGGATTGTTTATCATCATTATATGCTACATCTGTAGCAGGAGCATTTCGTGCTTTCCTCCTCATTTTACACAAAAATCAACAATATTTAAGACGTAACAAGGATGATAATATATACATAGAATTCTAGAAGTAATGATGATAAAAAATGACAATTATCAACCTAATCACCGCAGTAGTTTCAAAAAGTGACAGACATCAATAACCAAAAGAAAAAGGAATGAACCATTTCTCTGATACTAACTTTGTCATAACTTGAACCTAAAGGGCACATGACCGGCACTAAGGAATAGGAAAGCGTGAAGCTTCTGAAACCTGTAGTAAGCCTAAAGATAATTTTCACAATAAAACATTCTCCAACTTAACAATTTAAATAAAAATTCAGTAGAGTTTCCTTTGTACTGGGAACAAACCAAAACCTTGGAATAGAAAATTAACACTTCCAAAATAATTTCAATCAATAATACTCCACATATACACCAATAATCCACCAATAATCAAATAAGATACATAAGTCTCCAATACAAATTACATAAGATAGGTTACTACTATAATGTCTAGAATTTAAATACACAATACATATGCCAAATATACCTATATAGAATAGTTAAAGAAGAAGAAACCTAGTGCAAACGACAAGCAATATCAGACTGACTGTGAGGTTCTGACAAAAAAAAAGCTTAGGGGAATTATACCTCATTGAGTGAATCAATTTTATAAAATGCATGTTGGTTTTAAAATAGTTATTTAAAACCTTTTTAAGTAAGATAAAATAAATATAAGTATTTAAAATCCTTTACTTTACTCAGATTATCTTTATGTAAATCCTTTTTCAATATTTACAAATCACTCATATATTAATTTTCTATACGAAATCATATAAATTAAAAATTTTGGTGGACAAACATGGTAAAACCTTAAACCTCAAATCTAATAGCCTTTCAACTCTCTTTAATTCAAATGAGTATTGTCCCAAAAGACTAACCTTAACCGAGTTACAAACGTAGTCTAATCATTTAATCCATTTTTTTAGATATCCTGAGAGAACAACCTTAATCAAGTTACATCTTTATTTTCAGCCCAAGAGCACAAACTCTACTGAGCTTTATTAACATACTGCATGAGAGATCAACCTCCACCGAGCCACAACTATAACACTACCCGAGAGAGAACAACCTCAACCAAGCTAATCCATATATTTTTCAGACTTAAGATCTCAACCAGTGCATAGTGGTCCTAGTGATACCCACTAGATAGCATATTTTACCATTTTCTCTAAATCACATTTATATCATAAATAATTAAAATAAATAAATTTAGAATAAATACTTTCCACTAAGGTATCTTTCCAAATATTATTCATAATGATTATATATATATATAATCAACATAAATATTATTTTAACCAATCTTGAGGCTCAAATAATTTTTAAAATGAATTAAACTAATCTATATAGAAGTATGCAATTTCCCCATAATCAATCTAGAATTTTTTATAGCAAAATCTGTAAGGAATTAGACTTTGGTCTAGTTACAAGAAATGATCACCATAATATACTCTATTAATAAAAATACTTAGAATTTTTTTGGGCTAGTTACTATTCATCATCGGAATCAGGGTAGTACTCGTCGGATTCTCATCGAAAACATAATATCCGACCAAATAAATTATACCAAAACATTCAAAATAATTAGTAGAGCACAAAAATAGCCTCAAGCAACCCAAAATATACATTGAATAACAAAATCAGAATATAAACCAAATTTACCTAAAAATATTCGCCAAATATTCTATCGACGTGGATTGAATGCGTGGTCAATACCTGTAGACTCTTGAGGACAAGAAGAACATAATGGAGGCAACCTATCACTTGAAACCCATTGAAACAATGCAAAATTGATAGAAGAAGACTGACTGATCTTTAAATTTTTGGGCATTTTCAAGACATTTTCTTTAAAAATAAAAATTATGGGAAGATAGAAGAGGGTGACGAGTAGTTATAGTTCAAATTTCTAGTCGATCGGAGTTCATTTGGGTATTTAACAAAAAAGAAAAAGAAAAGAATTGATATTAAAATGAAATTTTCCTTTAAAACTTTTTTCTCCCTTGATGTTCTCCTTTTACAGATCGCCAACCTTCCTTTTTAATAAAAGATGGACACGACGTGTCCATCATCCAGTGGCCCTTTTTTTACTTTATATATATACATATATATAACGCAGATAATAAGAATACCAAAAATAAAAATAAGATAACAATAACAATAACAATAACAATAACAATAACAATAACAATAACAATAACAATAACAATAACAATAACAATAACAATAACAATAACAATAATAATAATAATAATAATAATAATAATAATAATAATAATAATAATAATAACAACAACAACAACAACAATAATGGTGATTAAAAGATAAAATAATATTAATATTAATAACAAAAAATTCAGGTTATTACACCACGCACATGAGATGGCCAATCCACACTCATGGGAAGATGACCCACACTCGTGGGATGGGGTAACTTGACCTACAACTATGGGTCATAACCCACACTCATAGTCATGAACCCATACTAGTGGTTTGGGCCCTAGAACCAACCTAAAAGTTTACCCATTTCGGGACTTTTTTTGGAAATCTCTTGACTATTTTAAAAAGATAAAATATGACATTGATTTAGGATCAATTTTGGGACTAATTTTAGACTATTTCTACTATCAAACCCTTGCAAACAAGGTGATTGAAACATGAAGACCCACCATCCAAATATTATAAATATATATTTTTTATTTTTAGGATCTTTTAGCAATTAGAACTCTTTCTACCGAACTAAGCATCATCATTGCCAAAGAGCACTTCTAGGTATATCCCGATCCCTATGAGGATATCAAAATCATTTCCTATATAAAATTTGCATTTGCATATCATTTTCTCTTCTTCTCCTAACTATTTCTTTTATTTTTTAATCATTTTTTGCATTTACTTTAGTTATTTTATTATTTGATGGTGAAATTCTAGCTTTTGTGATGATAAACTAGTATATGATTTATTGAAGGAGTGGGAAGTTTGGGTTGAGAATCTGGGAGTGTTTGTAGATTTTTACATTACTTATGAATTTTTCAACATATTTGCATCATTTTTCTATTATTTTTTTTAGCAAAATGGGTATTTTTGGTGTTAAAGTGTGCATTTTTATCACTTTTCATTATTTTTGTTATTTTTATCTTAATTTCCTTACATTTTCATCATAAAATTCCTATTTTTATGGTGAAAATCGTATTTCTAGCATTTTTATTATTTTTGTGTTTTTATTTTTATTTTTTCATTTTTCATCATAAAATTCATATTTTTACAATGAAAACTGCTTTTTTAGCATTTTCATTACTTTTTTTCATTTTTGTGTTTTTATTTTTCCTTCTGCATTTTCATCATAAAATTCATATTTTTTATGGTGAAAATTGCATTTTTATTATTTTATTATTTTTTTTGTGTTTTTATACTTATTTTTGCATTTTCATTGTAAATTCCTATTAAATGGTGAAAATTGCATTTTTGTTAATTTTTGTGTTTTTATTTTTATTTTTGCATTTTCATCATAAAATTCCTATTTTTATGGTGTAAATTGCATTTTTAGCATTTTTACTATTTTTGTTAATTTTGTGTTTTTATTTTTATTTTTGCATTTTTCATCATAAAATTCTAACTTTCATGGTGAAAATTGCATCTTTAGCATTTTAATTATTTTTGTTAATTTTTGTGTTCTTATTTTTATTCTTGCATTTTTATCATAAAATTTCCATTTTCATGGTAAAGTTTGTATTTTTATCATTTTTATTTTTATTATTTTTGTTCTTTTATTTTAATTTCCTTGCGTTTTTATCATAAGATTTCCATTTTTATGGTAAAAATTGCATTTATTATTATTATTATTATTATTATTATTATTATTATTATTATTATTATTATTATTATTATTATTGTTCTTTTTAACTCACATATTTTTATTATTAACTTTACATTCCTTTGTTCATTCTAAAAATTAATGATTTTATTGTAAAAAATGTATTTTTGGCACTAAAATATTTGAATTTTAAATTTTGCATCATGCATCTTCATTAGCATCTTTGTTTGTTAATTAGTTTAAATGTTTCCATTATTTTAATTATTTTCCTTTGCGTTATCACTTATACTTATCATGTGAATGGATGGAATATATAAAATTATAAAAAATGTGTTGTGTGCTTGCATGTGCATGTGAACTATCTTTAGTTTTGTAGGTCTATTAGAATAAGAATTTTCTTTTTATTTTCCTTTCCATTTTGATGTATTTAATAGAATAGAGAATTTTCAAAGTGATGTAATCCTTAATCCCAATTCCCCTTTTATTTTCTATTTTTGATATATTTATTAGAATAGGTCATCTCAAAGGTTGTAATCCTTAATCCCTTTCCCTATTTCTTTTATTATCTTATTTTGTTTGCTTTGTTTATTTTCTTTTATTTATTATCTCTTGCATGCTTGTGTGTTGCTTACTACTTGCTAACTCATTTGTATTGTTGTTCGTTTAATTGATTGTGATTGGTTAATGCTTGCTTATTCACTTGTTTTCATTTGTATTTATGATGTATGCGCTCTAAAATGCAACCATCCTATGTTCCAATTCTTAATTCAATGAAATTTTAAACTAACTAATAATCAAGTGTGGTAAATGCATTATTAAAAGCGAAATTAGGGTGAAAAGATGAGTGATAAAGCCATGTAGGCTAAGAAACAAGATAAGTAGATGCTACCCCCTGAACCTAGAATCTCTAGTAAGGAAAGTGGGTTCATATATACTTTTAATTTCCCCGATGTAGTCAGGTGGCAACTCCAATTTATATAAGCTTATTTAGGCATACCCTCCCATATTAATAACAACTAGTAATAGTCGCCAAAACATATGTATCCCGACATGACCAATTAATCCTATCCTATTTGAGCCATACGGTTAACACAAATACACCATGATAGGTTTTTAGCGACTCCAGTAGGGAGAATCTCTAGTTTTAAGGGTAAAATTGAAAGCTTGTTTCTCAATATATATACTTATATTACTCTCTTTTATAACAATATACCTGTATTCACAACAATTATCATACATGCACCCTTGGTCCTTTATCCCTCGATAATACTAGACAACATTGCCACCATGGTTCCATTCGAGTCATGGTCTGACTACATTAGTATTTTAGCATTTACTTTATCAAGAGAAACTGTAGGGTTTAAAGTGATACTACCTGGCTCCTAAGTCCAAAAAGGGGTACAATCTCTCTTAAGTAAGGAAAAGAATACTAAACTTATTGACCGGAGTCCATAACCATAGTCATGTAGGGGCATTCTCGCTAAAGGAACCCTTAGCCGTAAACCCAACTCAGCCTATATAAATAAGCCATTAGAAACTTCCCCTAAGATCCCACATGGCTTGTGCATGTCAACCCTTTTTAATTTAATAAGTTGGATTAAGAACTCTTGACTGGATTATCCTAAAGAAGACTTAAATGATAAACCTTTGAATGAGTTATGTATGGCCTCTAGTAAACATATCAAATGTTAACATAACATACATTAGAACTGGTCCTTTATGCTTACCATATTTCATAAGCATACATAAGATGCGCACAAACTATAAGCATCATTTGTGATGTGGTAACATGCATACAGTGTCAATATTATACATTTACTTTGGGTTATACTAAAATCATCATTAGGTTTATCTTTTGTGCTTGCTTTTGATAGCTTAGTTTGAGAGTGGATCCTCAAATTCTCGGATAATTCAAAGGTCAAAACCCACATAGGGAAGAAGTCTTTACCATGTGGAGTGATAAGGTTAGAAGTGTCTGAATGTTTATGTATGATTTGTTCGATTTGCAAGGTTTTCATACTAAGCATGTTGTTCGTTTTTTTCTTTTTTTTCATGCATACACATAGCTAATTTTTCATAATCTAACCAATGATTTCTCTACAACCATTCTACATTATAACATTAGCAAGATTATATTGTCACACCATGCATACATGCTAACCCACTCATTTCACAAAACATGGCAAGTCATGTATGCATGTGTCATCACTTTTCATCCTAACCTTAATATTTATGAAAAAAAAGCTCTTAAAAGTCTCAAAAGCTTAAGGTTACGAAGTGCATTAGTTCCAACCCTTGTATCTATATGACTAATCAGGTTCAAGAGATGGCTCAAAGTGTTAAGGACCAATTAAAGGACAACCTCAAAGAATAATGACTGATGGAACATTATTTGAATTCTTAAAGAATGAGATGAAATTCATTATAGAATAAATGATTCATAATAGGGGTACTCATGGTGAAGCTTTTTGGGTCTATGAATGCTAAGATTAATAAAGGAAAGGGTGTAATGCACACTCTAAGTTTATTTGGCGAAGAAGACAAGTATTACCAAGCTATAAGAGGTATACCCCCCACTGCCTTCTACCAAACTAGTGAATCTGACTAACTTTGAATCATTAGAGGAAGTTAAGTTATTGGCTAAGAGGATGGCCCAACTTGAATTTTCATTTAAGGAGAAAAATGTTGCAATGAGTTGGGACTATACTGACCTCTTACTATTTAAAGATGAACCACTACTTGAAGATTTCAAGCTTCCTAACTTCACAAAATTTAATGGCACTTGGGATCCTCTAGTGCATGTATGATAATAAATAACTTTCATGGCTTTTACTAAGCTCACTAAGTCATAAATTATAAATTTTTTCCTTCATTTAACTTAAAGAAGGACTAAAGGCATGGTTTTTTTTAATTTAGAAGATGAAATTAACAATAACTAGATGCTCCTCACTTAGAAATTCATTAAGCAATACGAGTTTAATACTTAATTAGATGTCAAAAGGAGTGATATTAAGATCATGAAAAAGAAGAGTGGTGAGAGTTTCCTAGACTATGTTGCCTAGTGGAGGGGAAAAGTCACTTTGATGAGAGATAGGCCTCTAGAGGATGAGTAGATAAAGTTGGTAATTAATGGAGCATTACACCATTTTTGTAAGCATATGTTATTCATTTATTATCCCACCTTTAAATCCCTTCACCAAGTAGGAATTTGAATAGAAGAAGAGGAGATCTTGCAACCCAAAAATCCTTATCGAAAGTAATACACAACCTAACCAAAGCCAAAACACTTGCCCTACTAAAGCAAACCTAACTGTCAATGCCCTAAGGAGCTGAAAATTCTCAAACTTCAACCTATATATATTAAAGGTCTTCCAGAGACTCCAATAAAATGATTCCTTAAACCCTTTGAACCTAGACCTCTGCCTAATCCTTTAACAACACACATTAATGCCAACTTCTATTGTTACTTTCATCAAATGCCTAGTTATATTACCAATAACTATTGTCTTAAAAGATAAAATCTAAAACCTGATAGATTTTAGCAAGATCAAAGGCCTAAAAAAATAACCCAATGTCAAAACCAACCCATTAACTAATTACTAAGATATCCCACCACTTGCATCTTATGTCATCTATTAAGATCTTCCAAAGGCTTTTATGGAGAGTACTATTTAAGAAATTACAAAAAGTGAGGCAGAAAGGGTAGAAAGGGAAGAAAAAGAACTCATGGCAATACTAGAAGGAGATTTCTTGAACCTCATTTATGACTTAAGTGATGATGAAACAAATCCTTCTACTTATGATATGTGTTTGTCCCTTTTTATCTATATAGATGCAAAGAAGGTTAATTTAGATAGCAATAAATAGAGTTAACAAAGTTATAGACATTAATAGACCATCTGAGTTTGAGGATGAAAATGAAGAATCAGAGAAAGGAAGAGAAGTTTAGGACTTACTGGGGTAACCTTCTGGTAAGTTTGACTTCAAAGTTAAGTACAGTGCTCCTCATTTGGCCACTATTAAGGTGAAAAGGATGGAATGGTCATAGTCTAGCTATCGAATCAACCATAGGTTATGAGGATTAGTTTATGCTAGGACTCCGACAAAAGTGCTATTAATGAACCATATAACAAGAAATAGAAGAGTTACCAACTTGTAAAAAAGGATTTAATAAAAGGGAAAGAAGTTGTTAAGAAAGCAATCAAAGAAAGTGAATCTACCATCAAGGTAGAGGAAAATATGGTTTTGAAATAGCTTAAAAAAAACTCAAGCCTAAGTTAGTATTTGGGATCTACTGATGGCATTAAAAAAATATCGTGATGCTTTAGTTTGTGCCTTAGATGATTCCAAGGTCACTACATATACTTCTCCTAAAGACAAGATAGCCTCTTTACTCCAACCAGCTAGAAATTCAATCTTTTTCTCTAATAGCAACCTCCTATTAGAAGGAAGAGCCCACAATAGACCTTTATTCATTCAAGTAATTATAAAGCTAAGAAGACCTTATGTGTAATGGTCAATGATGGATTAACCATTAATGTCTACCCCTTTAAGCTGCTTAATAAATTTAGGATAACAGTCAAGGACCTAGAAGAATATAATTTAATAATCAAAAACTATGATGACTCTAAGAAGCAGGTAATTAGAACCTTTAAAGCTATAATTATAGTGGGGGAGATTGAATCCATTGTGCAGTTTACTATCTTAGATATTCCACCAATGTCTTCCTTGTTATTGTGAAGGCCTTAATTTCATCCATTCAGAGGGGTGCCCCTCTACCCTATATCAGAAAATCAAGTTTCCACTTGATGGGAAAGTATCAACAATTAAAGCTAAAACTAATAGAATCATTGCTTGTATGAATATGATGCCTCTAGCATTCTAGGTGTCAACAATTAGTTAGGATTAGGTCAATCTAAAGGTCACTATCATGATGAAGAAAATGGGTTATGAACTAGGAATTGGGATTGGCAAGAAGTAAAATGGGGTTTTAGAAATGCCAAATTTTAAAGGTCAAACTAGTAAGTAAGGGTTTGGATATGATAATGGCCAACAAACCATTTTTGTCTTTAAGGGCTCTCTCACTAAATATCAAGGCCAGTTAGAAGAATGGGATTAAGAAACCCAATTTTAAAATCTTCACTGATGTGATAACCAACATGGACAAAGGCAAAACTTAAGAAGAAGAGGATGATGAGATAACTATTAAAGAGGTTGAGTAAGTCTTATAGAATATGAGGCTGAAAGCCAAGCCATTAGCTACATTAACATTACTACCCTCATTGAGTTTAGTATAGATGATGTATTTATCTTTAATGATGTCTGTATTGCTAATTTTTTTGAGTCCTTCGATGTACCAAACACTAAATTTAATGCAATAAAGTCTAATTTTGCTTACTTATGTGGTGTGTATCCTAATAGTGATGTGTATTTCATTAAACCTTACATGAGTATATTTGACATTCATTCTATTAACACTAAACCATTTAACATAGGCACAAACATAGATCCATGCATATTGCATATTTTAAAAGACGTTATCCTTAAAGAAATAAGAGAATTAGAAGTGCAACCTATCAAAGGATGGCTACATCAATGTTTTATGATATGATACACAAGGGGGTAGAAGTCTACGTTAATGACATGGTAGTGAAATTGAGAACTAATGAGGAACATCTTGTGGCATTACAGAAGTTCTTACAGAGGGTAGAGTAGTACAATTTGAGACTCAATCCAAAGAAATGTGTGTTTGGTGTAACTTTAAGGAAGATGTTAGGATACATAGTTAGTTAAAGAGAGATCGAGGTTGACCTAAACAATGCAAAAGTAATTTGTGAGAAGTTAGTTCCAAAAACTAAGGAGATCTATGGGTTCTTGGGAAAGTTGCAATTCATCAATAGATTCATAGCCAATTCAATAGAAGTGTGTGAATTGATTTTTAAACTCTTTTAAAATAGTCAACATATGGATTGGAATGAATAATGCTAAATTTTTTTTGTACAAGATCAAGGATTATCTCATAAATTCTCTTATTTTGAGGCCTCCTATAATAAGAAAACCCTTGATTTTATACTTGGCAATTGAAGGAAATGCCATTGGATCCATGCTTACTTAATAAGGAGGAGTACAAGTAGAGCATATGATTTATTTCTTAAGTAATAAGATGTTGCTCAATACGGAGAAGTACAATCAAGTCAAGAAAATCTATTTAGCTTAGGCCATGAAGAAATTGAGACACTAATTCTAGTAATACAAGATTTAAGTAGTTTAAAGATAGATCTGATGAAATACTTATTCAAAGCACTATCATTGATAAGAAAGTTGGCCAAATGGTTAATATTGCTAATAGAATTTAATGTAAATATTTAACAAAGAAGACAACTGAAGAGAGAGTAATAGCAGAGTTTCTGGCATTACACCCTACTTTAGATGAAATAAAACTTGAGTTTGTATATGACCTTACTTTAGCAATTGAGGTTTAAGGATGGCACATGTACTTTGATGGAGTGGTAAATCTATCTGGAGCTAAAGTAGTTGTAATCTTGTTAACCCTAGAAAATGAAGTAATTCCTATGGAAAATAAGCTAATGTTTCAAGTCATAAATAATGAAGCAAAGTACGAGGCATACATAATAGGAATAGAAGCATTGGCAACTCTAAGAGTCATAAAAGTATAAGTATTAGGTGATTCAATGCTAGTGATTAATTAAGCCATTGATGAATGGGATTTAAAGAAGCCACACTTGAAACCATATTTGGAATACTTATAGCAGTTGAGATAATACTTTCAAAAGTGTATATTTATTCACTTGCTAAGAAGTCACAACCATATGGTAGATGTCTTATCCTCATTAGCATTAGTCTGGGATAGACCTACAATGATGCCTGTAAAGCCATTAATACTATTAAAGTCAAGATAACCATGTTACATAAGTATGAAGATTATGGAAGCAAGAGTAGATTAGAAACTTTGGTACTATGAAATTTACTCATATCTCGACAAGCAAGAGTACCCAAAGGATGCAAATGAAAGGGATAAGACCGTTATTTAAAAATTGGCAATAAAATTCATTCTTCATTAAGGTGTCTTTTTCAGAAGAGCTTTAGATGGGATGTAGTTACAATGTTTGGATGAAAGTAAAGCAAAAAAAGGTAATGATGTATGTCCACAAAAGAGTTTGTGGCATGTACATGAATGACGCAATGCTATCTTAGAAGATCATAAGACAAGGGTTTTTTGGATGATAATGATTGAGGATTATGTTAAGTTCTCAAAGAGATACCTTAAATGCCAATTCCATGGTGACAGCAGCCACTTACCTCACTTAGAGTTTCACACCCTGACATCTCCTTAGTCGTTTTCAATTTTGAGACTTAATATCATTAGAGAGATTCACCCTAAAACTTCAAATGAAAATAGATATATTGTGATAGCAATTAATTACTTTAAAAAATGGGTAGAAGTAGAATCTTTCACCAAATTTAGGGTAAAGCAAGTAGTAAGATTTTTGGAGAAAATTTTATTTTACCGATATAGAATCCCATATCACTTATTCTCGGATAATGGAGTTCAATTTTAAAGAAGAATGAAAGTGTTACTTGAAAAGTATAAGATGAAACACTATAAGTCATCACCTTACAAACTATGGCTAATAGAGCTATGGAAGCAGCAAATAAAAACATAAAAAAGATCTTCTCAAAGATGATTAATACGCATCGAGATTAGGCTAATAAGTTGCCATTTGCTCTTTGGGGATAAGGTACAATTGTGAGAACATTAACGGGGACAACTCCTTTCTCATTTGTATACAGGATAAAAGTTGTACTTCCCATCATGATAGAAATGAAGTCTCTTTAGGTAATGATTAAAGCTGACTTACCCGAGATGCAATGGGTGGAATAAAGATTAGCATAGTTGAATTTAAAAGGTTAAAAGCACTATACCATACTCGGATGTAATAAAAAAGAATTGTGAGGGCTTTTGGTTAAAAAAAAGTAAGGAAATATGACGTCAAAGTTGGAGATTAGGAGTTGAGACAAGCCAAATAGAAAGTACATGATCAGATAGGGAAATTTTGACCTAATTGGGAGGGACCTTCTCTAGTCAAAACTATTTTATCTAAAGGAGTAATTAAGCTAATAGATATTGATGGGAATGAGTTCTTGAAATGGGTCAACATCGATCGTCTTAAGCAATAATACACATAAAAAAATGAGGATGATGTTAATGAATAAAAAATGATGAGAGGAAAAATACTTAATTAGAAAACCCGAAAGGACTACTAAGAACAGGGTTACCTTCATTTTAAAATACATAATGTGCAGCCATGCATTTAATAAATGGCATTTAATGAAAATGAGAGGAAACTATTGAAGTTGTATATGCAAAGAAGTAAATGTTTGAATCAATGCTCGATACACATAAAAGCAAAATTTGAACTTCCATAGTCCTTACCTTTTTTTCTCTAATGTAATAGTTTTTTTCTTGTCACTTGTAATGATTATTTACTTTATTTGTAATGATTGTTTGTCTCTTACTTTGTAAACCATGTCATTTATGTACTAGAACGGTAGCATAATAAGCATTCTTGCAGTTTATGAAGTGACAAAGATTGAACAAGACAAGGTTCCCTGAAGTTTTTAGAAAGAACAGGTCAGGCAAAATAATATACTATTAGCAATGAATAAATAAATAAAAGTATCAAGTAATAGTCAAATACAGATAAAATGTCCAAAAGTACATCAGCATGATCAATGAGGGGAAAATCAATACTTGTCATCATCTCTTGAGGGTCTAGTCCTATTTAGTTTAGCACTAAAGCCATGAATCCTCAGCTCATGAATCTAAGCCTGGAGTCTCTCAACCTCACTCTGATGTTGGGCCATATACTGGTGCATAGACTATGTGAACTTGTGCTGCATTGTGGCATGCATGCATTAGCATAAGAAATTATTATAATATGCATATTACATATTGCATATTGCACAAAAAAATGTTTTATGAATAAGGAAAAAACAAGACACTGACACAGGCCTCTATAGAGTACTACATGTGATGGGTGAGCAGCCTTGATGCACCCTGACGCACACTGGTGCTAGTACTAAGCCATCTCTTAAGGAACCTGTATACAACAAAGTCTAGTAAACAAAAATGAGCTAAAAGAACACCAGAAAGCTAAATACAAGATAGAACACACATGTATGGTGTCCTCTGGAATGAAGACAATAGGCTCACTTGCCACTAGAACCATACATGTCACCACATTGCTATGGAGGTCAAAGCCCATTATCTGAGGAACCAAGGGAACCATTTTAACTCCATGAACCATGTAGGTAGTATCTGGGGGAACTTAAGTAGCACCAACACCATTTGTAACCTCAGCAGCATCTCTAGCATGAGATCTCTTCAAATAGGACTACAAATGTTCAAAAGAATATATAAAAGTGAAAGTCAAGAATGGTCAATAAAAAGTAGTGCAAAAATGCACAAACTCACCAAATGGGCAGTGGAAGTGAAATGATAGTAGAAAGGGTAAGTACATGACTAGTGGCCACACTATCAATCAAGCAAAGGATAACAGTGTCCACATAGGAGGTACCCTCTGGCTCTAAGAGATATCGACCCTCTAAACCTAATAACACACCCTATAAGTGATCACCCACCATGTCTATCCCCCAGCACATGTTAAAGGGAGGAGAGATAGATACATGATGAGTAGTAGATCCCCTATTCTAGTCCATGATGTGCTCACTAAGCTACTAAGAGTGATTAATAGTGGTCACCAACAACACCCTTTTACTAGAAAGCTTGACAACTCCTTATATTGCTATCGTGAAATTAATAGGAAACTCTCCCCACCATTCAAGGTTGTCTATAAAGGAATAAAGTGTTAGAAAAGAATTATGCATTTTATAAATCAATGAGAGAAAAGGAACATACTTGTCAAAGGTTAATCCCACAAGAGTAATGCAGACCTCCTCCAAAGACTGTAGGCCACCTCTACAGCTATTGAAAACTTAAAAAGGGAAGCGAGGAAACTCCTCGAGCATCTGGGTGACTATAGTAAGAGGAGTGAGAATGCAAACTGGAAGGCCCAGATCTATAAATTAGAAAAAACAAGAATCATTTTATAGGTGACAAACTAAAAAAAAAAGAAAAAAGAAGATAGAAAAAGCATTAGAGCAATTTACATCAACCACTAAAGGTATGTCATAGATCCATGATCCACCTTGCCAGCCAACATCCAGGCCATTCAGTGGGTACTAAAAAGGGGAGAATCCCAATCATACTTTCATAACCAGTCAAGGTCACTTAGCATGGGAAGTAACCATGAACCACCCGTGTTGTTCGCATTTGGGAACACCATGGCACTTAACAAATGGAAAATAAAGCACCTAGCCAACCTTTCAGCATCCTTAGGATCGCCAGTCAAAGCATCCTTATAGGACCACATGACACGGGCATACGAGATTAGCCCTCTATGACTAACCCTAAATTGAGGACCATAATAAAAAACCTACATATATAGAGCCTTAAGATTATCTGGAATGTCAAAGGAAACATGATGTCCGGTAAATGATAATCCAATAATCATAGTAAAATTAAAGGATGTAATAGTTATCTCCCAAAACTAGAAATAGAAGGTATACGTGTAGTTCGATTATCTCTCAATCAGTGCAGTCATAGCTGCCTGGCAACTCCTCAAAACTGTTAGACCTATCGATAAACCTTAGATCAAGCCATTAAAGTCGAGGCCACGTATGTAATCATGTATTACATCAAGCAAGCTCTAGTAAAATTGCTTTGCACATGTAAAGCTATCAGGCAAAAGTAGGGGTGTAACTTGCCCAAATAAAGAGAAGTGAGTAAAAAATATTTTCTGATAGAAAATTTCACTCAAAATAGCAAAACACATATTAACTATTAATATATCTTTTATTTGTATGAGATTATTAAGCAAGTTTATGCCCTAATAAAAGAAATTTTAAAAGAAAGCCTATGTCTTAATAAAGGAAGTTTCAGTATATAAAGGAAAATACATCTTAAAAAGGGGAAGTTCCTAAGGAATGTAGAAAGATTCTAGGCATGTGAAGACAATCAAGCATACATCCTAACGAATATAAGTATCATTTATAATAATTTTTGTGATTAAGATACTTATAAATATAGCAAAAATTAATTTCTTGATTCATTTGGTTTGTAAGAAATCCCTAAAAGCCTGTAAAGAATAATATATGGGAAAAGAAGAAAAGTAAATAAAGTTTCCCAAGTACTAATTGACAGGCAGTGAAGCATCCATCTATGCGTCCCCAATCTCGAGATCAATGGGAAAACCTAAACCCAAATCACCCAGTGCCTAAAGTGGTGAGATGACACCGACTTTTGTGGAGTAGCATCGCCTCCCTCCGTTTTGTCAACATCGATGTCCATATTGATCCCATCAAAACTTATAGGATCAGCATTTTCAAAATAGCCTCTATGCATAATCAAGGTCAAATATAGAAAAAAGAAGGAAAATCACTAAAGTCTAGAGAAAGCCTTAAGAGGAGAGAGAAAGATAAAGCAAAAAATGAAGAAAAAGATAAATTTAGAGCCTTTTATAGAGCTTAGCCCTACGGGTCATATCCCATATGCATGGGTCATTGGCCTACACTCATGAAACCCACACTCATAGATCATGAAAGCCACGCTCGTGGGTCAAGTTGTTAAAGTGACAAAGAGGCCCCTGAGGTCTAAAAACTCTCTTTGGGCCACATATAGTGATAAGCAACATGTATACATCATAAAACATTTAAAAATGACCAAGAAAAAGGTTGAAAATATGTCCAGCAACATGTGATACCCCCAGGGAAGCACTATTTCTTACTTAAAATCTTAAATGCATGCATGTGCATTTATGTATAAATGCAAAGATCCCTTTATGCTCTTTAAAAGTGAATGCACACTAAGGAAAGCATATGGCAAGGACAGACCAGTTGACCTTGATTGCCCTAATCTTATCTTAATGAGGTTTTTTGGATTTCCCAACCTTAATCTACCATTTTGAACCTCGGTTTTTAAAGTTTAATCAACTTAATGCTTAATAACATCACAAGAGGGGAAAGGACCCTTTAAAATAAAGATCACAAGGAATTATAATGTAAAGAAATTGCTTTCGATTGATGGAATAAACTCTTAAATTCAGCACAAATGTCAGATCATACTTAATCTACTCTAATGCTTAAAACAAAAAAGAGTATCCAAAAGATCCCTTAGCGACATTCACACTGAGTAACCCAAGAAAAGTAGGCAATACCTAAAAAATATTCTAGACCTAAAATCTTTGCTAGAAACAATACTCATTGAGTGACCCAATATTATCCTTTACTTTCTTGAGAAATCGGGGCAACTTTACAACAAAACACAAACGTCTCACATCCTCCTGAGACTAAATATGACCCTGTCTCGAAAATGAAAAACAATTTCCTATGGAAGGATTACTGCAAATTTTACAACAATAAAAAAAATAAAGCATACTTGTTTTAAGCTTTCTCACATTCCTGATTCACAAATCAAGCTTTGTTTGCACTTTGAGGACCCAAAAATAGCATTTTGCACATTTGATTTATTAGTACTTCATTTCTCTCTTCTGCTCCAATTCTCTTTTAATTTTATTATGCTAGCTAAAAAATTAGGAAATTAATTATGATGGTAAAGTGTAGCCCTTTTGCATGCTATTTGATTATTATTGCTTTATTTGCATTCTCACAACTTTCATTTTGCATTTTCTAGTCCCAAAATGTGAAATTTATAAAAATATCATTTTTGTAATAAAAAATTATGTTTTTATGATTTTTCACCTGCGTTTCCATCATTTTTCCATTTTTATTATCTGAAAATCATATTTCATTATAAAATTTGTATTTTGACATTAAAAATTACATTTTTATGTCAATTCTTCATGTAATGTGAGAAATTATATTTTTTTCCTATAAAGTTTTCATTTTATCTTTAAAAATATCAAATTAATCATGCTCTACTTTTTCTTTACATTTTGTTACCAAAAATCACATTTTTGACATAAAATCTTGCATTTTGACATAAATCCTACTTTTTGACATTGAAAATTGCATTTTGATACAAGGTTTACAGTTTATGTAAAAAATCATACTTTTCACATAAAGTTTTCACCTTTAGTTCTAAAAATCATTTTCTCATTACAAATTATCATTTTTGCATGACAATCGTATTCTCATGATTTTATTATAAAATTCCCAGTTTTCATGTTTATAATTGCATCCTTGATGCTATAATTTCATTTTTCACATTTTTTGCATAAAATTATATTTCACATGTTCTAGTACAAAAATTAACCTTTTTACTAAAACTGCATCATTTATACATAAAGTTTATGTTGTTATTAACTTTGTACTAGAGTTATAATGATTGTACAAAATTTGTAACAATCGTTATTAATACAACCATTATAACTTTCACAATAGAGTTTATAAGAATTGAATTATGAACATTGGCATTTTCTATCTAGATATGCATTAATTGTATAAAAAATCATATTTTGGGACTAGAGATACCATTTGTGAGTTCCATGATGATAAACACTTCAATTTCAACTATTTCATGCTCATTTAACATTTTTGTCATTTTTTTGTCATTTAGAATTATTATTATTTAATCATCTCATATGATTTTACTATATTCTCTACAAGTATATATGATTGAATGCTTCTAAGTGTTTCTTTGATTGTGCGAATATTTCTTACTTATTTGTTATCTAGTTGAATGAATGGATGTTATGCACATATTTGTGCTAACCTTTATTTTGTAGGTGTTTATTAGATTTAGGACTAGATTAATTTTTTTTGCACTTATATCTTTTAATGTATTTACTAGGAAAGAAATGTAAATAATTGTATTTAATTTCTTTATTTTTTGTTTATTATTTGCTATGCATGTATATGTATATAAATTGTCATTTTGAAACTAGGGTGATGCAGTAGCCATGTGACAAGTATGACATAATGAAAAATAGCTAAAAAGTAGTTGTGATCTTTCGAACCTAAAATCTCTTATGGGGGCAATACTTGTTGAGTGACTCAATGTTGTCCTTACTTTTTTGAGAAATCAAGTGGCAACTCCACAAAAAATCATAAAAACCTCGCATCCTTAAGGATAAACATGACCTTGTCCCAAAAATGGAAAATGGTTTCCTATAAAAGAATTACTACTTGAATAAAAAAGAACTCGGTCTCTCATATAATCACATAATGAGAACCATAAATTCTTAGTGTAATATCATAAAATAGTTATAGCATGTCAATTATTTACCTTCCGCATTGCTAGTTAAGGAAGTCTAGCACATCATCACCAAGTTTAATGTAAAAGAATATTTAGTCTCTTTAAACTTTTCAATTCCCTTTTCAAATAAACAAATAACTTTTAATATTATGGAGGTGGAGTTTCACCTAGTAAGCACATCAAGAGACAATGAAGACTTTGACTCATTGTCAATAAAATCATATATTTCTTTAAACTTCCTTAACTTACAAGGCGAATTCCTTATATATTGAACAACTTCTCCAACTTTATTAATAAAAACATTAATTTCTTTCAAACCATTATTAATAATTAAGTTTAATATATGTACAATGTATCTCATATGCAAAAATTTCACTCTAACAGAAGATTAACTCCAACTTAATATTTTTTTAAAATATACAATAATTATGTCATTGGAGGAAGCATTATCAACTATGATTGAGAAGACATTTTTAATGCCCTATTCATTGCTATATAATCATCCTTATGAGATGTAACAAGCATAAATGGTATTATCTTTTTATGTAACTTTGACCCATCATCTATAAAATAAGTTATGATACACATAATTATCTTTGGAGGGAAGTCTAAAAATTAATTGTTATGTTGATTCTTTGATAATGAGACTTAAAAAGGTCTTTAGCTTGACCCTCTCATCAATATATAAGTTATAACAATCCATCCTTATAGTTTACCTAGAGGATATCTTGAAACAAGGGCATGCAATATAAATAAAAAATTTTGAACCCATTCCCCTTAACAAACTTAAATGGCAATTCGTCAACAATAACCATTTGGCAAATGCATTTCTAATTGACTCTTGATTAAATATTCATATGCCTATGACACTTACTTGTGTATTACCATGTGCTTCCACTATATTAATATCAGGTTGCAATGTTAGAAAGTGATTGCTTAGTATGTTTACTCTATGGTATTGACAAGTAATGCAAGACATGGTTTTTAAGTGAAGAAGTGTTATATTTTTTTGAGTGACAATTATATACAATAGTATAGTAAATACATTTACCATTTATCATAACACCTACCTTATCCATGATTCTCTCAAAAAACTATTGCATTGAAGATTTAGGTTCAGTCTCTTTTCTTTTTTCATAGAAACTTGAGGTTGTGGTTGTTGGATAGGAGCATCAAGGACTTCCATCTCAGTATTAGAACCATGAACACCAATGGCATTAATACTATCATTGACATTTTCCATCTACGTAAGTCAAAATACAATAAAGACAAATGATGAAAATACTTATTAAGAGATCATCATAGGTAACAAGCTAAACAATGATAATTGAATTAAGCATCATATATATATATATATATATTAGATTACCGAATCAAAAATTGAGACCAAGCTTTTAAGCTCCAACCCTTTTAAGTTTAAGGGCCTTGCATTACTTACTTTGTTTATATATATCATGAATTTTATAAAGATTTGGTGTATCTTTGTTTTTCATTGTTTTGGTTCTTTATATTTTAATTCCTCTAGGATTTTTATTACTTTAGGTTCATTTTCCTTTTATATCTCTCTCTTTTCTTTTTGTCTTTGACAAAAGGGAGAAGAAGCAATGTGATAATTGTGCTTAGTGTTTGTAATATGCTAAGTGCCATATGATCATGTATGATTTGCTAGCTAAGCTCTATATGATAATATGAGGTTGTGCTATATGTATTATTTTTGTGATGCATTATATGCATATATGCTTAAAATTATTTCCTTCATATTGTCAAACATTTTTATTATGTTTTTAACACATTTTTTATGTTAGGCCATAATTCTCTCATGATATTTTTTTTTGTTTTGTCATGGAAAATAAATTATAAATTTATATTTCTTATCATGTCAAAATTCATAAGGGGAGAAATAAAGAAATATATTTTATTTTATTTTATTTGATATCATAATTATTATCATATTTGTTATCTATCATACACTTCACTTTGTATTATTTTTATCAAACTCAAAACAAGCTTGTCAAAATAAAAAAGGAGGAGACTGTTGACATTATCAAGTTATCAATCTTGATTTTGATCTTAACAAACTTAATTTTGAGCAACTAATGTGTTTGGTTCAAGTGTGTATAAGTTAGGAATAATTTGGAAATTAAAATAATGGTGAACTATTAAAGAAAAATCACCTCAAAAAGACATCGCAAACACTATCTTGATCAGACTGAATATAGGGACTAAATTGCACGAAAAGTCCAAATCCTATCACAGGGACTAAATTGTACAAAAAGTACAAATCCTATCATGGTCCTGATAGGGACCAAGGCATACCAATTTTTGTAAAAAATTAAATTTTTAGCAGAACTCATCCCGATCTAATGTCTCGACTAAGATAATTCTTAAGACAAGGTAGTCCCAACTAGGACAAGGTGATCCCGATTGGGACCAATGCTAAAATTCAAATGCAATGGCTTATAACAGCTATTCAATGCTCATCCCGACTAAGACTAATGAAATCCCAATTGGAACTTGACAAATTACTGCTCAAAAGTCCAAATTACATTTAAATGAATTTATAATGTGTTGTAAATGAAATCATTATTTCTAACAGCTATAATTGAATTGCACAAGTATAAATACAACCTCTGAAGATCATTTAGAGGTTAAGGAACTTGTTTATTCATTATATAACTTCAAACATTCAATTAAGCTTTTTAAACTCTTTTAAAATTCATTTTATTGTTGTATATTCTTGTGAGAGTTAGTGAGTATTAGAATAGATATTTTTATTCTTCTATTTTCTGGTTTAGAAAACTGGAAGTGAGATTCTATTATAAAGGAATTGGTTTAAGTGTTTGGCCATTAAAACACTTAGGAATTTGGTTTTAATGTAAGCCTTGAAAACACTTGTGAATTGGTTTTTGAGTGAGCCTTGAAAACTCAAGTTGTAAGGTTTGAGTTGAGCCTAAAAACTCAAGTTATAAAAATCAATCTAGGGAAATAGATTTTGGTGATTCAAAACCCTAACTTAGGGATAAGTTAGGTGGAGACGTAGGATTATAGAGAATCTAAATCATTCTTCCTTTTTAACATTCATTTTAATTCTTGTTGAAATCTTTTTAATTTCTTATTATTGTTCGTTAGTCCTATTCACCCCTCTTTAGGACTCTTTCAATTGGTATCAAAGCTTAGATTCTAGGAACTTAATTGCTTGAATACAAGATCATGGGGAGTGAATCTCAAAATATGTCTTCACTTAAACCATTCTTTGACGGTAGTGATTTTCCATATTGGAAGTTCAAAATGAAACTATATCTAGATTGTGATTCCATTAGACTTTGGGAAGTTGTTCTCAAAGGCTGGCAACCACTAAAAACTATCATTGATGGTGTATAAACTAATCTTTCAAGAAGTTATTAGAGTAATAATCAAAAGGAAGAAACTACAAAAATAAAAAAGTTATGATCACTCTACTCTTTTTTATAACAAGAGAAGAAGGAGACAAACTTTAACATTACATTTCAGCCAAGGAAATGTTGGGGACTTTGGAGAACCATTGTGAAGATAATATACAAGTAAGAAGAAAAAAGGTTCAACTTTATATGTATAAATATGAACTCTTCAAAATGAAGCCTTAAGAATCAATCATAGAGATGACAAACCATCTCAATACTCTCCTCATAACCCTCAAGAAACTTGGAAAACATTTCTCCAAGAAAGAGGTGAATAATAAGATTTTAAGAAACCTACCTAAAAAGGATTAAGAATTTTGAGTCACTTCAATTGAGAAAGCTCAAGATGACAAGAACAAGGACAAATAAGTTCACATAAGCATTGAATTTTTTTGTTCTTTACATTATAAGAAAAATGGTGGATTCAACCTTAAGTTCAAGCATGGAGCTCAAAGATGAAAAATTCAAGCTAGTTAGCTTAATTTCATATTTTGAAATTAATTAGGCTGATATAGACAAATTTTGATTTATTTTTCTATTTTAAAGTCAATAAGAAAGATTCTAGAAAGTGTGAGAAAATTCAAGGATATTCCAAGTCAAAGTCAATAAGTCAAAGTCAAAGAGTCAACAAGTCAATGTTAAGGTTCAATGGTCAACATCCTACATGACATGTGACATGGCATGCTTCAATGCTTAGTTGTCATGAGTTGTCATTTTTCTTAGTTATAATGAGTTGTCATTAGTTATCAATTTTAACTTTTCAAAGATGAGTTGTCATTAGTTGTCTTATTTTTGAAGGAATCCTTCTTAATTAAGAATTTTCCTTTATATAAGTCTTTAGGAATAAGTAACAAACCTTTTCCTTTAAGGATTAGGGTGTTCACATGCCTATATATGGGCAAACCCTATGTAAAATGAATTTAAGAATTGAAATAATAAAAAGTGAGGTTTTTTCTTGAACTTTTTTCTCATTAGTTGTCTTATTTTTGAAGGACTCCTTCTTAATTAAAAATTTTCCTTTATATGAGTCTTTAAGAATAATTAAAAAACCTTTTTCTTTAAGGATTAGGATATTTACATGCCTATATAAGGGCAACCCTATATAAAATGAATTTAAGGATTGAAATATTAAAAAGTTAGGTTTTTCTTTGAACTTTTTTCTTTTAAAACTTTGCAAGTTTACTTAAATTGTTTCACTTCTATATTTCATTACAACTGCTCGGTTAAATTAGACTTAGAATTGTGTGACTGTTCATCTTTTTAATAACTAAGTATCTTGCTTCAATTTAATAAGCAAGGGGTTTAGTTCCATCAACACAACCTTTTCTTGATGATCTTGGGCTAGATTTTAAACTTGGATGCATGTTCTATCTCTATTATAGGTAGGGTTCATATCAGTTCGGTATCAAAGCCAAACTTCAAGGTTTAGTTAACTATCCTTTTAATTTTCATGTATTATTTCTTCTTTTTCTTCTCAATTCTTCATAGATTTAAAAAAATAAAATTTTTTTCTTTAAGTCAAACACAAGAGAATTCACATCCTTAAGTGTAAACATGTAAGGGAGTGTTTTGTGAGGATTTCTTTTCTAAATTATCTTTGAGTGTGGTTATTATGGATATGCCTTATTTTTTTGGTAGGAATGATCCTTAGTTTACTTGAAATAGGTGTAACAAATAGAAGAGATATTTGATTCTCTTAAAATAATTGATTTCCAAAAGTACAAACTTGCTTCTCAAAAATTTCTAGGTCGTGTTGCTATGTAGTGGAAAGATTTGATGGTTTTATGGAGAGAGAATGGGAATAGTGAGATTAAGAATTGGGGATTAATGAAAAGGTTAATGACTAGACATTTATTCCTCATTATGTTAAGGATAAATATTATCTTAAATTACAAAGGCTTAAATAAGGTGATGAATTATTTGTTAAAGATTATGCTAAAGAGTTTAAGTTGTTTGTAATTACAAGTGATTTAAGTGAATTTGAAGGTAAAAAATTACAAGATTCATATAGGCTTAAGATTGGAATTAGACAAGATCTTGATTTCATATTAAAATTGCAACTTTCTTTGTCTTTAAAGGATATAATTACACTTGCTTTAGAGAGAGAGAGTTGGAGTAATAAGGTTAATAGTAAGAGTGGTGCTAATGTTAAAATGGTGTTGAGTGATTATAAGAAGAAACATGAGCAGCAATTATATTATCAAACTATGGAGGAGAGTATTATGCATAAAGAGAAGTATGAAAAAGAAGATGTTGTGTATGAGGAGACAAAAATAGAGTGTGAATCCAAGAATAGTGAAATTATTGAAGTCATTTACAAAGTTTTGAGCAATCTAGTGAAGTTGTACAAGGATTAACTACTCAAGAAGTTGCTAAGAGTGCATTTTGTGATCATGAAGAGTGCATGCATCAAGAAGAGGAATATTGAGAAGTTTGTACATAAAAGAAAGAGGAGGATAAAAAGTTGGTTATTCATCATGATTATGCTAACAACTTTAATCTTTCTTTTTCTAGTGTTTTAAAAGTTTTTTTTGACAAACTTTTATGCTATACAAAGATCCATTTAATGATGTTATTGAAGTTCCTTATGTCCATAAGACAATCTATGGAGTCTTTGCTTGTAGCAAGGAGAACTTGAGATATTCATGTTTCAAGTTTAGAAGGAAATAATAAAAATATAATCCTTACAAGTTCATGGATAAGAGTTCTATATTCAATCAAGTTCAAGTTATGTTGAAGCTACTTCTATGGATCGTTACTTCAAAGGAGAAGCTTTCAACAAAGGAGTTTGTATTTAACCCTGGACGATTTATAAATTTATCAACATTAAAAGATGGCTATGATTTGAGGGTGAATCATCTTCAAGAGAGAGGGAATGATAAGAACAAGGACAGAGAAGTTCATACAAGCATTAAATTTGTTTGTTCTTTATATTATGAGAAAAATGGTGGATTCAACCTCAAGTTCAAGAATAGAGCTCAAAGATGAAGAATTCAAGCTAATTAGCTTAGTTTCATATTTTTAAATTAATTAGCTTAATATGGAAAAATTTTGATTTATTTTTCTACTTTAAAGTCCATAAAGAAGATTCTAGAAGGTATAAAAAGATTCAAGGATATTCCAAGTTAAAGTTAATAAGTCAACAAGTCAAAGTCAAATAGTCAACAAGTCAATGTCAAGGGTCAATGGTCAACATCCTACATGACATGTGACATGGCATGCTTCAATGCTAAGTTTGTCATTTTACTTAGTTTTAATGAGTTGTCAATAATTGTCAATTTTGACTATTCAAAGATGAGTTGTCATTAGTGATCTTATTTTTGAAGGAATCTTTCTTAATTAAGAATTCTCCATTATAAGAGTCTTTAGAAATAAGTAAGAAACTTTTTCCTTTAGGTATTATGATGTTTACATGCCTATATAAGGGCAAACCCTATGTAAAATGAATTTATGGATTGAAATATTAAAAAGTGAGGTTTTTCCTTAAACTTTGTTTATTTGAAACTTTGCAAGTTTACTTGAATTGTTTCATTTCTACCTTTTGTTATATTAGATTAGACTTAGAATTGTGTGATTGTTTATCTTTTTAATAAGCAAGTATCGTGCTTTAATTTAATAAGCAAGCAGTTTAGTTCCATCAACATAACCTTTTCTTGATGATCTTGGGCTAGATTTCAAAGTTGGATGTGCGTTCCATCTCTATTATAGGTAGGGTTCATATCATAAGACCTCTTAACTCTCTTAACTGATGTGCTTATTGGTAAGCTTTTAACATATGAGCTCATAATCAAGTAAAGAAGTGAAAAGCAAGAAGAGAAAGAAGAAAAGAAAAAGAAGAAATATATATATATATATATCACAAGAAGAAAGTTAAGTTAAAATTGTTAAAGATTTCAGTGATGAAGATAGTGATATTGTCATGCTCACTAAGAACTTCAAAAAGTTCTTAAGAAAGAAAATTTTCTCAAGAACAAGGGACTTTAACAAAAAGGTCAAAGGAGATGGCAAGAAGAAAACCAAAGAAGTTACTTGCTATAAATACAAGAAATCAGAACACATTCAAAGTGAGTGCCCCAAACTCAAATTAAAGAACAAGGAAGCAAAGGATAGGAAGAAGGCCTTCAAAGCTATTTGTGATGACTCCTCTAAATTCAAAGAGGAAGAGGAACAATAAGAAGTGGCCAATCTTTGCTTCATGGTGCTTAAAGATGAAAAAGAGGTACCATATACTTCTAACTTTTCTTGTGATGAATATTGTGCTTATGATGAATATCTTGATGATGATGTAAAGAGCTCTATTATGAGCAAGCTCTTGCTTAAGTGCAAAAGCTTACTTTTTAAAAAGAAACATTATAAGCATGAGTTAAATAACTTAACAAAAAAATGTGAGAAGTTAAAAATTATTTTTTCTAATTTTTTAAGTTAAATGATAAACATGCTAGTGATTTAAAATCTTCTAATTCCTTAGAAGAGCAACTTAAGAAAGCAAGTGATGAAAGTCATAAACTTTTTAATGAAGTAGTTAAGCTAAAAAATTCCATATAAAAATTCCAAAGAGAAAAAGAGAGTTTAGATGATTTACTTAATTCTCAAAAATTTCATGGAAATACTCATGGAATTGGATACACTAATGGAATAGCCTCATCTTATCATAATCACATATTAAATATATTAAAGCATCATGCAATTTCATTCCCTCTACTTTAAAACCAATTGAGACTCAAGCTTTCAAAGCTAATAAGTCTCATATGTCAAATATTAAAGGAAAGTCTTATAAGACTTAATCCTATATGACACAAAGAGGTAAGTCTCGACTAGACACAACACTCATAAGCATGTTGCATAAAACAATGCACCTAAATATGTTGCACAAACCTATCAAAATACACATTGTCTCATGCTCAAAATAATAGGAGACACACACCACCACAACACAAAAAGCATGTTTCATATATTAAGAAAGCATATCATCCTAGGAGAAACAAATTTGAACATGTTGTACGTTCATATTGCATGATCAAAGGACATACCAACAATGTGTGCTTCTATAGAAGACTACACATAAATTTACTTCCTTTGGATTATCTTGAGACTAACTAACCTATACCAAGAAAGGTTTGGGTTCAAAAGAAAACTTAAATTGTTTAGTGTAAGTGTGCTTGAAATCTACAAGAATTAAAAGCAAATGGTATCTTGATAGTGGATGTTCCAGGAATATAATGAGAGATAAAGAACAATTCAATAAACTTGATGCAAAAGATGGAGGACATGTCACATTTGAAGACAATGCTAAAGGAAAGATAGTGGGCATTAGAGAAATAGGTAATCCTTAATCCTTATCTATACATCATGTGTTGCTTATTGATGGTTTTAAACATTATTTGCTTAGTATAAGTCAATTATATGATATGGGAAATAAGATGACTTTTTATCCTAGAAATTGCTTTGTCAGTAGTCTTTATAAAGACAAAGTAATTTTTAGTTATGAAAGAATAAACCATGTTTATGTTATTAATTTGAACAAGATTGATAACAAAGACATGAAGTGCTTAATGTTTATTTCCCATGACATGTAGACATGGCATAGAAAGTTAGGACATACAAATTTTGAGCTTTTAAATGATCTTTGTAAACATGAACTTGTGATTGGTTTACCTAAGCTTGAATTCACTAAAGATAAACATTGTGATGCTTGCCAAAGGGAAAACAATCCAAGTCCTCATTTAAGCTATGTAGTATCCACTTTTAAACTACTTAAACTTATACATATGAATTTATTTAGACTAACTAGAGTTGCTAATCTCAGTGAAATGCACTATGCATATGTATTGGTTGATGATTACTTTAGATTTACTTGGGTATGTTTTCTTATTCATAAGAATGATGCATTTAAAGCTTTTGAAAATTTTTCAAAAAGAGTTCAAGAAGAAAAAGGTTTTTGTATTTCTTTTATTAGAAGTGATCATGCAACTGAATTTGAAAATGAATTTTTCAAAACTTATCACAATGAAAATAGTATTTCATATACATTTTCTTCTCCTAGAACTCCTTAACAAAATGGGGTAGTCAAAAGGAAAAATAGAACTCTTGTGGAAATGGCTAGAAAAATGCTTTATGAGTATAATTTACCTCTATACTTTTCAACGGAAGCTGTTAACACATTTTGGTATATTTCAAATACAGTTTTCAAAAGACCAATTTTAAATAAAACTTCTTATAAGCTATAGAATAATAGAAAACCCAGAATGTCATATCTAAGAGTATTTGAATGCAAGTGCTTTATATTAGACACTAAGGATAATCTTAGAAAATTTGATTCTAAAGCTAATAAAGGAATTTTCCTAGGCTGTTCTATTTCTAGTAAAGCATATAGAGTTTTTAATAAAAGAACTCTAGTAGTTAAAGAATCAATGCATGTTGTTTTCGATGAATCAAACTCATTTGATCCTAAAAAAGATGTTTGTAGTGTTAATAATCTTGTAGGTAAAAATGAGATTGTGGATACTCAATAAGAAAATGCTAGTAAGCTTTTAAAACTTGAAGGTTCAAGCAAAGAGGACAATGAGGATATATCTCAACCTACCTTAAAGGATGAACTTCCAAAGGATTGGCAATTCAAGAAAGCTCATCCTCAAGACCTCATCATAGGTGACACTATAAAAGGGGTAACTACTAGATCAAAATTAAAGTCTATTGTTAATTTAGCCTTCATTTCTCAAATTGAGCCTAAAAATATTAACGATGCATTAAGTGATGAATTTTGGGTCCTTACTATGCAAGAAGAGTTAAATCAATTTAAGAGAAATAAGGTTTGGATCTTGGCTCTTAGACTAAAACATCATCCTATTATAAGCACCAAATGGGTGTTTAGAAATAAGATGAATGAACAAAGTGTCATAACTAGGAACAAAGCTAGAGTAGTAGCTAAAGGTTATAATCAAGAGGAAGGCATTGATTATGATGAAACCTTTGCCCCTATTGCAAGGTTAGAAGCTATTATAATGCTACTTGCATTTGTTTCATACATGGATTTCAAACATTATCAAATGGATTTTAAAAGTGAATTTTTAAATGGTTTCATTAAAGAGGAGGTATACATTGAGCAACCTCAAGGTTTTGAAAATTTTGATTCTCCAAATCATATTTTTAAATTGTCAAAAGCATTGTATGGATTGAAACAAGCTCCAAGAGCTTAGTATGAAAGATTGAGCAACTTCCTATTAGAAAAAGGTTTCTTTAAAGGAAAAGTTAACACAACTCTTTTCATAAAGAAATCCAAGCATGATTTATTAATTGCTCAAATATATGTTGATGATATTATTTTCGGTGCCACTAACCATTGCTTGTGTGATGAATTCTCCAAATTAATATAAGGAAAATTTAAGATGAATATGATGGGAGAACTCAAGTTCTTTCTTGGACTTCAAATTAAGTAATGTAAAGATGGGATTTTCATCAATCAAACCAAATATGCAAGAGACATTCTTATGAAGTTTGGTATGGATGGAGCTAAGACTAGCAAGGATAAGAACAACAAATCTGTTGATGAAAAATAATTTAGAGTTATGATCGGATCCCTTCTTTATTTAACTGCTAGTAGATCTGATATTATGTTTGCTACTTACTTGTGTGCTATTCAATTTAATCCTAAAGAGCCTTATTTGAACACTGTCAAAAGGATCTTTAAATATTTTTATGGAACAATGCATTTAGGACTTTAGTATCCTAGGAGTTCCTCCCTTGACTTAATTAGTTATTCGAATGCAGACTTTGCTAGTAGCTTACAAGATAGAAAGAGCACTTTTAAAACTTGTCAATTTTTAGGACAGTGTTTAGTTTCTTAGTTTAGTAAGAAACAAGTTTCGATTGCCTTGTCCACTGCTGAAGCTGAGTATATTGTAATAAGTTTTTGTTGTTCATAAGTCTTATGGCAAAAATAATAATTATTGGACTATGGTGTAAAACTTGATCACATTCCTATCAAATGTGACAATACAAGTGCTATAAACCTTAGCAAAAATCTCATTCAACATTCTAGAACTAAGCATATAGACATTTGACATCATTTTTTATGTGATAATGTTTAAATTGGTTATATCTCACTTGATTTTGTTGATATAAATAATTAACTTACTAATATCTTTACCAAACCTCACAATGAAGAGAGATTGAATTTCATTAAACATGAACTTAGCATGATTGATGGTTCTAGTCTATCTTGATTTTGTGTTAAATTTTCTATATTATTGTTTGGTTTCTTTTAAGTTTTCTTTTTGTTTATTTCTAGTATATAGCACTTGTTCACAAGTATATTTTTGGTATTTTTTTAATATCTTTATTTCTTTTTATGTGAAATCTTGTGGTGTTTATTTGAATTACATTGATCATTTTGAATTTGATCTTTTTATTTTTCAAATTTTTTTTTGTAAAATAATTTTTTAATTCTTCTTATTTTGCAAAATTAATAATTAATTAATGAAACTTTTATTCATTAAATTAATCATTTTTAGCAAAATTAATCCTTCCTTAAATGAATTCATTTCATATACTCATTTAATTCTTCTAAAAATCTTTAATTAAGTCAATGTAAGTGCAATTAAATTCACAAGGACTTAATTATAAGATATTTTGGACTTAATTGCAAATATTTGCAATCTTCTATTGTCAGGGCCTCGGTCCTGCCTGGGATCATATCATGTCCCGATTGGGACATCATCTTGTCAATTCTGTGCTTTACACAAAACTAATCCTGAACGGATATCCCAATCGGCATATCACTCAGGACATCATATCTCAACCGGCATGAAAGCATGTCTTGATCAGGACATTGATCATGACAGCATTAGGATTTCAAATCCTATCAACTTTTTAACTCCCCAATCATAATTAGGAATTATTTTTGAGGTTCCTATTTAATTCAAATTCAAAATTTGAACTATTTACAACCCTAATCTCTTGCCTATAGATACCATTCTATTCCTACTAGATTTTACATATCAATCAAATTTTTCCTTCCTCTACAAAATCTTTATATATTCTTCTTTTCTCTTCTCATAGTTCCTAAAAAACCAAGCAAGGTTTATTCCTTTTCTTAAGATCCTCCTTTAAAGAAGGATAAACCCAAAAGAACACACTCTCCATTCTCATATTCTTCTCAAGATCTCAAAAAGAGAATGTCTCAATTCTAAAAGAGAGCTTTCATTCCCTCAAGATTCATAGATGAACCTACTCTTAAAGTAATTGGTTGCTATGATGAAGTCAAGGATCTTCTTCTCAAAAGTGGGATATATGATTTTGTTTTCTCACCTTTTCCATCTTATCCTTCTCTCATTATTAAATTTCTTTCATCATACACTCTTCGTTTCATCAAATTTGATGATGCTAACCCCTACTCTCCATAAGATTCAAATCAGGAGGAAGAGATCACATCATGACTCATTAAGAGTTTGACACTCTTTTTTATTTTTACATTCAAGTTAACCCTCATTGGCTTTCTTCCTTTTTTAGGGATGAAATTAAATCTCCTAATGCTCCTCAATTCTCCACCAGAAATACTAAAGCCTCACACATCAAATCCAAAGCACTTTGGTATGTTCACCGCTTTATTACCTATTTAATTAATGGTATAGCTCTTTCCAATGAAACTCTTTCTCTTGATGATCTTTTCATTCTTTATTACCTTATTCATAACAAAAAGATTGCTTTGGGAAGATTTTTATAATGGAGAATTTTGCTAATTAGTAATAGTAACACTGAAGTAATTTGTATTGGTGGAATTGTCACAAAGTTGGCTAAATTCTATAGTGTGAATCTTGATCCTCTATCCTCTACCAAGCCTTTTATTCTTAATGAAACTTTTATAAAAAAACTCCAAACAATTCACATCTATTAATGGTGTTTGGATTTGTAAACTTAACCTTGGAGCAAGTGAAAATTTTGAAGCTATATTTCAAGAATTAGAAGGGGAAGAAGGTCAAGGCACTGGGGAAGAAGAACAAACTCATGATGCTCCTCTAAGGAAAAGGATACGAAGTGAAGGTATATAACATCAATTTTCAGATGCTCAAGCTCAAGATAAAAAACCTCTTTGGGTAAGACAAATCTTTGAACGCATGTCCTTGATGGAATCCAACTTTAATTCTCACTTTGATGAAGTTGAATCAAATTTTAATGTGCATTTCAATCAAATCAATGACAATATTGCTCATCTTCAACATGATGTACATCATATTTATGAGCAACAAGGCTACACTTGCACCTATCCTCCTCCTTCTTCATCACCTCCTCTAGAATAAATATTATATGTACTTTTTATTTGTTTTATTTTCAATATCTGTTTGGTGTACTTTCCATATATGAGCCTCTAGTTGCTAGTTTATTTTTAGGCTCATTTTTTGTGTGTTTATGTTTCATTTATTTCTTGTTTATTTTCAATATTTTATCTTTATACTGTATGAAATTTCCCTATTAGTGAAATTTTCCTTTCTTCAAAATGTTAATTTCTCTAGTATTCATTTTTTTTCATCTTTGACAAAGGAGGAGAAATATTTAAGTTTGCATGACTATTTAGTTAATTCATTAAAGGGTGAAAGTGTGTCTGTAATATCAAATTCTTATTTATTCTTATTCTATTTTATTATTTAAAATAGGGGGAGAGAAAATTTTTCGAATATTATTTTTACATTATTTTGTTTATGCATGCATAGTAACATTGTAAGTGTGGTTAGTTTTGTCGTATATCATATATGATAAAAACGCCTTGCTTTACTTACTTTGTGTTATATATGCCATGAATTTTATAAAGATTTGGTGTATCTTTGTTTTCATTATTTTGGTTCTTGATCTTTTAATTCCTTTAGGATTTTTATTCCTTTAGGTTCATTTTCTTTTATATCTCTCGTTTCCTTTTGTCTTTCACAAAAGGGAGAAGAAGCAATGTGATAATTATGCTTAGTGTTTGTAATATGCTAAGTGGCATATGGTCATGCATGATTAGCTAGCTAAGCTCTATATGATCATATAAGGTTATGCTATATGTATTATTTTTATGATGCATTATATGCATATATGTTTGAATTTATTTCCTTCATATTATCAAACATCTTTTTATTATTATGTTTGTAACGCATTTGTTATGTTAGGCCATAATTCTCTCATGATATTTTTTTTTTGTTTTATCATAGAGAATAAATTATAAATTTATATTTCTTATTGTGTCTAAATTCATAAGGGGAGAAATAAAGAAATATATTTGATTTTATTTGATATCATCATTATGATCACAATTATTATCTATCATATACTTCACTTTGTATTATTTTTATCAAAGTCAAAATAAGTTTGTCAAAATCAAAAAGGAGGAGATTGTTGACCTTAGCAAGTTATCAATCTTGATTTTGATCTTAACAAACTTAATTTTGAGCAACTAATGTGTTTACTTTAAGTGTATACAAGTTAGGAATAATTTGAAAGTCAAAATAATGGTGAACTATCAAACAAGAATCATCTAAAAAAGACATCACAAGCACTATCTTAATTGGACTCAACATAGGGACTAAGTTACACAAAAAGTGCAAATCCTGTCATGGTACATACCGAGACCAAGGTAGACCAATTTCTGCAAAAACTTAAAATTTTTGGTAAAACTCATCCTAATTCAATGTCCCGATTGGGACAATACCCTAAACAAGGTAGTCTCGATCAGGACAAGGTGATCCCAATAAGGAATAATGTAAAAATTCAAATGCAATGACTTGTAACAACTATTCAATGCTTGTCCCGACCAGGACTGATGAAATCCCAACCAGGCCCTAACCAATTATAGCTCAAAAGTCCATATTACATTGAAATGAACTTAGAATGTATTGGAAATGAAATTATTGCTTCTAGCAACTATAATTGAATTACTCAAGTATAAATACAACCTCTAAAAAGCATTTAGAGGTTAATAAACTTGTTTATTCATTATATACTTTCTAGCATTCAATTAAGCTCTTTAAAGTCTTTCAAAATTCATTTTATTGTTGCATACTCTTATGAGAGTTAGTGAGTGTTAAAATAGATATTCTTGTTCTTCTATTTTTTGGGATTAGAAAACTGGAAGTGAGATTCTATTTTAAAGGAATTGGTCTAAGTGTTTAGCCATTAAAACACTTAGGAATTCAATTTTGAAAATACGTATGAATTGGTTTAAGAGTGAGCCTTAAAAACTCAAGTTATAAGGTTTGAGTTGAGCCTAAAACTCAAGTTGTAAAAATCAATCTAGGGAAATAGATTATGGTGATTAAAAATCCTAACTTGGGGATAAGTTAGGTGGAGACATAGGATTATTGAGAATCCAAACTCCTTAAATTGTTGTGTTCATCATTCTTCCTTCTCAACATCCATTTTAATTTTGTTGAAATCTCTTTAATTTCTTATTATTGCTCAATAGTTCTATTCACCCCCCCCCATCCAGGACTCTTTCACTTTTTGTGAATGTAGTGGTATAATGTCATTATTGTAACCATAATATCCCATTGTGTGTTGAATGGATACGAAGGCATGATTCACAACATGTTCCATTTAGCTTTTCAAACACTAAATGTTTTTTTTAATGCAACATCTAAGTGAAGAATGTCAATGATTGAAAGTTTCTTTAGGTCTTTTAGGGTGACCACCACGTTTAAGTTTAAGAAAATGACATTTAGTTTTTTTGTATGGTCCAAGGTATCCTTCTAATTGTTGATATCCAAAATCAAATAAAAAATATTTTACTATATGTTTTTACCAATAATAAATAAGAATGGTATATACAAATCTAAATTATTTTAAAATGAAAAAGTAAACTTCATTGAAAAATAATAGTTTAATAACATGGTGGTGGTTTAGGAAAATTTAATTCCTTTCTTTGAATTGCATATTAAAAAAGTCATCAATCATGAACAGTTCCTTCTCATCCAGCCATGACAAATATAAATTGCATGTCAAAGCTGCATGCAACCATTATATTTTGTGTGGGTACTCCTTTTCTCTCAATAAACTACTTTAAATTTTTTTTAAGCACTATAGTTGCTACATATGTGCCATAAGAAAAATTATAGAATATTACCTTAAAGTGATGCATATATCTATTGTTCTTTAGTTTTCTTAGGGAAATGGTACTAAATGTTGAATCTTTGAGTTTTATTAAGTCAATTGAAAATCTCATTATTGCCACCATCACTTTATAAAAATTACGGTCGATTGTCTCACCCGAATGTTGAAAGCGTTTTCAAACTTGTTTATTCGAAGCACCCAAAGCAAGAACATACAAAAATATTCCTAATTTTTCCAAAACCTATATCCTTTTTTAAGCTTTTAGTCTATATTTATTTTCTAAATCTTAATAGAGTTTTTTTAATATAATTTTTTTTTCAATCTAAACCTATTAACACATCTCTTTTTCATTTCCTCTCATTAATTTTGATAACCACACCATTCCTATTTGAAACGGATCCATATAAGGTTCTTTGTAAATATATGTAGAATAATATTGGCATATTATTTCAATTGAAAATGTTGTTGATAATGATTCCAATTCTTCATCTTCTCCATTAGCATCAAAAATAATTTTCTTAATGGCATCCATATATATATATACCTTTTGGTTTCCATGCACCATCCTTCCATAATGTATGATAATACTCAAGCCAATTTAGTTTTGTCTATGCATCTCCAAGAGTAATGTATATTTCTCTTTTTGATTTTTAATCAAACAAGTAGGGATGTACACAGTACGGGGGAATCTGGGGATTTAAAATCTCCAAAACCATATCAAATTTTGGAGATTTTAAAAATAAAATCTTCAGTATCAATAACAAATTAAAAAAAAAAACTCTATACCAGTACCATCCCATTTTTCGGGACGATTAGTATAGTATTTCGATTCTTTCAAAACGAATTAGTATGATTTGGTTCAAAACGGAGATCCGGAGATTTATGTTATCTACAAATTTATATAATTAATTGAGTTTATATTTATTACTAAAAAAAATAAGAGTGTATTAATTTTTATAATTAATATAGTATAAACCATTATTGACAAAAATAATTATAAACCATTAAAAAAGCATTATAGTTATATGTTTACACAATATTATAGTTAAAAACTATTAAAAAAATACAATATAAACCATAAAAATAAAAAATCTCTACAAATCATTATAGTTATATGTTTGCCCAAATGACTTTTATTTTATTTATTTGTAAGGTCACTATTTTAATGAAAACGACACATTTTTGGACGAAATTATATCATGTTGATTATCTATTATTTAATTCATTAATTTTAAATAATATCAATAAGATTAATTTACTTACTAAAAATAATAAATAATAAATTATGAAATATAACAATAACAATTTATTTTAACTAATAAATTATAAAATTTAAAATCATATATTTTCATATTTTTAGTTTAAATTGAAAATGTAATGGGTATTACACATTTTAATTTGTTGATAATAATATTAATAGTTTTCTTATTTCTCATATATTAAATTTAGATTGTGTTGTAATGGACATTTTACATTCTTATTTGTTAGTTGAATTATTTGAAATTATACAATTTGAATTTTTTATTTTCATATTTTAAGTTTAACTTGTAATATGATAAATATTTTACATTCTTATTTACCAATTGAGTAGTAGTAGTAATAGTAGTAGTTATATTCTTATTTATCAATTGAGTAGTAGTAATTATTAGTAGTAATAGTAGTAATTATTATTATTATTATTACTACTACTACTATTATTATTATTATTATTATTAGTAATTATTATTACTATTATTATTATTGTTATTATTATTATTATTATTATTATTATTATTATTATTAGTAGTAGTAGTAGTAGTAGTAGAAGTAGTAGTAGTAGTATGAACAATAATTAATGACAATGAAAATAATAAAAATACTTTATTAACGATTTATTTATTATATTTTTAACACAAAACATATTAATTTTTATCATATATTATTATACATATGTTACTTAGTAATAATATACTACTTGATATTATAATGAAAAGCATATAATTAATTTTATAATTATTTATTAAATTAAAATTTGGTACTATATTCGATTTTCAATTCAGTATGGTTTTGGCATGGTTCTCAGTTCTTTTTTTTTTTTGTAAATCTCTAGTACCATACCAAATTAGTCATACATTTTGGTTCGGTTCAGTTCGAGATTAAAATTATTTGGTTCAGTACAGTTTTAATATCTTTTGGTTCGATGTTTTGATTCAGTTTGATATTTTCTCTGTCCTGTATTCAACCCTACAAACAAGAGCATGCTAAAAAAGTGCAATTGACTACCGACTATCATATTTGGTAATGAAAGTGCACCTTCGATTACCTCACTAATGGAACAATCATGTCGATATCCCAAAGCACTTCAAATTATGGAATTCCTCTTTTTAGTATTGTCTTTCATATAATCTTTTAGTTCTTTAACAGTTGCACAATTGAGCTCCACCTGATTGTTGTTTCCTCTTTTTTTTAGATGTATAGTTAGTGATTCTTTCATTTCATTTTGTTTACATACACCCTGCTCCCTAGCATTAGTAAATGTAGTTTGAGAAGATGATCCCTTAATATATATCCTGTAGACATTATATTGTCTAAATACTCATAAAAATCCTCTTTTATATTGTTATTTTGATATAGATATATTTGCATTTTTTTTTCTATATGTATATCATCTGGCAAGACACAACTAGAAGGAGTATAAGCACATTCTCCCATACCAATAGAATCCATAAATATTATAGCATATTTACTGTAAAACTCTTGTCTTATGCCTTTCTAATGTAAATTTGCAAATTATTCATTTTTCCTATAGCATAAATATACAAATTAAATTAAAAAAATTACATGCCAGTAAATGTAGTGATTGTTTTATATATAAATACTAATATTTATAATTAACTTACTTCAATTTTTGCAATCCACTGCTCATTTGAGGCATTAAATATGCCTTTAGTAAGATCCCAACCTACTCCCATTTCTTTTCCTATTAGTGAATTCCATAACTTATGTTGTTTCTTCATCTAATCCCATTTATGTTTTAATTGTTCTTTAGTGAAATTTAAATTGACAACTTTCATTTCATTATCAACCCATGACAATGCTTTATCACCTCATTTAACTCCACTATTTTTACCAATCATAGTAATTCAAATAAAAATATCCTAAAAAACATCAAACTGCTCATTGGTCCATTTAATTCTTCCTCCTATTTTATTTTCAATTGATTTATTTTTATGACCCATTAATAACCTATAGTTAAAACAAGGGAAAATTACATAAAAATCCTAACCTTTTATACCACCTACAAATAACACTATAATTTAATTTTTCTTTCAATTTTACCCACAATGTTTCAAAATTTTACAAAATTAACCCTCTATTAAAATTTCTTGTCACGACCCAAATCAAGAATCATGACTGGTGTTAGGGAACGAGAATTCTTTCGAATTCGGAGCCCGTAGCAAGCCGTAGAAAATAAAAGCATGCAATAAATAAATAAAAATACACTAGAATTAAAATCTTAAATCAATAAAAAATAAATACTTAATATCATATCATAAAATAAAGATATTTGCATACAATATTCAGAGAAAGGTCTCTGGCATGAGAATAACATCCTACATATACAAAGTACTTCTACTACTACTGCAGTTTCTATAATACAATAAAGTTCAGGTAAGTAATTTACATAAACTAGCTGGGACTGAAGAAGTCCGGCGTATAGGCCTACTACTGAGGTCTGAGAAAGAAGAATCTCCTGTAAAATAAATAACTAAGGGGAGTTAGACCTCACTGAGTAAATTATTATATTATATATACCTTCTAATGTCATATGCAATCAAGCATCAGTATATATAATAAATATATATAGACATTTCACATAGATGCTGAAATCATTTTATATATATATATATAAATGTTGAAAAATGTTTATTTTAATAAAGGATCAAATAAAACCCTAATTATACGCAACCTCAACCAAAAATATCTCTCTAGCCATTCAGGCTCACTTAATTCCAAATTAATTCTCTTATTCCATTTTGGACAGTAGACTGGCGTTGAGACACTAAGTCAATCGAGCTCCAGCAGTCTCACTGTTAGTGTGATTGGCCCCGAGACACTAGATCAACCGAGCTCTAGCAATCACACAACTCAATCACATTAATCTCAGAAAAAATCAATCAAATAAATGTCACCTAAAGTGATTTAATAACTCATCCCTAAAATCTATCGTACCAGTACATACACGGTCCTAGTGTTGCCCACTAGGTAGCACATTCTATTGATATCCTTCAAATAAAATTTAATATACATATGGGAAATAAATAATGCATAATTAAACATAAATACTATTTATAACAATGAAATAAACTATATATATACCAGAAATATACCGAAAATATACTAAGTATATTTCAAGTATATATATATGCTACATAAATCCAAAATCAACCATAAATATACCGAATATAAACCATGAATATTCCAAAAATATTCTAAGTGTATATGGAAAATATAACATGCATATATGTTGAATATACCAAAAATATACTGAAAATATACCTAACATATACTAAAATATTTAATAAAACAATTCATGTATAAATACATATTAAAAACATGAATACTTAATATCATGCATCCTATATACGATGTATATATAAAATAAAAACTCATAATTTTGCGCTCCTCGAGACTGGATCGATGAGCCTAGTCTGATATGCCTCAGTCTCGGCACAATTAGAAAATAAAACAATAATAACAATTAGAATAAATTCCTAACTTATACTTCTAAAAGAGACTCGATCTAGGAATACAAAACTCAGACAAATACAGAAATTCAGAATCAACCTGACGTCACATTTTACGAGAATTCTACTGAAAATTCGACAGAACCTCCTTTATAAAATTGACATCTCTTTACTAAAAAGTAGAGTCGATCCTGCAAGCAAAATACACTTCTAACATAGATTGCACAATACCTTGAGTTGGGATCTCGAACTACACAATTCCTAACCGAGGTTCACAAATTCACCAAAAAATAAATAAAATAATAAATATATTAAAAATCATTAAATTCCATCAATATCTTCAAAATATAATATATTTAAACATTAAAACACCACATATAATTATTTTCACAATAATTAAATAAAAATCTCAAATAATAATATAATATTAATAAAAATCTAATTTTTTAATAATTCAATATAAAATAGTAAAAATTCATTTTTATATATTCAAATAGCTTAAATAGCCTAAATATATATTAAAAGTAATTAAAACCCCATTTAATCACCAAAATAGTAAATAATATATTATTTGAATATAGTTTTTAAAAATTATTAGTTAAAAATAGTAAATAATTTACAAAAATCATTTTAATACCCTAAATAATTCTAAAACCATCTAAAAAATATTATTTAACTATAATTTTCACAAAATTACACAATTAACTCAATAATACAAAATTTACATAATATAATTAATATTCTAAAAATTATATAAATTCACCAAAAATCATTTTAAACATTCTAAAATTATTAACTCACATTAAAAACACAAATTTAACTAAATTTCCAATAAAAATAATTAATTAACATAATTATCAAAAATTCAATATTTAATATTAAAATAATAAAAAATTAACCAAAAATTCAAATTAATTCAAAAAATTCACAAAAAATATATTTGAGAAACTTGAGCTACCACAATCAACATTTGTGAAGCAAGTTTGCATGAATCCAACATAATCAAGTTCAAAAAAATTAAGAACCCCAAAACACATAAATTAAAAAATGAAGATATCTAAAAATCTAGAGGATTTGAGCTCAAATGGAGCTCGGAAATGGACTCATCGAATCAAGGACATTCAAAAGAGACTAGTCTGATGAGCTGGGGTGGCCGGAATCCTCACCGGCGATGTGAAGCTCAAGTTTCGACCTCCTCTGAATCCGACGGTTCCAAGCGGCTTCCCGGCATGCTGAAGGCAGCGGATGGTAGTTTGAGGAAGAGGGAAGTGGTGACAGTCGGTGGTTGCAGCTGGGCGGTTCCAGTGGTGGCTGGATGGTAAGTGACTGAGAGAGGGAAGAAGAAGAAAAAAAAAGAGAGAGAGAGGGAGGAGTTTGAACATAAAATTTTTTTTTGACTTTTCTATATGTATTTTTTTAATTAATTATGAAATTGCCATATTGCCCTCCATCATATTTAATAATAATAATAATAATAATAATAATAATAATAATAATAATAATAATAACAATGTTAACAATAATATTAATAACAATAATAATAATAATAATAACAATATTAATCCCACGTAAAAATAATGTAAATAATTTCTCAAAATAAAATACGTAAATAATATTAAAAATTAACAATAATAATATACAAATAAAATTTAAAATTATTAACACTACATATCTCAAAATAATATTATTTAATTTAAAATACTAGATCTTTACATTTCTTTAACAGACAATAAACACGTCAGTTAGTGGGACCCATTTTCTGACACATGGGACCTATAGGTGCTGATTGGGTTTGAGTAATTACATATATAACTCTAACCTTTAGTAAGCTCACAAAATAAACCCTAACCTTTAGTAAACTCACAAAATAAACCCTAACCTTTAGTAAACTCACAAAATAAGCCCTAACATAAAATATTTAAAAAATTTTAATTGAAAAATTATTAGAATAATTTCACAAAAATATCATAGTTATTTTATTATTTTTTCATTAAAATTATTTCAAATTTTAGAATAAAATAAATAATAAAAATAACTATGAAATTCAATGCTTTATTATTAATAAAATATTCTAAAATATTTAAAAATTTAATAAAAATTACACCACATAATTTAATATCTACTTTAAGATTAAGAAAATATAAAAATATGAAAATTAAAAGAAAGTACTAAAAAGGAGAACCTATTAGTGATAGCTCATGAATTATTTTTGTGATTAACATCATTCCAATTTGACAAAATTAAAACTAAAACTAAAGTATAAAAAATATTTTTATTTTTATTTTATGTATTTTTCATAATAAAATACAAAAATATAAAGATAAAATAAATTTTTATTTTTATACAGGTTATAATCCGAATTTTTATAAATTATAAAATTAAATTTCAGGGATTTACGATATTAATAATTATTTTATTAAATTAAGATATTTGATTATTAGTGAAATTAAATTTGAATTTTGGTGTTGAATATTATTTTAATATTATTAATATTATTATTTATGTAAATTATGGATTTAGTGTATTTGGAATACTTTAATATAAATTTAATAATTATTAGAGCATATTTTTTATATATTATGCAGAAAAAAAAATAAGGTGAGAAGGCATTTTATTTTTAAAATAATAAAAATTTTGTCCTTTTGTACTATTAAAAAAATCAAAACGTGCAATACCTGTCACCCCTACTTCTTCTTCTTCTTTTTATTTCTTTTCTTTTCTTTCCTTTTCTTCCTATTCTCTTCCCTTCCACCTGACACCATCACAACCACCACCAGCCACTGTTTGGCACCGTTACCACCACTAGCTCGTCGACGTTGATAGCAGTGCCACCACCCTCACCTTCTTCCTTTCTCTTCTTTTCTCTCGGTTATCGTTTTATACTTAAGTTTGCCAGTGACATTTCTAGCCACCTTAGGCCGAAATTGATAGTTCATTCTCTTCGCCTCAAAGTGGGTTTCATTTGCTCTCAATCAATATGTCCGGTCAACCTCGTTAACGCCTCTAATTTTGTGATTTTGTATTTAGGTTAATTTTGTGTATTTTGTAGAATAGAGTTTGAATTTAATTTAATTAGACATAGTTTCTTTGAGATAAATTGTAATTGAGGTTGAAATCTAGCTAATGGTGATTTTTAATTATTTTTGTGATTTTTCAAAATTTTCAAGTTTAGATTATTGTTTATGAACTATTTTGGCCATAAAAATTTTATATTTTTAGTAAATTCTAATAATTATTTTGAGCAAGTTTTGTGAAGGAAGTGTATTGAAATTATGTGTAGAATTTTTCTTATAAATTTTTGAATGTTTATGTGAAAAATTAATTTTTGAAAACATTAGTATAAATTAGTAATTTTTATATTTTAGTTGAAATTATTATTAATTATTATGTTTTAGATAGTATTTGAGCAATAAACAACATTAAAATAATTTTTATAATTTATTTCCTATTTTAGCTAATTATTAGTAATTTTTGAAAAATATATGAATAATGATTTTATTTATTATTTTTAAGTTTAAATAAGTTTTTAGTTATTTTTATAATATATTTGAGCAATTTAAATAATTATTTTATAATTAATGCTATTTAATTTTGATTATTGGAAGAGTATATTTTAACATTGGTGTCAGGACCCAAATCGAAAGTCATGACCGGTGCTAGGAAACAGGAATTCTTTCGAATCCAAAACCCGTAACAGGCCTAAAAAAAATGAATGCAATATATAAATAAATAATACACCAGAATTAAAAACTTAAGTCAATATAAAAATAAATAGTTAAATGTCATTTCATAAAATAAAAATATATTCATACATTATTTAGAGAAAGGTCTCTTACTAAAAATAACATTCTACATATACAAAGCACTACTGCTGCAGTTTTCTAGAATACAACAAAGTTCAAATAAATCATTTATATAATCTAGCTGGGGCTGAAGAAGTCTGGCATAGAGGTCTACTACTAAGGTCTGACGACGAGGAATCTCCTAAAAAAATATTGAGGAGAGTCAGACCTCACTGAGTGAATTATTATAATATATATACATGCAATCTAAAACATATTTAGTCAAGCATCAGTATATATATATACATATGCACGCATTTCACACATATGCAAAACTCTGCTTATATATATATATATAACAAATGCATAAAATATTATTTAAATGAAGGATTAAATAGAACTCTAAAATATTCGTAACCTCAAACAAATATCTCACTAGCCATGCAGACTTACTTAATTCCAAATAAATTCTCTTATTCCATTTTGGACAGCAGATTGGCCCCGAGACACTAAGTCAACCGAGCTCCAGCAATCTCACTGTCAGTGTGATTGGCCTCGAGACATTAGGTCAACTGAGCTCCCGCAATCACACTACTTACTTACATCAATATTCTCAATAATCAAATTTCACCTCAAATAATTCTCACAATGACAAATCCTAAATCTAACAAACCGGTACGTATACAGTCCTAGTGCAACCCATTAGGTAGTACGTTTTATTGATATCCTTCGAATAAAATTGTATATTTATGGAAAATAAACAAATGCATAATTAAACATAAATGGCATTCATTACAAAAAAATATACTAAATATATTTCAAATTTATATATGCTACATATAAACCAAAATCAACCATAAATATACCAAAATATACTTGAATGTATATTGAGAATATATCAAGTTTAAACATCGCATATACATCAAACTGTACCAAAATATACTGAAAGTATATCGAAAATATACTAAACCATTTAATGAAATAATTCATATCAAAACATAATTATTTATAATCATGCACTATATGCAATGTATATGTAAAATAATAACACACAAGTTTGCGCTCCATAAGACTGACTCGAAGGGTTTGGTCCGATAGGCCTCGATCTCGGCGTAGTTAGAAAATAAATAATAATAATAATAATTAGAATAATTTCTAACTTATACTTCTAAGAATTCTGAAGGAGACTCAATCTAAGAAATCAAAACTCATACAAACACAGAAATTCAGGATTGACCCAATGTCATGTTTTACTAGAATTTTATTAAAAATTCGGCAGAACCTCCTTTGTAAAATGGACATCTCTCTTTTAAAAAGTAGAGTCGATCCTACAAGGAAAACACACTTCTAAATTCCACAAAACTCAACACCTCTTGTTGGGACTTTAAACTGCACAAATTCCCAACCAATGTTCATAATTCACCAAAAATAATATAAAATAATAAATGTATTAAAAATCATTAAATTCCATAACTATCCATAAAATACCAAAATATAATATATTTAAATATTAAATCACTAAATATGATTATTTTCACAACAATTAAATAAAAATCTCAAATAATAATGTAATATTAATAAAAATCAAAATTTTCAATAATTCCACATAAAATGGTAAAATTCACTTTTAATTACTCAAATAACTTAATTATATAATAAAAGTAATTAAAAATCAATTTAATCACTAAATTAGTAAATAATACATTATTTGAATATAATTTTTGAAAATTAGTATTAATTAGTTAAAAAAAAGTAAATCATTTATAAAAATCATTTTAATACCCTATATAATTCTAAAATCATTTAAAACATATTATTTAACTATAATTTCAACAAAAATACACAATTAACTCATTAATCCAATATTTACAAAATATTAATAATTTCTCAATAATTATATAAAATTACCAAAATTATTTTATAAATTCTAAAATTATTAACTTAAATTAATAACACTAATTTAACTAAATTTTCGTTAAAAATAATTAATTAACATAATTATCAAAAATTCAATATTTTAATATTAAAATAATAAAAAATTACCCATAATTCAAATTAATTCAAAAAAATAAACAAAATTATTTTTGAGAAGTTAAAGTTGCCATGAACAACATTTCCAAAGCAAGAATTCATAAATCAAACAATATCAAGCTTAAAAAAATAAAACCCTAAAACACATAAACTAAAAACTGGCTATAACTTAAAATCTAGAGGGATTGAGCTCAAACGAAGCTCAAGGACTCAAATGAGACTAGAGCGGTGAGTTGGGGCGACCAAAAGCACCTCCGGCATCAATGGTAGCTCCTCGATACAACTGTTGTCTTCGACAATCTAACAGCTTCTAGCGTGACCTAGAGCAGTGGAAGGGAAGAAGGAGGTGAGGGAAGTCAACGGTGGTTGGTGGTGGTCGTTGCTGATGGTCCGGCGAGCTGGTTGTACAAGCAATGGGTTTCGAGAAACAAAGGAAAAAATGGAATAAAAGAAAAAAGAGAAAAGAAAGAGGGAGGTAATGGCTTTTGTCCTGAAAATTTTAGTCTTTGACCTGTATATTATATATATATATATACAACACAACTCATGCACACTATGCACTAAAATGAAAATAATAACAAATAATACTCATAACAATAATGACAATAACAATGAAATAATAATAATAATAATAATAATAATAATAATAATAATAATAATAATAATAATAATAATAATAATAATAATAATAATAATAATAATACTATTTAAAATAATAGTAATGATAATAGTAACAATAATACCCATAGCAATAATTTTGGAATAAAAATAAATAAATAATATTCACAAATAATAACAATAATATATAAATAAAATTTAAAATTTTATTAACACTGCATATCTCAAAATAATTTTATATTATTTAAAATACAGGGTCATTATAATTGGAAGTTAATTATAAATGAGGATTTTATTATTTATTTTTGAAATAAATATCTTTTATACTTTTATTATGTAAATAAATTTATTTGTGATATTAAAATAAACTTTTATTATTTTTGGTGAATTTTTGGGATATATATTATTTTATTATTAGTGGATTGTATTAGTTCTCGATTGGGCAATAATTATAGTTCAGGGGCCAAACCCGAGAAGTTGAACTTTGTGAATTATATGAAGTGCGTTTGGGTGTAGGATCGGCTCTACTTTTGTTGAGGGATGTTCATTTTACAAAGGAGACTTTACCGAATTTTTAGTAGATTTTTCATAAAATGTGACATCAGATCAATCCTAAGTTTTAAGTTTTAGTCGAGTTGTGTCCTAGATCGAGTTATTCTTTAGAAATTCTAAATTTTTAAAATTAGAAATTTAATTCTATTATTATTATTATTATTATTATTATTATTATTATACTTGCGCTAGGACCAAGGCCTATAGGACTAGGCCAGTCGAGTCATTTTAGAGGAGCGTACATCTGTGAATTATTATTATATGTATGCATGACATATAGAGAGCATTGTTAACATCCCATATTTTTGATTATATGATTTAATATATTAATTTGCATCACATTTTATTCTTATTTATTATTGTCTATTCATTATATTATTATTATTATTATTATTTTATTATATTATTATTATTATTATTATCATTTATGCACATATATGTGATTTCATATATATATCGTAAATTCAAACTTTATCTTCGTAATTTGGATGCTTCATATATTTAATATGATTTCTTTTATTTAATTATTTTTTATATATATTTTGGAGGATTACCGTAAAATGTGTCATTTAGTGGGTTACACTAGAGCTGTGCAATAGTACGCTAGATGCTAGGCCATGAATTTTGATCAAATTGAGATATGGATAATTGGTTATTAAGAATTATGGATAAGGATTGTGATTGCGGATCCGTGGTTGACCTGCAGTGTACTCGGGGCCAGTCTTACCGATAGTGGGACTGCGAATTATCGGTTGACCTTTTTATGTACTTGGGGCTAGCTAACTACCAAAGTTGGATAAGGAAATATTTTTTGAGTTTATGGAAAGCCTATTGGCTAGTGAAATATAATGATTGAGATTGTAGAATATTTTAGGGTTCTGCTATGGTCCTCTACCTAATTATTATTACATTTATTTGTTTATCGAAAATGTGATTTCGAGCATATGTATGAAATGCATGTATAAATTAAAATAAATATAAATATTATTATACTAATGCTTGAATTTCTATATCTTTAGGTTGCATGTATATATATAATAATGGTTCGCTCAGTGAGGTCTGATCCCCCTCAACTATCTTTTTAGGATTCTTTTTCTCATTACCTCTCCTAGATTCCCTCTTCTGTCGGGTTCTTTCTTTCCCGGTTGATTTATATAAAATTTGAAATTTTATCTCTTTGTATTATTAGATGCTGTAGGAGTAGCATATTTTGGTTGTTGTATGTCTGAATGTTATGAGATGTACTATTGATCAGGAGTATTATAAAAGACCCTAATTTGATATTATCTATGAAGTTTTTGATATGAGTTTTTATTTATGAAAGATATTGATTATGCTTTAAAAAAGTTTTATTCCTTTATATTATTTAAAGTTTTAATTTTGAGGTATTTTTGTGGTGTGTTTGGTATGAGTTTTTATTTTAAGGCTTACTATGGGTTCTGGATTCGTGTGAATTTTCATTCCCTAGCGCCGGTCATAAATCTCGGGTTCAGGTCATGATAAAGTTGATATCAAAGTCTAGGTTAGTATGGTCAAACCTAGGTTATTAGAGTTAGAGTTTTCTTTTGAAGCTACTGCAGCAAATTAGGTTCGATTATGTCTATGAAAAGTCTTTCTTGCTTTAGAATTATGCGTAACCGATAGGATGTCTGTTTGTTATCTATTTTTTTTGGATTGTGTTTGTTTATGTTATTTTCATAATGAGAGGTGAATGCGTGTCACTCCACCAGCTGATGATGGTAAGTCTTATAAGGATGAGGCTCAAGACCCTATGTCGCCAGTTAGGCATAAGGGTCAAAGTAAAGGTAGACCTCGAGGAGTGGCAGGTCGTTGTATACAGAGAGAGCTATAAGATGAGGAACCTATTGACCAGGAATTTGAAGAAGTTGCTTTCGCATTAGGAGTTCAGCATGGTGCAGTACTGATACCTCTGGTTGTCCCGCAGATGCAGCTTATGTATCAACAGGGTGTGTCTGACCCTGAGGCAGCCTTATTCTACGCTAGAGTAGGCAGGATAAGCATTTGATGGGACTTCAAATCCTCTAGAATTCTTACATATGATAGAGACAAGGACTTGGACTGTTCACACCAAGTATTAGAGGATTATGATTATCGAGTTATCTGTAGAGGGACCAACCGTAGATTAGTTCATACGGGTAATCTAGCCACACATGATGGACACTCACCTGGGCTTAATTTTGGGAGAGATTTATTAGACATTTCTGCCCAACAGCCATTCCTGATGAGCTACAAACTTCAGCTAACTAACATTACTATAGGCAATAGGTCAGTAGAGGAGTACACCATAGAGTTCCTCAGACTGGGTTGGTATACAGAGGACTTAATGAGAGATCAGTACTTTGTAGTTACTACATACATTACTGGATTGGGTTCTATGGTTTGTTGGGATTCCTACTACAGGCCTGACTCTTAGTCTGTGATAGAGTTGGCCAAGGAGATAGAGCTTAGATTGACCAGGCAAAGAGTTATGCCTGATTATTATTAGATGGGAGGTATCCAGGCAAAAGGATCTCAGAGCACCTAGTACACTACACTACATATTAGCTCCAGTAATCAATAGAGAGAATCTCTCCAGTAGGGCTAGAGACCTCCATACAGAACATACAGGAGTATAGACATAGCCGCAGTGGGATTTACAGATTGGTTAGATTGAATCTAGGTGCTGCCCACTCATTTATGTCCCTTGCTTTTGTATTGAAGTCATGTTGGCAAGCCACAAGGATGATAATTCCTTTATCAGTTGCCATACCTCTAAGTGATTCGTTGGACACTGTTGTTGTTCTTTCTGGGTGTTCGATGTTAGTTAAAGGAAGAGAATTTGTCTGTGGATTTGGTGTTGTTAGATGTTATGGATTTTGATGTGATCCTTGGAATGGATTGGTTATCTTAGCACTATGCCATAGTTGATTGTTAGAGTAAAAAGGTAATTTTCAGAATTCTGAATGATGAAGAATATAAGTTTGTGGGTGATAATAGTTCTACACCTTAAATCTTATCTCCGCCATCACGACTAAAAAGATACTGAAAAAAAAGGTGTCAAGGATACTTGGCATTAGTCAGGGATACTACAGTGGAGAAAAACATCTATCTCAGATGTTCCGGTAGTATAATGAGTTTCCAGATGTCTTCCTTGATGAATTGTTATGTTTACCACCTCACAGGGAGATCAAATTCTATATTGATGTGATTCAAAGCACGGCTCCTATCTCAATGCCGCCTTATAAGATGGCTCTTATAGAGTTGAAAGAGTTAAAGGAGCAAGTTGCAAGAGTTGTTGGACAAGGTTTTTATTAGTCCTAGTGTTTCTCCTTGGGGTACACTAGTCTTATTTATGAAGAAGAAGGATGGTATACTGAGATTGTGCATTGACTACAGAGAGCTTAATAAGATGATAGTTAAGAACAAGTATCCTCTACTGAGGAATAAATGATTTGCTTGACTAACTTCAGGGTGCACAGTTCTTCTCCAAGATTGATTTGAGGTTAGGCTAATCATCAGTTATGAATCAGTGAAGCTGATGTTCCTAAAATGGCATTCCGTACTAGATATGGCCACTATGAGATTATGGTAATGTCCTTCAGGTTACCAGTGCACCAACTTGCTTTTATGGATATGATGAACAGGGTGTTTTAAACCATTTTTAGATCAGTTTGTAATGGTTTTCATTAATGATATACTAGTGTATTCAAAGACTATGGAAGAGCACATAATAACTTTGAGGAAAATACTACAAACACTAAGAGAATATCAACTTTATGTTAAATTCTCAAAGTGTGATTTTTTGTCAGAGAGTGTAGCATTTCTTAGACATGTGGTGTCTAAAGATGGTATTTTGATTGATTTGTAAAAGATAGAAGCAGTGTTTGAGTGGCCTAGACTGACCACAGTTACTGAGATTCAGAGTTTCTTAGGTTTGGCTAGGTATTATAGGAGATTTATGTAGGATTTCTCGAGAATTGCAACACATATAACCTACCTAACTTAGGAAGAATACAAAGTTTACATATTCAAAGGCTTGTGAGAACAGTTTCTAACTGTTAAAGAAAAAGTTGACTACAACTCCAGTATTGACTTTGCCTTAATGGAGTAAATAAGTTCACTATGTATTATGACGCCTCTAGAGTTGACTTAGGTTGTGTGTTAATGCAAAATGGAAAGGTAGTGGCTTATGCTTTCTTGGCAGTTAAAGAAGCATGAACAAAACTATCCTACTCATGACTTAAAGATGACTGCAGTGATCTTTGCTCTTAAGATTTAGAGGCATTATCTGTATGGGGTAACATGTGAGATCTATACTGATTATAAAAGCCTTAAGTACATGTTTCAGTAGAGAGATCTAAACTTAAGGCAAAGAAGATGGTTATAACCTCTAAAGGATTATGACTATGATATCTTATACCATCCATGCAAGGCAAATGTGGTAGCATATGCCTTGAGTATGAAGTCCTCAAGTAGTCTTGCTCATATCAGTATGGAAAGGAGATCGTTGATCTAAAAGATGTATAGGTAGTGGATTAAGGGTTGTTGATGAAGATAACCATGTCAGGAGGATTGCTAGCTTAGTTCAAAGTTAGATCAGTAGTGAGGGGATAGAATCAAAGCAACTAGAGCCGAGATCCCAATTTGGTTAACTTGTGGAGAAAGTTCACAATGGAAAGTTCACTAATTTTAGTCTTGATGATGAAGGTGTGCTATAGATCAGTGGGAGATTGTATGTTCCTGATATGGATAATTTAAAAGAGGAGATATTGGAAGAAGCTCATTTTGTAGCCTATAGTGTACATCCTAAGTTCTACTAAGATATACCACAATACTAAAAAATCTTTACTAGTAGGATGGAATGAAAAAGGATGTAGCCGACTTTTTTTCTAAGTGCTTGACCTGTCAACAAGTGAAAGCAGAGCACCATAAGCCTTTTGGGAAGCTTCAAACTCTTTTGATTCCTGAGTGGAAATAGGTGAGAGTCACTATAGATTTTGTGATGGGATTGCCTCGTTCTAAGGATGGATATGATTCCATTTGGGTGATAGTGGATAGGTTGGCCAAATTAGCTCATTTTCTACTAGTTAAAGCTACTTTTTTAATGGCCAAGTTGGCTAGGTTGTATATCAAGAATACTGTGTGTCTTTATGGAGTGCCTATCTCTATTATTTCTGATAGAGGTTCAGTATTTACCTCTCAATTTTGGCAAAAGTTATAAGAAGCAATGGGTACCAGGCTTGATTTCAGTACTACTTTTCATCCTCAAACAGATGGTCAGTTTAAGAGAATGATCCAAACACTTAAAGATATCTTGAGGATGAGTGTGATGGATCTTAGAGGTAGTTGCGATAATCATTTGCCACTGGTGGAGTTTGCTTACAATAACAGCTACCTAATAGTATTTAGATGACACCATATGAAGCCTTATATGGAAAGAATGTAGATCCCTTCTATGTTAGAATGAGGTTGGGGAAAGAGAGCTAACTGGATTGGGAATTATTCAAGACGTATTTAAGAAAGTCACTTTAAGTCAGAAGGAGATTTGAAATAACGAGTAGTAGACAGAAAAGCTATATAGATTCAAAGCACAAAGATATGGGATTCAAGTCAAAGACTATATATTTTTTTAAGGTGTCACCTATGAAAGGTGTTATAAGATTTGGTAAGAAAGGACAGTTGACACCAGAGATACATTAGACCTCTTGAGATTCTGAAGAGAGTTGGCATGGTTGCCTATCGGTTGGCTTTGCCTCTGAATTTGTCTCAAGTGCATTCAGTGTTCCACGTCTTGATGCTCAAAAAGTAAATTTCAGACCCTTCGCACTTGTTGCAGCCCCAAAGTGTGGGAGTGAATAAAGATATGATGTGGCGATCGGTGACTATCAAGTTTGCCAATTTCATTCTAAGCAAATCCCGATGGTTAAAATGTATAGAGGAGCACACGTGGAAAATCGAGGTTGATATGCGGGTGGCTTATCCTTACCTTTTTTTGTTCGATTAATTCTTGTATTCAGTTCTTTTTATTTAAATTCGAGGATGAATTTTTATAAATGGGAAAGACTGTTATAACCCAAATTTTTATAAATTATAAAATTAAATTTCGGGGATTTATAGTGTTAATTAATTATTTTATAAATTATGATATTTGATTATTAGTGAAATTAAATTTAAATTTTGGTGTTAAATATTATTTTAATATTATGAATATTATTATTTATGTAAAATATTAATTTAATGTATTTGGAATACTTTATTATATATTTAATAATTATTTAGAGTATATTTTTTATATATTATCGTGGAAAAAAAAGGTGAGAAGGTATTTTATTTTTAAAACAATAAAAATTTTAATCCTTTTATACTTGAATTAAAAAAAATTCAAAATGTGCAGTACTTGCCCCCCTACTTCTTCTTTTATTTCTTTTCTTTTCTTCCTATTTTTATTCCCTCTCACCCGACACCATCACAGCCACCACCAACCACTGTTCGTCACCATCACCACCACCAGTTGGCCGATGTTGACAACAGCGTCACCACCTTCCCCTTCTTCTTTTCTCTCGATGACCGTTTTGCCCTTGGGTTTACCGATGACATTTTCGGCCACCTCAGGCCGAACTTGATGGCTCGTTCTCTTTGTCTCAGAATGGGCTTCATTTCCTCCTAATCAATTTGTCTAGGTAACTTCGTTAATGCCTCCAATTTTGTGATTTTGTTTTTAAGTTAATTTTGTGTATTTTATAAAATTGAGTTTGAATTTGATTTAATTAGACATAGTTGCTTTGAGATAAATTGTAATTGAGGTTGAAATCTAGCTAATGGTGATTTTAAATTATTTTTGTGATTTTTCAAATTTTTGGGTTTGGGTTACTGTTCATGAACTGTTTTGACCTATAAAATTTTGTATTTTTAATAAATTCTACTGATTATTTTGAGCAAGTTTTGTGAAGGAAGTTTATTAAAATTATGTGTAGAATTTTTATTATAAATTTTTGAATATTTAT